>JAAFYQ010000174.1:0-41834 GCA_013389735.1 Phaseolus lunatus | reverse complement strand
TGTGAAATGAGAAACTGGAATATTGATAGACACTTGATGCTTGTGTGTTGTGAAATGGAGTGACTATGGGAAATGTAGTGAATTTGTGATTTTGGGCGATCAGCTGAATGCTAATTGTAGTTCTACGTTTTACATGGATAATTTGGGACTTGGTTTACTTGGATTTTCATGTTCATGAGTTAAACTTCTTTTAAATTATCTAGCTTACCCTTTTATCTGTTATTGTGGTTGTTTTCTCAAAACTGTGATGATCGTGTAATTGAACACCGGGAGCAGATGATCTTCCAGGGAGTAGAGCTCCTCAGTGAGTGGTCGCCTGAAGAGATCGCCTATCTCCGTCTCTATCGGGTGATCGCCGGTTTATGCCTCCATCGGGTGATCGCGGTTTTCGTGTCCTGATAGAAGATCGCCGTTTTGAGGTCTTCTGTTAGAGATCGCCGTTTTAAAGTTGGAGATCGCCGTTTTCTTTGAGGACCGCCTGTCTTACTGCATTTCTTTTAATTTCGTAAAATCTTGCAAGCATTTGATTTTGGTTATGTATTAAACTCCCTAAGAGGAGTAACTTCATTTCTGATATATAATATATACATTTTATTTTGGCACTCTTCAATATTATTTGGTTACACTTAATTTCAATTATACATGTATGTATGTATTATTTTGGTGGATGTTACAGATTAGACTCAGAGATCTGCACCTGTCATACCACACCACTGTGAAATCCACACAGGGTCGCTGTGAATCCACACAGCATGCGCATATATCATCTCAATGTTACCATAGTTCTCCTGGTATGACAGGGTTAATCCATAGGACAGACGGAGCTCGTTCTTTTTCACACGAGACGCCCATCATATAGACCTCCTTCGACTCTCAACAACTGAGTAACTTCCTCTACGTGATTCCATTACCTCAGCAGAGTCAGGATATCCCCTTAGGAATATCAATCACGATCAATGCACCTACCACAGATCTTACACGGTATTTTCTTTCCTGAAAATACTATGCCTCGATCCCACATTCACAGCATTCAAAGACATCATGCCACACTTAAAAGAATGATTTCAATCACAGCAATAGCCATTTCAAAGGATTCATATTTTCGAATATCTCATGTAAATCTCAAGCAGTTCTCAAAACAACATCAAACACAAGGAGTTCGCAAAACAGCGCCAAACCGGCGATCTAGTTCAAAATATGGTATTTCGAAGGCTGTATATTAAAACAGGCGACCACGTCGCCCAAGCACACAACACAGAGCATTTCACGAAGATGAAAGCGAAAACGGTGACCACGTCGCCCACACTTCAGAAATGGTTCAACTATGGCTCGTAGTAAAGATGAAGGCTAGCTTCCCTTACCTGGACTTGCGCAACCACCAGGAGCTTCGAAATCCAACGAAGCTTGCAGAATACCTTGGCTCTGTTTTTCGCGTCTGGTCTGAAGAACTTGCAGAGGACTACCCAAGTGCTCCAATGGTGTTGCTTCTCGTCGTACTCTGTGTGGAGAGGCTAAATCGCAACGCGGAGGAGGGAACTCACTCTTTCTCTCTTCGACTACAACAACGTTTTCTTCCTCTTCAGTAGTGGATTTCAGTAACTTAAACCAACTTATCCCTCCAAAAGCAGCTGCCACCACCCACTCTGCAGGGAAGTTTGCGTGTACGCTTCCCTGCACAGTACTACTAAGCATGCCTCTGCGCAGGCTACGCTATGAGGTCACTATTCTGAACCACCTTTTCGTCTACGTGGCGCGCGTGCAGAACGTCTCTTGCTGGGAGTCTGGGGCCCACGTTCTCTGGGTGTAACTCAACGTCGCGCGATGACCTTTCGCCGATGACTACCAGCTCGAAGAGAAACCACTGATGACCTCTCGCGCGAAGACGATCCACCGATGACCTCGCGCAAAGACTACCACCGATGACCTCGCGCGAAGACTACCACCGATGACCTCGCGCGAAGACTACCACCGATGACCTCGCGCGAAGACTACCACCGATGACCCGCGCGAAGACTACCACCGATGACCCCGCGCGAAGACCACCACCGATGACCTCTTCCTGGCGAACGACCGATGTCTCCTCTGGGAGACAACCGATGTCTTCCCTGGCGACGCCCTCATAACTCTCGCGCCTTGGCCACGTCCACATGCATCGCGCCCTGGCAATGCCCGCGTGCCTCGCGCCCTCGCGATGCCTGCATGCCTCTCGCGCCCGCGCGATGCCTGCATGCCTCTCACGCCCGCGCGATGGCCACCTGGCGCTCATGTGTAGCAGGCGACCGGCGACCTCGTAGCCTTCTAAACTTAACTTTTTCCTCCCTTTCTATTCTAAATAAAAACATACTTAGAATTTATTTAAAATAACTCTTTTATTCCAATAAATTTTCAGGTCCTTACATTCTCCCCAACAAGAAAAATTTTCGTCCTCGAAAATTGGATTACAAGGAAAAGAGGTATGGATAAGCCTCCCTCATGGGTTCTTCTAACTCCCAAGTAGAATCCCCCGATTTCTCATCCCACACCACTTTCACCATGTCGATGGTCTTGCCTCTGAGCTGTTTACATTGCCGATCGTCAATCCTGACTGGTTTTGCTTCAAAGGACAAGTCATCCCTGATCTGCACGTCGTCTACATCCAGCACATGACTAGGGTCTGCCATGTACTTCCTCAGCTGTGACACGTGAAACACATTGTGCAGATTCGCCAGATGGGGAGGTAGGGCGATCTCATACGCCACTGGGCCAATCCTTCTTAAGATCTGATATGGTCCCACGAACTTAGGGGACAACTTCTTTGACCTGATCGCCCGCCCTACACCCTTGGTTGGTGTCACTTTCATGAACACGTGATCTCCAGCAGCAAACTCCAAAGGCTTTCTCCTCTGATCTGCATAGGACTTCTGCCTACTCTGAGAGGCTTTCATTCTGCTTTGTATCTGCTTCACCTTCTCGGTCGTCTGCTGAATCAACTCTGGCCCAACCAAGACTGCCTCGCCCTCCTGGTACCAACATAAGGGAGTTCTGCATTTCCTCCCATACAGGGCTTCATATGGTGCCATCCCAATACTGGCGTGGTAGCTATTGTTATAGGTAAACTCCACTAGTGGCAACACCTCCTCCCAACTTCCCAATTGATCCAAGACGCACGCCCTCAGCAGATCTTCCAGAGATTGGATCGTCCTCTCTGACTGACCATCTGTTTGGGGATGATATGCAGAGCTCATCCTCAACTTAGTTCCCAAACACTCTTGCAGGGTCTGCCAAAACCGTGAAGTAAACCTGGGATCTCTATCTGAAACGATGCTGGAAGGCACTCCATGCAGCCTCACTATTTCTTGGATGTATAGCTGTGCCAGCTTGACCATAGGCATCTTCATATTTACTGGGAGGAAGTGGGCACTCTTTGTCAGCCTATCAATGATGACCCAGATTGCATCATGACCCTTTACCGATCTGGGTAAATGGGTGACAAAATCCATGGCAATGCTGTCCCACTTCCACTCGGGGATATCCAGTTGCTGCAACAGCCCGCCAGGTCTTTGATGCTCTACCTTCGCCTTCTGACACGTTAAGCAGGTTGTCATATACTGGGCGATGTCCCTCTTCATGCCCGACCACCAAAATGACTCCTTCAAGTCATGGTACATCTTGTTCATGCCTGGATGAAGGTTAAGGCGACTCTTATGACCTTCCTCTAGGATCATCTTCTTCAACTCATCATTTGCAGGTATGCAAATTCTGCCATCAAACCTCAAGATCCCATCATCGCCCATCTCAAAGCCTCTCACCTGATCTGTCCCTAGTGACTCTACAGTGCGCTTCAGGCTAGGGTCCTCCAATTGCTTATCCTTCAACATTCCAGGAAGTCATTAGTTATAGTCAGCTTACTACAACTAATGTGATTCACGTGAAATTCCACTCCAAGGTTTAAGTCTCTGAACTGTTCGATCAGTTTTTGCTCTTCCATCATCATGGTGGCGACTTGTATAGACTTCCTACTCAAGGCATCTGCCACTACATTGGCCTTCCCTGGGTGATACATGAGTTGAAAGTCGTAGTCCTTTAGGAATTCCATCCACCTTCTTTGTCTCATGTTTAGTTCCTTCTGATCGAACAGGTACTTCAAGCTCTTGTGGTCACTGAATACCTGGAACCGAGCTCCATAAAGATAATGCCTCCAGATCTTCAAGGCAAACACTACCGCTGCCAACTCCAAATCATGAGTAGGGTAGTTTCTCTCATGCACCTTGAGTTGCCTTGAAGCATATGCAACCACTCTCTTCTCTTGCATCAAGACGCATCCCAAGCCTTGATGTGAGGCATCACAGAAGACATCAAAAGGTCTTCCTACTTCTGGAATCACCAGCACTGGAGCACTGGTCAACCTCTCCTTTAGTTCCCTGAAGCTCTGCTCACATCGGTCGGTCCAAGCAAAGGGTTGGTCCTTGCGGGTCAGTTGTGTTAAAGGAGCCACTACTTTGGAAAAATCCTCAATAAACCTCCGATAGTAGCCCGCCAACCCCACAAAGCTCCTTATCTCAGTCACGGTCTTAGGACGTTCCCATTGCAGCACTGCCTCTACCTTGGCTGGATCTACCGAGATCCCCTGGGCAGATATCACGTGTCCTAAGAAGTTGACTTCCCTCAGCCAGAACTCACACTTGGAGAACTTGGCATAGAGCTGCTTCTCTCTCAGTATTTCCAATACTGTCCTCAGGTGTTCCTCATGCTCTTCCTCGGTCCTTGAATAAATGAGGATGTCATCTATGAAGACCACCACAAACTTATCCAAGAAAGGGCGAAAGATCCTATTCATGTAGTCCATGAATAGAGCTGGAGCATTGGTGACTCCAAATGGCATCACTACATACTCGTAGTGCCCATATCGAGACCTAAAAGCTGTCTTCTGAACATCTTCAGCTTTTACCAAGATTTGGTGATACCCCGATCTCAGGTCAATCTTGGAGAACACCGAGGCCCCATGAATTTGGTCCATCAAATCATCAATCCGAGGTAGGGGGTACTTGTTCTTGATGGTCAATTTGTTCAATTGCCTGTAGTCTATACACAGCCGAGACCCTCCATCCTTCTTCTTGACTAGGAGCACTGGAGCTCCCCATGGAGATACGCTGGGTCTGATGAATTTCTTCTCCAGCAACTCTTCCAATTGCTTCTTTAACTCTACTAACTCGGCTGGTGCCATCCTGTAAGGTGCCATTGACACTGGTCCAGCTCCAGGTGCCAAGTCAATAGAGAATTCCACTTCTCTCTTAGGGGGTAACCCAGGCACCTCTTCTGGGAATACATCTGTGAAATCTCTCACCACTTGTATCCTGTTTACGTCCCCTTTATTCTCCACTTCCAACCGGGCGAGTACTACGAAGCACCTCGCCTCTCCTTCCAGCTCTGATCGCCCTGTTGAACTGACAACACATCTGGTTCTTGGGGGTCTGGAAACGCTACCTTCTGCCTACCACAGTCTATGAGGACGTGATTGGCAGCTAACCAATCCATTCCCAGGATGACATCCAGGTCCTGAAGAGGTAGGCAGATCAAGTTCACCTTGAATCTGCGTCCTTCTACAATCACTGGACATTCAGGGCACACTGTAGAGGTCGACACCTGTCCTGACGCAGGTGTAGAGACCAACAGCTCGAAAGGTAACTCCTCCACTAGGAGGCCCAACTCGGCTGCACACAGGCTTGACACAAAGGAGTGTGTCGCTCCAGAATCAAACAAGGCCCTTACACCTCTACCAGCAATAAAACAAACACCTTGGATGAGGTTACCTGACTGAGCTGCCTCTGCTCCAGACATGGCGAACACCCTCCCTGTTGCCTGAGGTCTGCCGCTCTCGTTTCTCAACTGTTGGGAGCCACTGGGTTGGGTCGCCCCATTCCTGCTAGGGCACTCTCTAGCAACGTGCCCTGTCCTTTGGCAGACGAAACATTTCCTCTCTGAAGTCTTCTTGAAACAAGCATTGGAGGCGTGTGGTCCACCACAGTGAAGACACTTAGGTTTCCAAGGTTGCTGCTGTTGGAACTGGGGAGGTGCTGCTCCTGCCCGATGTGATGGAGGTCTCGCATAGGGCTTGCTTTGTGGGTGCTGTGCCTTAGCTCTCCCACTGGAAGGACCTCCTGGGTGTGACCTGATCACCCGAGACTCACCCTTTTCCAGGGTCTCCACCATCTTCGCCTTCTCCACTAAGGCGTGGAACTCCCTGATGCACATCGGGGCTATGGTCTTCTTCAGCCCATGCTTCAGCCCTTCCTTGAACTTCCTACACCTCCAGGCCTCGGAGGTCGCCTGGGTATAGAACCGGGCGAGGTACTCAAAACGGGCAGCATAGGCGTTTACTGACATGTCCCCCTGCTCCAACTTTAAGAACTCAACTTCCCTTGCAAACTTGGCGCTGTCTGGGAAGTATTTCTCCAAGAACTTCACCCTGAAGCTCTCCCAATCCAGAACATCCTCTCGGGCCTCCATCATCTGCTGAGCTCCCATCCACCAGAACTCAGCTTCTCCTGATAGCAGATACGTGGCAAACAACAGCTTCTTCTCTTCAGGGCAAGAGGTCGCCCTAAAGATTTTCTCCACCTCCCTGACCCACTGATCTGCCTGGTCAGGGGTAGCATTCCCACTGAACTTAGGTGGGTTGTGCCTCATGAACTCGGCCAGTCCCATCTGTTCTTGGGGCTGACCGACGTGGGAGTTTGTCTCAGCAGATCGGGCAGTTTCCCAGTGCTGCATTGTGGCTTGATGGTTCTGAGCCATCGCCGCATTCTGCTGCTGAATGGCAGTCGCCATCATCTCGATGGCCTTGGCGATCTGACTCATCTCTGAGGAAGGTTGGGGTGGGGTAGCAGGTCTACGTGCCATCTTCTGAATCTATTGACTTCTATACTCCCTACAACTATAAGAATGAAATCGATAAGAATCAATTCATTCAAGGGGTAACAGCTAGACCTTACAAAGGTCAGCATCTCAAAGTCATCTAGAATTTGAGTTCATCAACAGAATCATAACACTTATAACTTCACACAAAAACACCAGAACAGTTACTGGTGTGCAAACATCAGTCCAAACTACCACCTCAGTCAAATTCAAGAACACTCAAAAATCACACCAGAATTCAATGTAGGCTAAACATCAAACCTTTGGAATTAAGATTAAGAATTATCTTGATCCAGTTATGAGTGTGCACCCTCACCACTTTATCAATACCTTCTTATTCTTAATACTAAGATTTTCAGTTAGGCACACGTTCACCCAAGCACACGCAAGAGTTCAAAACTAAAACGTTTGAAAACCTTCCACTATAGTGGTTATTTAAAACTCAAATAAATTTTATGAGCAGAAGAAACACAATGGATCCACAGCCCTCAGGTCATCCTAAGGCGAACTGCTCTGATACCATTAATGTAACATCCCGCCAGATGAAACAATCTCATACATGTAATATGAAAATAAGGTAAACCAATAATGTTGAAGAATACAAGATAATCTATATATATAAGTAATGGAGTTGCTCCTCTTAGGGAGATTAGTACATAATCCTTCAAATGTTTTCAAAATTTAAAGAAAGAAAATCAAATACAGCAAGACCGGCGGTCTCCATACATAAAAACGGCGATCTCCAACACAAACCGGCGATCCCAAAACAGAAGACCTCAAAACAGGCGATCTGCTATCAGGACACAAATCCGGCGATCACCCCCGAGAGGTGGAAATAGGCGATCTCTTTCCCGGCGACCACTCACTAGGGAGCTCTTCTTCCTGGAAGATCATCTGCTCCCGTGTAACAATTACACGATCATCACAGTTTTGAGAACACTACCACAATAACAGATAAAAGGGTAAGCTAGATAATTAAAAGAAGTTTAAATCATGAACATGAAAATCCAAGTAAACCAAGTTCCAAAATACCCATGTAAAACGTAGAGCTGCTCATAGCATTCAGCTGATCGCCCAAAACCACAAACTTCACCACATTCACTCATAGTCATTCCATTTCACAATACAGCATCAAGTGTCTATCAATATTCAAGTTTCTCATTTCACATGTCAGACTTTCCACTGACTCACCACACAAGACACTTGACACTACTTCCGGATTGACTCGTGCGTTGATTAGACTCAGAGATCTGCACCTGTCATACCACACCACTGTGAAATCCACACAGGGTCGCTGTGAATCCACACAGCATGCGCATATATCATCTCAATGTTACCATAGTTCTCCTGGTATGACAGGGTTAATCCATAGGACAGACGGAACTCGTTCTTTTTCACACGAGACGCCCATCATATAGACCTCCTTCGACTCTCAACAACTGAGTAACTTCCTCTACGTGATTCCATTACCTCAGCAGAGTCAGGATATCCCCTTAGGAATCACCGATCAATGCACCTACCACAAGATCTTACACGGTATTTTCTTTCCTGAAAATACTATGCCTCGATCCCACATTCACAGCATTCAAAGACATCATGCCACACTTAAAAGAATGATTTCAATCACAGCAATAGCCATTTCAAAGGATTCATATTTTCGAATATCTCATGTAAATCTCAAGCAGTTCTCAAAACAACATCAAACACAAGGAGTTCGCAAAACAGCGCCAAAACCGGCGATCTAGTTCAAAATATGGTATTTCGAAGGCTGTATATTAAAACAGGTGACCACGTCGCCCAAGCACACAACATAGAGCATTTCACGAAGACGAAAGCGAAAACGGTGACCACGTCGCCCACACTTCAGAAATGGTTCAACTATGGCTCGTAGTAAAGATGAAGGCTAGCTTCCCTTACCTGGACTTGCGCAACCACCAGGAGCTTCGAAATCCAACGAAGCTTGCAGAATACCTTGGCTCTGTTTTTCGCGTCTGGTCTGAAGAACTTGCAGAGGACTACCCAAGTGCTCCAATGGTGTTGCTTCTTGTCGTACTCTTGTGTGGAGAGGCTGAAATCGCAACGCGGAGGAGGGAACTCACTCTTTCTCTCTTCGACTACAACAACGTTTTCTTCCTCTTCAGTAGTGGATTTCAGTAACTTAAACCAACTTATCCCTCCAAAAGCAGCTGCCACCACCCACTCTGCAGGGAAGTTTGCGTGTACGCTTCCCTGCACAGTACTACTAAGCATGCCTCTGCGCAGGCTACGCTATGAGGTCACTATTCTGAACCACCTTTTCGTCTACGTGGCGCGCGTGCAGAACGTCTCTTGCTGGGAGTCTGGGGCCCACGTTCTCTGGGTGTAACTCAACGTCGCGCGATGACCTTTCGCCGATGACTACCAGCTCGAAGAGAAACCACTGATGACCTCTCGCGCGAAGACGATCCACCGATGACCTCGCGCGAAGACGATCCACCGATGACCTCGCGCGAAGACTACCACCGATGACCTCGCGCGAAGACTACCACCGATGACCTCGCGCGAAGACTACCACCGATGACCTCGCGCGAAGACTACCACCGATGACCCCGCGCGAAGACTACCACCGATGACCCCGCGCGAAGACCACCACCGATGACCTCTTCCTGGCGAACGACCGATGTCTTCCTCTGGGAGACAACCGATGTCTTCCCTGGCGACGCCCTCATAACTCTCGCGCCTTGGCCACGTCCACATGCATCGCGCCCTGGCAATGCCCGCGTGCCTCGCGCCCGCGCGATGCCTGCATGCCTCTCGCGCCCGCGCGATGCCTGCATGCCTCTCACGCCCGTGCGATGGCCACCTGGCGCTCATGTGTAGCAGGCGACCGGCGACCTCGTAGCCTTCTAAACTTAACTTTTTCCTCCCTTTCTATTCTAAATAAAAACATACTTAGAATTTATTTAAAATATAACTCTTTTATTCCAATAAATTTTTCAGGTCCTTACAGCTTTAGAAAGATTGGTCAAAGCATTTAATGACTGGAGCGTATGAATTAAAAGCATTTAGAGCTCAGTCAAAGTCAAAACTGTTTTCTGTTATAAAAACATAACAAACAATCGATTGTTTCCTCGAATCAATCGGTTGTTTTGTTACTTAACCAATTTTCACACTTCAAAACAGTTTTCAAAACACCTAAGCTTAAACAATCGGTTGTTTCGATAAAACAATCGGTTGTTTTAACTCAGTTTGAAAAAAAACACTTTTCTTTGTTTGAAAGTTGAGATGCTTGAGCTTTAGATTCAATCAAAGGTTGAGTTACACAACTCAAACTACCCAGATCCTAACTAAACCAGCACAGCAACAGCAAGCACAGCAAAAGCTTCATCATCCTTCAAAGGATTTGGATTCTTCAAAACCTTGAACACCACTTGGTTCAACAATCTCCCCCTATTTGATGAAGACAAATCCCTGATGCTTGATCCCAAATGCTTATGTTGTTCTGATTGAATCTGAAGCAGTTCCTGCAATTGAACTTTTAGCAGACATAGAACTTCTGATATTTTGTTAGAATATATACACACAGTTAAGGCTTAAACAATTAATAGCAGTAAAAACAGCTAAAAGCAGTCTTAAACAAGCATATAAGCAAACAAGCATAAAATCTCCCCCTATTTGTCTTCACAAATAGACAAATATAAGAGATAAAGCCATAAAAAGTTCATACTACATCAGAATTATAAAAGCAACAGCAGAAGGAAAGAAAAGAAAATCAAACTTCAACAGCAGCAAAAACAATCGATTGTTTCGACAATCCAATCGGTTGTTTTTCTTCATTCTTCCTTATCTCCAAACTGAAGATCAAAAATTTGGTTCTGAACAGCTTCAATTTGTTCATCCAGGCTTATGAACCTTGCATCCATGTTGTCAAACCTGGTATCAAACCTCTGGAAATTGCTAACACACAGATCATGGAGGTTTCTTTGATTTTCAGCAAAGCTATCCATCCTATTCATCATGAACCTTTCAAAAGGTGACATTCATTGAATCCTTTCTTCTGGATGTTCAGCAGCCGCACTGGGTCCAGCATCTTGAAACCCTCCTGTTGTATCTTCATGTTCAACATCCATATCTGTAGGTTCTTCTTGAGCAGCACCACTAGAGGAGGCACCATGATCACCATCCTTGCTTACCCATTTTCCACCTATTTTTGTAAATCCCATCTTGCTGAGTGATCCATTGTTCAACTCTTGAGTTGACTTGACCAGCTCAGAAGTCTCATCTTCCAGATTAACTTCAAAATAGTTTAGGAATTTAGATATCAAAATAGCATAGGGATAGTGATAGTCACCCAACCTCATTGCTTTTTGCATGTGCTCTTTGATGATGTGGATCCAATTTAGTTTGATCTTCTTGGTGATGCAGAAGATGTAAACCAGATCTTCTTCAGTCAAAACAGAATGGTTGCTCCCCCTTGGAGTTAGAATCCATGTCACAATGAGAGCTAGCAGCCTCTCATCCAGTTTCAACCCTCCAACTGAGCATGCACTCACTTGAGCTTGAGTGTTTTTCAAACAGCTTCTGTAAAACTGAATTTTGTTGAAATCCTCCACCACACCAAGATTGCCTTTGCTGATTCGCAGTCCAGAAAACTTGAGTCCAGCAACAGCAGCCCAAACCTCATGGGTTATCTCCATTTCCACACCTTTTACATGAGAAACTAGATTGTTTCCCTCAAATTTCAAATTGGTGTAGAAGACCTTCACCAAGTCTGGATATATGTTGCCCTTCATCTCCAGAAACCTTCTGAGATACTGATCTTTGAGAAGTTTCCTCACATTGTCCAGCTTTTGACTTTTCAGCCAATCAAAACTCACAACCTTGGGGTTGTTGATTTTCTTGAGACTTGTCTCATATCTATATTTTTCTATGAGATCTTTATTTCCAGAAAACCATCCTTCCAGCCTTCCTCCAGACCTTACAGCTCTGGTTTTGATTCTTCCAGAAGTGGGAGGAGTTGATTCCATGGCAGCAGAGATGAGAAAACAGAGGGCAGCTCTTCTTTACAGATTTTCTCAAGATATGGTGCAAGAGATGTTGCAATTGGTTGTTCATCTGCACCTGATTTTATAACCATCCGAAAACCAATTTATGATTAATTCCATTCAATGGGTACCTAATTTTCAGAGAGAGAAGGCTGTTCTGCACAAAACATGTCAGAAAAAGAAACTGAAAAACACATGGTCTTTTGACTAGTCATAAAGGCTCTTGAATTTCCAAGATTTTGGAATATATTCCTTTATGAATGTTGTAACCACTTTCTGAGCACGTTCAGCTTTCAATACAGATATTTTGACCAAGATTCTCCCTTTTGAATTTGATCTGCAACGGATAGAAGAAGAATTAAAAAAAAATCAATTTCTTCACAGTGCTGTCAGACTCAAAACAATCGGTTGTTTCGAAGAAACAATCGGTTGTTTTTCTGCAGCAGTTAAAACTTGATTTTAAGAAATTTTAACCAAAAACAGAAGCAGATAACAACAGATAACATTAACCAAAGAGGGATTAATCACAGGAAAGAACTTTAATACTAAAATTGAGGACAGTAAAAGAAAAATCTCATCCTTGTGTTGTTTCTTCAATGAGCCAATTGCTTGTTGATCAAGAAGGCTTCTTTTCATTGAATTGACCTTCTGCAAAGCATTGATTCAGCTTCAATGATTGCCCTTTGTCTTTAACAGTCTAACCAGTTGGCTCAGCTCCTCTTTTTCTATTTATTTTCCTGCACAAACATTAGTTCAAGCAACAAGATTTGGTCCTTTCACAAATGTGGGTCCAATTGGTTTCTTTTTCACACTTGGAACCTCACATCCTTTAGGGATCCATTTCATGTAGCCTCTTGGAACAGAAAACTTTCTTATTTTGCAGAATCTAACCGAATGGCCCTTTTTCATGAAATAAAAGCATGTCACAATCGATTGTTTCGTCTTAACAATCGGTTGTTTTTCTGGTTTTCTTAAAAAACTTTTTGAAAACCTATCTTGCTTGTTCTGTGGATTGAAGCCTAAACCAGCCTTTCGAAAAACACAACTTTGAGATGCCAAGACATTCTCAAAGTTTGATTTCCCTTTTGAAAGCTTGTCCACAGTTTCAACAAGATATTGAACCTTTTTCTCAAGATTTTCACAATTTTCACAAATGAGAGAGAGTATCACACTTACAAGAGGTGTTTTTGAAATGATTTTCCATCTTTTCAAAATCAATTTTTGCTTTTCTCAGATCCTCTTCAAGTGATTTAACTCTCTTTTCAAGCCCATTGTTAAGATCTCTCAATCGATTGTTTGAAAGCACCAATCGATTAGCTTCATCATGAGTTTCTTGAAAAGCTTCAAGCAATTCACAATAATTTTGTTCATTTAAGGAAGCACAAGCACTTACCTCACTTGAACTGCAAGCATCATCATCATCCTCAGCCACTAAACATATGTTGGCTTTTTCATCTTCACTTGATGAGGAACTTGATGAAGACACTTCATTTTCATCCCAAGCTATGTAGGCTCTTTTTGTCTTGCCTTTCTTCTCCTTATAGCTTGTCTTTTTCTCCTTGCTCTTGTTGGGACAATCTGCCTTTATGTGACCTTGCTCACCACAACCAAAACAAGTATAGTTATTTGAATTTAAATCATTGGATTTCTTGTTTCCATACCTATCCTTGTTGTTGTCTTTGTTGCGGTTTCTCTTTAGGAATTTGCTGAATTTTCTTGACAGCAAACTCATATTTTCCTCATCACTATCATCACTTGAATCTTGTTTTCCCTTGTGTTTGGATGCTTTCAAGGCTATGCTCCTTGTGTGCTTATCTTGATTCTCTTGAACATTGAGTCTATTCATCTCTAGCTCATGTTCCCTAAGCTTTCCAAACAAAGAAGCAACACTTAAGGATGTTAGATCTTTAGATTCAGAGATTGCAGTTACCTTTGGTTGCCATGCTCTATCAAGACATTTCAAGATCTTGATGTTTAGCTCTTCTTTGTCAAAAGTCTTGTCTAGGCTCATAAGGTGATTGATGATATGAGTAAACCTTTTCTGTACTTCAGCAATTGTTTCACCTTTAAGCATTCTGAACATTTCATACTCTTGGATTAGAGCATGCTTTCTAGCTCTTTTAACTTCATTTGTTCCTTCATGAGTGACCTCCAAAGTATCCCACATTTCCTTTGATGATTTACATTGTGATACCCTGAAAAACTCATCAGAATTTAAAGCAGAGGTTATAATATTTTTGGCAATGCAATCAAATTTGGCCTTTTTGCTTTTTGCATCAGTCCATTGAGACCATGGCTTCTCAATGACAGAACCATCTTTTTCAAACTTTGGTATAAAAGGACCATTTTCAATTGCATCCCAAATTCCTTTGTCAAGAGATTCCATGAATATTTTCATTCTAACTTTCCAAAACTGGTAATTCAAACCACAGAACAAGGGTGGTCTGTTTATTGAAGCACCTTCCCCAAGAGGTAGTCTATCAGCCATTTTAAAAGATTTTAGGATCAACTTGAATGACTTTTAAGAACCAAGCTCTGATACCAATTGTTAGGAAAGATGGCTTTAAACTAGAGGGGGGGTGAATTGTTTAAAGAGGTTTTTGCAAACTTTTCCAAGCTAGAATGAATATCTTTCAGAAATCAAATGATTAAGCAATTCAGTTTGCCAAAACAGCAAGTAAAACAGCACTGCCAGGAAAACAATCGGTTGTTTCTTCGAAACAATCGGTTGTTTATACCAGCAAACAACAAACAAACTGAAATTAAAGAGTTAGGGATAGAGAGATTGTACAAAGATGTTTATACTGGTTCACTCCAACCCAGAGCTACATCCAGTCTTCTCAGAAACCCTGAGGAAATCCACTAAGCAATCAACACTAGATTACTTACACACAACCAAGAAAGTGACCTTGAACACCCTCAAGAAACACACTTTCCTTGGTCAGCACACCACACTAAGAAAGCTGATCTTGATCCCCTCAAGAACACACAGCTCTTCTTAGCAACAGCACAAACGAATGTTCACAGAATTACAAGGATTACACTTGTTACAAAAGCAATCTGAAATCAGTACAAGAGAATCCTATCTCAGCACTTTGATCAACCAAAAACTCTAAGCAATCTCCAACTCTTAGAAAAACTTTTTTCAATTCACTTAGATTCTTAAAAACTCAAATCTGTTTTTCTGTATATATATAAAGAAGATGTTTGTAATCAAATCTTAACAAACTCTTAATTGCTTTAGAAAGATTGGTCAAAGCATTTAATGACTGGAGCGTATGAATTAAAAGCATTTAGAGCTCAGTCAAAGTCAAAACTGTTTTCTGTTATAAAAACATAACAAACAATCGATTGTTTCCTCGAATCAATCGGTTGTTTTGTTACTTAACCAATTTTCACACTTCAAAACAGTTTTCAAAACACCTAAGCTTAAACAATCGGTTGTTTCGATAAAACAATCGGTTGTTTTAACTCAGTTTGAAAAAAAAACACTTTTCTTTGTTTGAAAGTTGAGATGCTTGAGCTTTAGATTCAATCAAAGGTTGAGTTACACAACTCAAACTACCCAGATCCTAACTAAACCAGCACAGCAACAGCAAGCACAGCAAAAGCTTCATCATCCTTCAAAGGATTTGGATTCTTCAAAACCTTGAACACCACTTGGTTCAACATCATGTATTTTGATTAGCATGTTAATATTAAGTTCTTTGATTGAAGTTGATGCCCATAGAAAATTCATTTATATCGATTTCTCGCATAGAAAATTCTTAAGAATGTTTCCTAAATATCAATTTCTCGCATATTTATAAAAACAACTTAGAATCACACTTAGACATTAATGAAAATTAACATTTCAAGTCTATTTCTAGCACTCAAATATGTTAAATATTATTGTTTAGGTCTGAACCCTAAAAATACCTTTGAGTCAGATTTAGGATTCTCAAACATGTCACAACTATTTAGAAGCAAAACAACAATACCAATAATCAATCAAGAATAGAATATTATATTTAAATATCACCTCAATACATAAGAGTTTGAACAGATTATTCCAAATCCCAAAGGGTAGAATTCCCAATTGGGTTACAATTCACTCAATGGTGTTTTCCTCTCAATCTCGCACACTAGGCTTGTGCCTCTAGCACCTTAATTAATCTAATTTGCTAGGGTTAGGTGACTTCTTGCGTCGTGCTTATGGACTTAACGATAAAAACATAAAAATAGTCCAATTAATCTGACGTATTCTCGTTGTTGAGTTGGACTTTTTTTCTCTCTTTTGTGCGTTCTGGGCCTTCCAGCTTTCTTCTTTAGTCCAAATCTCCATTCTTCCCTAGAAACCTGCAATTAACACCAAATTTGGAAATAAATGCTCTTTTTCAATTAAAGATCATAAAAAATGTAAAAAAATATAAATTCATAAATTAGGGATTATTTTATATGTAAATTAGTAATTAATACTCATAAGTGCCTATATTTTAATATGAAATATTACGGAAATTAGACACTTATCAATACTCCTACTTTTAATATTTTCTCAAAAAACATTTGTATCTAATTGGTTGACTTATTTATGATGGAATCATTACATTTAATATATATACCAAGCTTAATGGAGTTTCACATCTTGTGGATTGAGGTGTCATATGGTAAGACTACAAGACATGAGTTAGTTCGTCTACTCATGATGTTTTGTTGTTCAACTCTAATTTAGTCACCTCAAAATTATGTTGAATACCTAACAATTTGTTTGGGGTGTTCTACCTTCCAAGTCAAAACACATTTATTTCATTCGACAATTTATAAAATTGTGTGTTATTGTTACTAGTATTTATTAAACACCAAATTGATACATAATGAAATTCCAATTATTTAGCCTTAGTCTTTTTCATAAAGTATTTAATTACCACCACCAAAAATTTCAATTGTCTAACAACTTGTTAGTGAAAATGGTCAAGAATATTTATTCCTCATTTGTTAAATAGTAAAGATGAATGCTACTGTGAAAAACTTTTTAGTTGGTGCATGGCACAAGTTAAGACGATGTTGACATTTATCACACTTTTTGACATATTATAAGCAATTTTCCAGTAAATAAAAGTACCTTGTGAGAAGAACCTTGTTAGATAATGATTTTGCATTGTACTGACCAGTCCTCGGACGTCAGCTGGGTCCCACAGCATGGGTCAAAGCCACGTGGAATGTGTAAGAACCTGAAAAATTAAATTGGAATAAAAGAGTTATATTTTAAATGAATTCTAAGTATGTTTTTATTTAGAATAGAAAGGGAGGAAAAAGTTAAGTTTAGAAGGCTACGAGGTCGCCGGTCGCCTGCTATACATGAGCGCCAGGTGGACATCGCGCGGGCGTGAGAGGCATGCAGGCATCGCGCGGGCGTGAGAGGCATGCAGGCGTCGCGCGGGCGCGAGAGGCATGCAGGCATCGCGCGGGCGCGAGAGGCATGCAGGCATCGCGCGGGCGCGAGAGGCATGCAGGCATCGCGCGGGCGCGAGAGGCATGCGGGCATCGCGCGGGCGCGAGGCACGCGGGCATTGCCCGGGGCGCGAGGCATGTGGACGTGGCCAAGGCGCGAGAGTTATGAGGGCGTCGCCAGGGAAGACATCGGTTGTCTCCCAGAGGAAGACATCGGTCGTCTTCCAGGGCGAAGGGGACATCGGTCGTTCGCCAGGATGAGTCAGCGTTGGAAAGTTGTCGCGAGGGCGAGCCTCACACAGATAAAGTGGGACCCAGACTCCCAGCATGAAGCGTAGTGCACGCACGCCACGTAGACAAAAAGGGTGGTTCAGAATAGTGACATCAGAATGTTGGCATGCGCGGGAGACACTCGCGGTCGTACTGTTCAGAGCAGTGGCTGGCATGCACAAGCGACAACAGTGGCAGTACTGTTCAGAGCAGTGGTTGGCATGCACCAGAGGCAACAGTGGTCATACTGTTCAGGGCAGTGGTTCTCAGACTTCTCTGCAGAGTGGGTGGTGGCAGCTGCTTTTGGTGGATAAGTTGGTTTAAGATGCAGAAAACCCACTGCTGAGAGGAAGAAACGTTGCAGCCTTCAAAGAGAGAAAGAGTGAGTTACCTCCCTTCTCCTCCAGTTGCCTCCTTCACGCTGCGATTCTAGCACCTTCACACGAGAGTACGACGAGCGACAGCCACCATTAGAGCACCTGGGCAGTCCTCTGCAAGTCCTTCAACCAGACGCAAAAACAGAGCCAAGGCGTTCTTCAAGCTTTGTTGGGTTTCGGAACTCTAGGTGTTTGCGCAAGTCCAGGTAAGGGAAGCTAGACTTCTTTTTTTAATACAAGCCATAGATTAGCTGTTTCTGAAGTGAGGGCGACGTGGTCGCCAGTTTCCTGTTTCTTTTCGCAATGCTCTGTTCTATGTGGTTGGGCGACGTGGTCACCGGTTTTAAATACGGATTTCGAACTTCCCTGTTTTTGATATTGTTTGAAGCTGTTTGAGATTTAAATGTTAAATACATGTGATATTCGAGAATATGAACCTTTGAAATGACTGTTGCTGTGGTTGAAATCATTCTTTGAGTGATGTGTGGAATGTCGTGATTGTGGATCAAGACATAGTATTTTCAGGAAAGGAAATACCGTGTTGAGATTTTGTTGTGAAGTGTATTGATCTGTGAGTATCCTGTGAATGAGGCGATCCTGACTCTGCTGAGGTAATGAAATCATATAGAGGAAGTTACTCAGTTGGTGAGAGTCGAAGGAGGTTCATATGAATGGGTGAGTCGTGTGAAAAAGAACGAGCTCGGCCTGTCATATGGGTTAACCCTGTCATACTGTGAGAGTGATGAATTGAGATCGAGATTGTGTTGATGCGCATGGCTGTGGAAACATTCCAGCCAATGAAGTATGACAGGTGCATGTCTCTGGATGCTAGGTTCAACGCACGAGTCTTCCGGAAGTGGAGTCAAGTGTCTTGTGTGATGAGTCAGTGAAGTCTGACGTGAGAAATGAGAATCTTTGAATTGATAGACACTTGATGGAATTATGTGAACTGAACGACTCTTGAGGAAATTGGGAAATATGTGACTTCTTGATGGCTGTGTGATATGAATGGGGAATTGATAGTTTTACGTGGGTATCTGAAATTTGTTTTATCTTGATTTTAAAGTTTCATATCTAAATTCTCTTTAAAAATATCTAGCTTACCCTTTATTTTGTATTGCTCTGTGGCTGTTTCCTCTTAAAAACTGTGATGATCGTGTATTTTACACGGGAGCAGATGATCTTCCAGGGAGTAGAGCTCCTCAGTGAGTGGTCGCCGGAAGGAGATCGCCTATTTCCGTCCCTATCGGGTGATCGCCGGTTTATGCCTCCATCGGGTGATCGCCTGTTTTTCTGTCCTGATAGCAGATCGGCTGTTTTGGGCCTTCTGTTACAGATCGCCGGTTCATGAATGGAGATCGCCGGTCTTGTTGTATTTGGTTGAATTTCGTTTTAAATTTGGAAAACATTTGACCTGGTCATGTATTTAACTCCCTAAGAGGAGCAACTTCATTTCTTATATATATAATATCATGTACTCTTCAATATTATTTGTTTACCTTTATTTTCATTATACATGTATGTATGGTTTTATTTTGCGGGATGTTACATTAATGGTATCAGAGCAGTTCGTCCTTAGGATGACCTGAGGGCTGTGGATCCATTGTGTTTCTTCTGCTCATGAAAATTATTTGAGTTTAAAATAACAACTATAGTGAAAAGTTTTCAAACGTTTTTGTATTGAGATTTTGTGTGTGCTTTGGTGAATATATGTCATAACTGAAAATCTTAGTATTAAGAATGAGAAGGTCTTGATAAAGTAGTGAGGGTGCACACTCATAACTGGATCGGGATGAGTCTCAACCTTAATTCCAAAGGTTTGATGTTTAGCATATATTGAATTCTGGTGTGAGCTATTTCATTTTCTTGAGTGTCTTTGTAATGGATTGAAAATGGTTGATTGGATTGATGACTGCATACCAGTAGTTGTACTGGTGTTATGCTTGATGTTATAAGCATTATGATTCTGTTGATGAGCTCAATTTCTTAATGATTTTGAGATGCTGACCTTTGTAAGGTCTAGCTGTTACCCCTTGAATGAATTGATTTCTTATCGATCTCATTCTTGTAGTTGTAGGGAATATAGGAATCCTGTAGTTTCAACTCTAAAACGAAGAGAGATGGCACGTAGACCTTCTACCCCTCCCCAATCTTCTTCAGAGATGGGCCAGATCGCCAAGGCCATTGAGATGATGGCAACTGCCATCCAACAACAGAATGCAGCAATGGCTCAGAATCACCAAGCTGCGATGCACCACTGGGAGACTGCTCGGTCGGCTGAGACAGCCTCTCACGTTAGTCAACCTCAGGAACAGATGGGACTGACCGAGTTCCTCAGGCACAACCCACCTAAGTTCAGTGGGAACGCTACCCCTGATCAAGCAGATCAGTGGGTCAGGGGGTTAGAGAAAATCTTCAGGGCGACCTCCTGCCCTGAAGATAAGAAGCTGGTATTCGCCACATATCTTCTGTCTGGAGAAGCTGAGTTCTGGTGGATGGGAACTCAGCAGATGATGGAAGCCCGAGAGGAAGTGGTGGATTGGGAGAGCTTCAGGGTGAAGTTTCTGGAAAAGTACTTCCCAGATAGTGCAAGGTTTGCCAAGGAAGCTGAATTCCTCAGATTGGAGCAGGGAGAGATGTCAGTGAATGCTTATGCTGCTCGGTTTGAGTACCTCGCCCGGTTTTATACCCAAGCTACCTCCGAGGCTTGGAGGTGTAGGAAATTCGAAGAAGGACTGAGGCATGGGCTGAAGAGGACCATAGCCCCGATGTGCATCAGGGAATTTCACGCCTTAGTGGAGAAGACGAAGATGGTAGAGACTCTGGAAAAGGGTGATTCGCGGGTGATCAGGTCTCACCCAGGGGGTTCCTCCAGTGGGAAGGTAAAGGTTCAGCAGCAGCAGAATGAGCCTTATGCGAGACCTCCCCAGCATAGGGCAGGAGCAGCGCCGCCCCAGTTTCAGCAACAACAAACATGGAGACCCAGGTGTTTCACATGCCAAGAGATGGGACACATTTCTAGAGATTGTCCTAACAGAAAAAGGATGACTCAACCCGTGGGTTCCCAGCAGTTGAGGAACGAAGGCAGTCGACCTCCGGCAGCAGGGAGAGTGTTTGCCATGACTGGAGCGGAGGCATCTCAGTCAGGTAACTTAGTACAGAATGTTGCTCTATAGCTGGTAGATGCGTTAGAATTTTGTTTGATTTTGGAGCGACACACTCCTTTGTGTCAAGCCTGTGTGTAGCCGAGTTGGGCCTTCTAGTGAAGGAGTTACCGTTTGAAACTGTTGGTCTATACACCTGCGTCAGGGCAGGTGATGACCTCTACAGTTTGCCCCGAATGTCCAGTGATAGTAGAGGGACGCAGATTCAAGGTGAACTTGATCTGCCTACCTCTTCGGGACCTAGATGTTATCCTGGGAATGGATTGGTTAGCTGCCAATCACATTCTCATAGGTCGCGGTAGGCAGGAAATTAGCGTTTCCAGACCTCCAAGGGGCAGACGTGATATCTACTCAGCGAGGGTGGTCGGTGTTGGAGGAAGGGACGAGGTGCTTCGTGAATCCTAGCTCAGTTGGGAGTGAAGAATGAAGAGGACGTAAGTTGAATACCTGTGGTGAAAGATTTCATGGATGTAATTTCAGAAGAAATATCCGGATTACCTCCTAAGAGAGAAGTGGAGTTCTCTATTGATTTTGGTACCTGGGGCTGGACCAGTGTCAATGGCACCTTACAGGAGGGCTCCAGCCGAGTTGGAAGAGTTTACCTATAATAACGGTGATCATGCTGGCATTGGGATGGCAACGTATGAAGCTTTGTATGGAAGGAAATGCAGAACTCCTTTGTACTGGTACCAGGAAGCAGTATTGGTTGAACCAGAGTTGATTCAGCAAACGACCGAGAAGGTGCAGATCAGGGATGACTTGTCCTTTGAAGCGAAACCAGTCAGGATTGAAGATCGTCAAAGTAAGCAGCTCAGAGGCAAGACCATCAACATGGTCAAAGTGGTGTGGGATGAGCGATCGGGTGATTCAACTTGGGAATTAGAAGAACCCATGAGAGAAGCCTATCCATACCTCTTTTCCTTGTAATTCAATTTTCGAGGACGAAAATTTTTCTTGTTGGGGAGAATGTAAGAACCTGAAAAATTAAATTGGAATAAAAGAGTTATATTTTAAATGAATTCTAAGTATGTTTTTATTTAGAATAGAAAGGGAGGAAAAAGTTAAGTTTAGAAGGCTACGAGGTCGCCGGTCGCCTGCTATACATGAGCGCCAGGTGGACATCGCGCGGGCGTGAGAGGCATGCAGGCATCGCGCGGGCGTGAGAGGCATGCAGGCGTCGCGCGGGCGCGAGAGGCATGCAGGCATCGCGCGGGCGCGAGAGGCATGCAAGCATCGCGCGGGCGCGAGAGGCATGCAGGCATCGCGCGGGCGCGAGAGGCATGCGGGCATCGCGCGGGCGCGAGGCACGCGGGCATTGCCCGGGGCGCGAGGCATGTGGACGTGGCCAAGGCGCGAGAGTTATGAGGGCGTCGCCAGGGAAGACATCGGTTGTCTCCCAGAGGAAGACATCGGTCGTCTTCCAGGGCGAAGGGGACATCGGTCGTTCGCCAGGATGAGTCAGCGTTGGAAAGTTGTCGCGAGGGCGAGCCTCACACAGATAAAGTGGGACCCAGACTCCCAGCATGAAGCGTAGTGCACGCACGCCACGTAGACAAAAAGGGTGGTTCAGAATAGTGACATCAGAATGTTGGCATGCACGGGAGACACTCGCGGTCGTACTGTTCAGAGCAGTGGCTGGCATGCACAAGCGACAACAATGGCAGTACTGTTCAGAGCAGTGGTTGGCATGCACCAGAGGCAACAGTGGTCATACTGTTCAGGGCAGTGGTTCTCAGACTTCTCTGCAGAGTGGGTGGTGGCAGCTGCTTTTGGTGGATAAGTTGGTTTAAGATGCAGAAAACCCACTGCTGAGAGGAAGAAACGTTGCAGCCTTCAAAGAGAGAAAGAGTGAGTTACCTCCCTTCTCCTCCAGTTGCCTCCTTCACGCTGCGATTCTAGCACCTTCACACGAGAGTACGACGAGCGACAGCCACCATTAGAGCACCTGGGCAGTCCTCTGCAAGTCCTTCAACCAGACGCAAAAACAGAGCCAAGGCGTTCTTCAAGCTTTGTTGGGTTTCGGAACTCTAGGTGTTTGCGCAAGTCCAGGTAAGGGAAGCTAGACTTCTTTTTTTAATACAAGCCATAGATTAGCTGTTTCTGAAGTGAGGGCGACGTGGTCGCCAGTTTCCTGTTTCTTTTCGCAATGCTCTGTTCTATGTGGTTGGGCGACGTGGTCGCCGGTTTTAAATACGGATTTCGAACTTCCCTGTTTTTGATATTGTTTGAAGCTGTTTGAGATTTAAATGTTAAATACATGTGATATTCGAGAATATGAACCTTTGAAATGACTGTTGCTGTGGTTGAAATCATTCTTTGAGTGATGTGTGGAATGTCGTGATTGTGGATCAAGACATAGTATTTTCAGGAAAGGAAATACCGTGTTGAGATTTTGTTGTGAAGTGTATTGATCTGTGAGTATCCTGTGAATGAGGCGATCCTGACTCTGCTGAGGTAATGAAATCATATAGAGGAAGTTACTCAGTTGGTGAGAGTCGAAGGAGGTTCATATGAATGGGTGAGTCGTGTGAAAAAGAACGAGCTCGGCCTGTCATATGGGTTAACCCTGTCATACTGTGAGAGTGATGAATTGAGATCGAGATTGTGTTGATGCGCATGGCTGTGGAAACATTCCAGCCAATGAAGTATGACAGGTGCATGTCTCTGGATGCTAGGTTCAACGCACGAGTCTTCCGGAAGTGGAGTCAAGTGTCTTGTGTGATGAGTCAGTGAAGTCTGACGTGAGAAATGAGAATCTTTGAATTGATAGACACTTGATGGAATTATGTGAACTGAACGACTCTTGAGGAAATTGGGAAATATGTGACTTCTTGATGGCTGTGTGATATGAATGGGGAATTGATAGTTTTACGTGGGTATCTGAAATTTGTTTTATCTTGATTTTAAAGTTTCATATCTAAATTCTCTTTAAAAATATCTAGCTTACCCTTTATTTTGTATTGCTCTGTGGCTGTTTCCTCTTAAAAACTGTGATGATCGTGTATTTTACACGGGAGCAGATGATCTTCCAGGGAGTAGAGCTCCTCAGTGAGTGGTCGCCGGAAGGAGATCGCCTATTTCCGTCCCTATCGGGTGATCGCCGGTTTATGCCTCCATCGGGTGATCGCCTGTTTTTCTGTCCTGATAGCAGATCGGCTGTTTTGGGCCTTCTGTTACAGATCGCCGGTTCATGAATGGAGATCGCCGGTCTTGTTGTATTTGGTTGAATTTCGTTTTAAATTTTGAAAACATTTGACCTGGTCATGTATTTAACTCCCTAAGAGGAGCAACTTCATTTCTTATATATATAATATCATGTACTCTTCAATATTATTTGTTTACCTTTATTTTCATTATACATGTATGTATGGTTTTATTTTGCGGGATGTTACAGAATGGACCCCACAGGGGGTATTGAACAGAGAGGGGTGACGAGTCATCAGCCTACAGAAAGGGGTGACTAGTCATCAGACTACAGAGACGGGTGAGTAGTCGTCAGACTACAGAGCCGGGTGAGTAGTCGTCAGATCACCAGGATGGGCGGAGGTGTCATCGTCACTCAGCAGGTCAAGGAGTCCTCGGCGACAGTGTGTGGCGAGGTGACATCGGCCTTGGGTGATTTGAACAGCATAAACAGAACAGTTAAGATTGGTTCCCAGTGTGGGCCAATAACCAGTTAAATACCCAGAGGTAGGGAGAGGCCTGGATCACGAAGTGCCTATGCGGGTAGCAGGGAGAGCACAGTTGGGTGTAGAGTCCTGAGGGGACGAGTACTCACCAGAGCTAGGGTTTTCCCAGTGAAGCTACATGCATGGCACATAAACAGTGAAGGCACTCCCATAACAGGTGGCCCTGGAGACTAGGTGCACAAGGAGGCACCCAGGTGGTCACCCTGTGAGAGTTTGCACTCCAGAGAAGGAAACCTTATGTGCTAGATTACCCTAAGATTGGGTGATAGCGGCGCAAGGGTATTCCAGTAAACCCTAAATATGGCTAGTAGCGCAGCGAACCCTAATTAGGGCTAGCAGCGCAGTAAACCCTAGACTATATAAGGGACAGTAAGATACTTCACAAAGGTACGCAGTTTCTAGACCTAAACACAGAGAGAGAAACTCAATACACTTGGTGTTCCTTGCCCTACACTGACTTGAGCGTCGGAGTGCAAACGGCCTCTAGGGCGCCCCCTTTCTCTTTTGCAGGTGCAGATTGCTTCAAAGAACCAAGCACATATCAACGTGAGGAAAGAGGCGTGTGAGTGTCGTGAGTCAACCGACAGGCGAGTCAACCGGCGAGAACATTTGGCGCCCACCGTGGGGCCGGAGTAAAACAAGGTCTCATACACGAGAGTGAGAGTAAGAACCACGGAAGATGAGGAATACAAGACACGGGTCTGTTCCACCAAATGGAGGCGACAGCGTTACCATGCAACAGCTGATGGAAACGATGCGCGCCCTCCAGGAGACGGTGGCGGAATCTCGAGCGCATCAGGCGCGTATGCAGGAAGACCTGGCCGCCTCACAGACCAGGAATGAAGAGTTACACCGAGCAAACGAGGAGTTACGTTTGAATTTGCAACATATGCAACAAGCTGGAGATCGTGGGGAAGATGATCGAGCCCCACCAGTGCCCCCAAGGACCTTTCCCATGCCTTTCTCCCAGGCGATCATGAACACGGTGGTCCCAGCCACTTTTGTAGTGCCTAAGACCGTGTTCACCGGGAAAGAGGATCCTGAAACGCATCTCACTACTTTTCATACGCAGATGATGTTGTCAGGAGGATCTGATGCAGTGCACTGTAAGCTCTTTATGGCCACACTGACAGGAACTGCGCTAGAATGGTTCGTGAGTTTGCCTGAAGGACATATCACATCTTTTGCGCAATTCTCTGCGTTGTTCAGGGAGCAATATCTTGTCAACAGGGCCCCGCCACCAGTGTCTTACGATCTTTTTGATGTAAGGCAGCATCAGAGGGAGTCCCTTAAGGATTATCTTAATAGGTTTGGGGCGATGGTGGTAAGGTTGCACACCAAGGATGAAGACATGGTGGTGCACGCCTTTAGGAAGGGCGTATTGCCAGGGCCTTTCAGCGAATCTCTGATACGCAGCCGCCCCAAGACCTTTGGCGACATAAAACGATGTGCTGTGGCCCACATTGTCGCCGAAGGAGAGCTCAGTGAGAAGCGAGAAAGCACAGTCTCGTTAAGGCCCCGAGCGCCTAATCGGCCCCAACCGCTGCGGGTGCACGAGGCGACCACGAAGAAGAAAGCTCAAGGGAAACAGAAGCCCTACGAGCCCCGAAAACCACAACCTAGGGCGCGAGGCGAAGAGGACATGCCCCCTAGGCATGAATTTATGGTGGAGTTGAAGGAACTGATTGCCATTCTTAACGTGGCAGAAAGGTTGACGTTGCCCCCAAAGAGTGACAAGAGATTGGGGCCCAACAAAAATGCATGGTGCGAGTTCCATCAGGCTTTTGGGCATCCCGTTCGAAATTGCCTGGCTCTGGCTCATCAGTTGGACGAGTTGGTGAAGAGTGGGTTTTTGAATGACTACCTAAAGGAGGCATCGGAGGGTGAGACGGTTGTTGCACCAAGGGCAGACCAGGGGCATGAAGTGCCCATACATGGTGAGATCCACACTATATTAGGTGGGTTCTCAGGAGGAGGGTGCACTTCTTCGCAACGTAAGAAGTATGCGCGTTCAGTGATGGCAGTGGAGGCCTGCGAGGAAGATCACTTTCCGGACATCGACCTTGTCTTCACAAAGGCCGATCGCCACAATGTTGTCCCCCATGATAACGATCCGGTGGTCATTTCAATTGTAACATCCCGCCAAAATACTATACAAATGTATATAATGAAAATAAAGGTAACAAATAGATTCTATGAACAAAATAATATATATATGAAATGAAGTTGCTCCTCTTAGGGAGTTTAATACAAATTCGGTCAAATTTTCCAGAAACATAAACAAAATACAGTAAAAAAAAACAAAGCAGGCGATCTCCTATCGGAAGAAACCGATCTCCTATCGGAGGAGCCAAAACAGCCGATCACCTATCAGGACAGAAAAAAACAGGCGATCACCCGATAGAGGCAGAAACAGGCGATCACCCGATAGAGACAGAAGAAAACCGGCGATCTCCTCCTCGGCAATCACTCACTAAGGAGCTCTTCTTCCTGGAAGATCATCTGCTCCCGTGTAACAATTACACGATCATCACAGTTTTGAGAAAACAACCACAATAACAGATAAAAGGGTAAGCTAGATAATTTAAAAGAAGTTTAAATCAAGAACATGAAAATCCAAGTAAACCAAGTTCCAAAATATCCATGTAAAACGTAGAGCTACTCATAGCGTTCAGCTGATCGCCCAAAATCACAAACTTCACAACATTCACCCATAGTCATTCCATTTCACAATACAGCATCAAGTGTCTATCAATATTCAAGTTTCTCATTTCACATGTCAGACTTTCCACTGACTCACCACACAAGACACTTGACACTACTTCCGGATTGACTCGTGCGTTGATTAGACTCAGAGATCTGCACCTGTCATACCACACCACTGTGAAATCCACACAGGGTCGCTGTGAATCCACACAGCATGCGCATATATCATCTCAATGTTACCATAGTTCTCCTGGTATGACAGGGTTAATCCATAGGACAGACGGAGCTCGTTCTTTTTCACACAAGACGCCCATCATATAGACCTCCTTCGACTCTCAACAACTGAGTAACTTCCTCTACGTGATTCCATTACCTCAGCAGAGTCAGGATATCCCCTTAGGAATCACCGATCAATGCACCTACCACAAGATCTTACACGGTATTTTCTTTCCTGAAAATACTATGCCTCGATCCCACATTCACAGCATTCAAAGACATCATGCCACACTTAAAAGAATGATTTCAATCACAGCAATAGCCATTTCAAAGGATTCATATTTTCGAATATCTCATGTAAATCTCAAGCAGTTCTCAAAACAATCATCAAACACAAGGAGTTCGCAAAACAGCGCCAAAACCGGCGATCTAGTTCAAAATATGGTATTTCGAAGGCTGTATATTAAAAACCGGCGACCACGTCGCCCAAGCACACAACACAGAGCATTTCACGAAGACGAAAGCGAAAACGGCGACCACGTCGCCCACACTTCAGAAATGGTTCAACTATGGCTCGTAGTAAAGATGAAGACTAGCTTCCCTTACCTGGACTTGCGCAACCACCAGGAGCTTCGAAATCCAACGAAGCTTGCAGAATACCTTGGCTCTGTTTTTCGCGTCTGGTCTGAAGAACTTGCAGAGGACTACCCAAGCGCTCCAATGGTGTTGCTTCTCGTCGTACTCTTGTGTGGAGAGGCTGAAATCGCAACGCGGAGGAGGGAACTCACTCTTTCTCTCTTCGACTACAACAACGTTTTCTTCCTCTTCAGTAGTGGATTTCAGTAACTTAAACCAACTTATCCCTCCAAAAGCAGCTGCCACCACCCACTCTGCAGGGAAGTTTGCGTGTACGCTTCCCTGCACAGTACTACTAAGCATGCCTCTGCGCAGGCTACGCTATGAGGTCACTATTCTGAACCACTCTTTTGTCTACGTGGCGCGCGCGCAGAACATCTCTTGCTGGGAGTCTGGGGCCCACGTTCTCTGGGTGTAACTCAACGTCGCGCGATGACCTTTCGTCGATGATTACCAGCTCGAAGAGAAACCACCGATGACCTCTCGCGCGAAGACGATCCACCGATGACCTCGCGCGAAGACCACCACCGATGACCTCGCGCGAAGACTACCACCGATGACATCTTCCTGGCGAACGACCGATGTCTTCCTCTGGGAGACAACCGATGTCTTCCCTGGCGATGCCCTCATAACTCTAGCGCCTTGGCCACGTCCACATGCATCGCGCCCTGGCAATGTCCGCGTGCCTCGCGCCCGCGCGATGCCCGCATGCCCCTCGCGCCCGCGCGATGCCTGCATGCCTCTCGCGCCCGCGCGATGCCTGCATGCCTCTCACGCCCGCGCGATGCCTGCATGCCTCTCGCGTCCGCGCGATGCCTGCATGACTCTCGCGCCCGCGCGATGCCTGCATGCCTCTCACGCCCGCGCGATGCCTGCATGCCTCTCGCCCAGGCGATGACGTGTAGTCTAGGCGACCGGCGATGATGTATAAACAAGGAACTCTTATAGTTTTTTCTAGACTACACTTTCCTTCCTTTTTAACTTAGATAAAACATACTTAGAATTTACTTAAAACATACTCTTTCATTCCAATAAATTTCAGGTCCTTACATTCTCCCCAACAACAAAAATTTTCGTCCTCGAAAATTGGATTACAAGGAAAAGAGGTATGGATAAGCCTCCCTCATGGGTTCTTCTAACTCCCAAGTAGAATCCCCCGATTTCTCATCCCACACCACTTTCACCATGTCGATGGTCTTGCCCCTGAGCTGTTTACTTTGCCGATCGTCAATCCTGACTGGTTTTGCTTCAAAGGACAAGTCATCTCTGATCTGCACGTCGTCTACATCCAGCACATGACTAGGGTCTGCCATGTACTTCCTCAGCTGTGACACGTGAAACACATTGTGCAGATTCGCCAGATGGGGAGGTAGGGCGATCTCATACGCCACTGGGCCAATCCTTCTTAAGATCTGATATGGTCCCACGAACTTAGGGGACAACTTCTTTGACCTGATCGCCCGCCCTACACCCTTGGTTGGTGTCACTTTCATGAACACGTGATCTCCAGCAGCAAACTCCAAAGGCTTTCTCCTCTGATCTGCATAGGACTTCTGCCTACTCTGAGAGGCTTTCATTCTGCTTTGTATCTGCTTCACCTTCTCGGTCGTCTGCTGAATCAACTCTGGCCCAACCAAGACTGCCTCGCCCTCCTGGTACCAACATAAGGGAGTTCTGCATTTCCTCCCATACAGGGCTTCATATGGTGCCATCCCAATGCTGGCGTGGTAGCTATTGTTATAGGTAAACTCCACTAGTGGCAACACCTCCTCCCAACCTCCCAATTGATCCAAAACGCATGCCCTCAGCAGATCTTCCAAAGATTGGATCGTCCTCTCTGACTGACCATCTGTTTGGGGATGATATGCAGAGCTCATCCTCAACTTGGTTCCCAAACACTCTTGCAAGGTCTGCCAAAACCGTGAAGTAAACCTGGGATCTCTATCTGAAACGATGCTGGAAGGCACTCCATGCAGCCTTACTATTTCTTGGATGTATAGCTGTGCCAGCTTGACCATAGGCATCTTCATATTCACTGGAAGAAAGTGGGCACTCTTCGTCAGCCTATCAATGATGACCCAGATTGCATCATGACCTTTTACCGATCTGGGTAAATGGGTGAAAAAATCCATGGCAATGCTGTCCCACTTCCACTCGGGGATATCCAGTTGCTGCAACAGTCCGCCAGGTCTTTGATGCTCTACCTTCGCCTTTTGACACGTTAAGCAGGTTGCCACGTACTGGGCGATGTCCCTCTTCATGCCCGACCACCAAAATGACTCCTTCAAGTCATGGTACATCTTGTTCATGCCTGGATGAAGGTTAAGGCGACTCTTATGACCTTCCTCTAGGATCATCTTCTTCAACTCATCATTTGCAGGTATGCAAATTCTGCCATCAAACCTCAAGATCCCATCATCGCCCATCTCAAAGCCTCTCGCCTGATCTGTCCCTAGTGACTCTACAGCGCGCTTCAGGCTAGGGTCCTCCAATTGTTTATCCTTCAACATCCCAAGGAAGTCATTAGTTATAGTCAGCTTACTACAACTAATGTGATTCACGTGAAATTCCACTCCAAAGTTTAAGTCTCTGAACTGCTCGATCAGTTTCTGCTCTTCCATCATCATGGTGGCGACTTGTATAGACTTCCTACTCAAGGCATCTGCCACTACATTGGCCTTCCCTGGGTGATACATGAGTTGAAAGTCGTAGTCCTTTAGGAATTCCATCCACCTTCTTTGTCTCATGTTTAGTTCCTTCTGATCGAACAGGTACTTCAAGCTCTTGTGGTCACTGAATACCTGGAACCGAGCTCCATAAAGATAATGCCTCCAGATCTTCAAGGCAAACACTACCGCTGCCAACTCCAAATCATGAGTAGGGTAGTTTCTCTCATGCACCTTGAGTTGCCTTGAAGCATATGCAACCACTCTCTTCTCTTGCATCAAGACGCATCCCAAGCCTTGATGTGAGGCATCACAGAAGACATCAAAAGGTCTTCCTACTTCTGGAATCACCAGCACTGGAGCACTGGTCAACCTCTCCTTTAGTTCCCTGAAGCTCTGCTCACATCGGTCGGTCCAAGCAAAGGGTTGGTCCTTGCGGGTCAGTTGTGTTAAAGGAGCCACTACTTTGGAAAAATCCTCAATAAACCTCCGATAGTAGCCCGCCAACCCCACAAAGCTCCTTATCTCAGTCACTGTCTTAGGACGTTCCCATTGCAGCACTGCCTCTACCTTGGCTGGATCTACCGAGATCCCCTGGGCAGATATCACGTGTCCTAAGAAGTTGACTTCCCTTAGCCAGAACTCACACTTAGAGAACTTGGCATAGAGCTGCTTCTCCCTCAGTATTTCCAATACTGTCCTCAGGTGTTCCTCATGCTCTTCCTCGGTCCTTGAATAAATGAGGATGTCATCTATGAAGACCACCACAAACTTATCCAAGAAAGGGCGAAAGATCCTATTCATGTAGTCCATGAATAGAGCTGGAGCATTGGTGACTCCAAATGGCATCACTACATACTCGTAGTGTCCATATCGAGACCTAAAAGCTGTCTTCTGAACATCTTCAGCTTTTACCAAGATTTGGTGATACCCCGATCTCAGGTCAATCTTGAAGAACACCGAGGCCCCATGAATTTGGTCCATCAAATCATCAATCCGAGGTAGGGGGTACTTGTTCTTGATGGTCAATTTGTTCAATTGCCTGTAGTCTATACACAGCCGAGACCCTCCATCCTTCTTCTTGACTAGGAGCACTGGAGCTCCCCATGGAGATACGCTGGGTCTGATGAACTGCTTCTCCAGCAACTCTTCCACTTGCTTCTTTAACTCCACTAACTCGGCTGGTGCCATCCTGTAAGGTGCCATTTGTAACATCCCACCAAATACATTTCATATTTATATAATATAAATGAAGATAAACAAGTATTTTGAAATAAACATAATCATATATGTATAATGGAGTTTCTCCTCATCGGGAGTTTAATACATAAACTGTGAATCTTTCAAAAAAAAACTTAACCAAAAATACAACAAAAGACAAATCGGGCGATATGCTAACAAAAGGGCGATCTCCTAGTCAATCAGGTGATCTCCTATCAGCCAGGCGATCTCCTATCAGACCGGCGATCTCACTTTCCTGCAACGTCATCTGCTCCCGTGTAAATCATACACGATCATCACAAGTTTTAAGAAGAACATCCACAAACGAAAACGCAGGGTAAGCTAGACAGTTTTAAAAGAGAATTTAGATATGAACTTTAAAATCAAGATAAATTAATTTAAGGCACCCACGTAAAAACATCAGCTTTCTCATTCTTCCCACATACCATCAAGTAAAAACCCACATTTCACAATTCCTCAAGAGTAGTTCATATCACACAGTGCAGCAAGTGTCTATCCACATACAGTGTTCCTCATTTCTCACGTCAGGTTTTCCACTGACTCACAATACATAGACACAAGACACTAATTCTGGAATACTCGTGCATTGATTAGACTCAGAGATCTGCACCTGCCATATTGCCCACTGTGGAATCTCACACATCCACAGGGTCGCCGTGAAATCTCTCACATTCACAAGCGTATAATAAATCTCACACATCACCATACAGCATGACAGGGTTAATCCACGCAAAACAGGTCGGTTTGTTCTCTTTCAAACAACCCACCCATACAGGTGAACCTCCTTCGACTCTCAACAACTGAGTAACTTCCTCTACGTGAGTCCATTACCTCAGCAGAGTCAGGATATCTCGTTCTTAATCACCGATCAATGCACCTACTACAAGATCTTACACGATATTTTCTTTCCTGAAAATACTATGCCTCGACCTCACACTCACCACATCCAACACATCATACCATTCAAATAAATCATTCAAATCACATCAACAACCATTTCAAAGCTTCAGATCTTCGAATACCTCATGTAAATCTCAAGTAGTTTCAAAACAGTATCAAAAACAGAGGAGTTCGTAAAACAGCGCCAAAACCGGCGATCTAGTTCAAAAACAGAGTGTTTCGAAGATTGTATATAAAACCGGCGACCTCGTCGCCCAAGCACGCAAACAGAGCATTTTACGCAGATGAAAACGAAAATGGCGCCCACGTCGCCCTCACTTCAGAAGATAGCTAAACTATGGCTCGTATGGAAAAGAGGTCTAGCTTCCCTTACCTGGACTTGCGCAAACACCAAGAGTTCCGAAATCCAACGAAGCTTGAAGAACGCTTTGACTCTGTTCTTGTGTCTGGTTTTGAAGAGCTTGCAGAGAACCACCCAAGTGCTCCAATGGTGGCTGTCGCTCGTCGTATTCCCGCGTGAAGGTGTACTAGAATCGCAGTGTGAAGGAGAGAAATGGAGAGGAGGGAACTCACTCTTTCTCTCTTCGACTACAACAATGTCTTCCTTTTCTCTCAGCAGTGGATTTCTGTAACTTAAACCAACTTATCCCTCCAAAAGCAGCTGCCACCACCCACTCTGCAGAGAAGTCTGAGAACCACTGCCCTGAACAGTACTACCACTGTTGTCTCTGGTGCATGCCAACCACTGCTCTGAACAGTACTGCCACTGTTTGTCGCTTGTGCATGCCAGCCACTGCTCTGAACAGTACGACCGTGAGTGTCTCCCGCGCATGCCAACATTCTGATGTCACTATTCTGAACCACCCTTTTCGTCTACGTGGCGCGCGTGCAGAACGTCTCATGCTGGATGTCTGGGTCCCACGTTCTCTGTGTATAACTTAACGTAGCGCGATGACCTTTCGCGCGAAGACTCTCGACCGATGACCTCTCGCGCGAAGACTCTCGACCGATGACCTCTCGCGCGAAGACTCTCGACCGATGACCTCTCGCGCGAAGACTCTCGACCGATGACCCCTCGCGCGAAGACACACCCCGCAGCATGCCTCGCGCCCTGCGATGCCCGATGACACTCGCCACTCCCCCCCTGGAGGTTCTTCATTCCACTATGTTACATCCAAGGTATTCTCTCCACAAGGCTTGGTGACGTCGGTAGCTTCACACTTCCAAGAGTTGATTAGCACAAGTCCTCGTGCGCCCAAGCGTGTAACGTTAAGGATGATTCTCTTATGCTCAAGTATAGAGCTTCGCCTGCCCAGCGTATCCAAGGTGTAACCCACACCTTGATACGCGTGGCTTTTGGGACGTACCAGGGTTGATCCAACATTTTGGCTACACACTAAGTGTAGTTTCGGCGATTAGGTGTACTCTAGGCGACAGGCTACTAGGTACACACAGGCGATAGGCGTTCAAGCATAAGCTAGGCGATAGGCGTTCAAGTGCCAGAGAAGTTGGAGATCGCCTACCCGCTTAATAACGGCGATCTCGTAGGCTTCTCAGCTATACATTCCTTCCTTTATATTTAAATAAACACGTGCTTCGAATTTATTTATAATGTAACACTTTTATTCCAATATAAACTTCTAGGTTCTTACAATCTCCCCAACAAGAAAAATTTTCGTCCCCGAAAATGAATTACAAGGAAAAGAGGTATGGGTAGGCTTCCCTCATGGGTTCTTCTAACTCCCACGTTGAATCACCCGATTTCTCATCCCACACCACTTTCACCATGTTGATGGTCTTGCCTCTGAGTTGTTTACCCTGCCGGTCATCAATTCTAACTGGTTTTGCTTCAAAGGACAAGTCATCTCTGATCTGCACGTCGTCTACATCCAGCACATGACTGGGGTCTGCCATGTACTTCCTCAGCTGTGACACGTGAAAGACATTGTGCAGATTCGCCAGATGGGGAGGTAGGGCGATCTCATAGGCCACAGGACCAATCCTCCTTAAGATTTGATACGGTCCCACGAACTTAGGGGACAACTTCTTTGGTCTGATCGCCCTTCCTACGCCCTTGGTTGGTGTTACTCTCATGAACACATGGTCTCCAGCAGCAAACTCCAAAGGCCTTCTTCTCTGATCTGCATAGGACTTTTGTCGGCTTTGAGAAGCTCTCATGCTGCCTTGTATCTGTTTCACCTTCTCGGTTGTCTGCTGAATCAATTCTGGTCCAACCAAGATTGCTTCGCCCTCCTGGTACCAACACAAGGGAGTTCTGCATCTTCTCCCATACAGGGCTTCATATGGTGCCATCCCAACACTGGCGTGGTAACTGTTGTTGTAGGTAAACTCCACCAGTGGCAACACTTCATCCCAGCTCCCCAAATGATCCAAGACACACGCCCTCAGCAGATCTTCTAAGGACTGAATTGTTCTCTCAGACTGTCCATCTGTTTGAGGATGGTATGCAGAGCTCATCCTCAACTTAGTTCCCAAGCACTCTTGTAAGGTCTGCCAAAACCGTGAAGTGAACCTGGGATCTCTATCTGAAATGATGCTGGAAGGCACTCCATGTAACCTCACAATCTCCTTGATGTACAGCTGTGCCAACTTGGCTATGGGCATCTTCATATTTACTGGGAGGAAGTGGGCACTCTTTGTCAGCCGATCTACTATGACCCAGATTGCATCATGCCCCTTCGCTGATCTGGGTAAATGGGTGACAAAATCCATGGCAATGCTGTCCCATTTCCACTCAGGGATATCCAATGGCTGTAACAACCCGCCAGGTCTCTGATGCTCTACTTTTGCCTTTTGACACGTTAAGCAGGTAGTGACATACTGGGCGATGTCTTTCTTCATGCCCGCCCACCAAAATGACTCCTTCAAGTCATGATACATCTTATTCATACCTGGGTGTAGGCTAAGGCGACTCTTGTGACCTTCATCTAGGATCATCTTCTTCAACTCATCATTTGCAGGTATGCAAATTCTGCCATTAAACCTCAAGATCCCATCTTCGCCCATCTCAAATTCTCTCGCCTGGTCGGTCCCCAGTGACTCTACAGCATGCTTCAGGCTCGGGTCCTCCAATTGCTTATCCTTCAACATCCCCAGGAAGTCATTAGTTATAGTCAGCTTACTACAACTAATGTGATTCACGTGGAACTCCACCCCAAGGTTTAAGTCCCTGAACTGCTCGATCAGTTTCTGCTCTTCCATCATCATGGTGGCGACTTGGATTGATTTTCTACTCAACGCATCTGCCACTACATTGGCCTTCCCTGGGTGATACATGAGTTGAAAATCGTAGTCCTTTAGGAACTCCATCCATCTTCTCTACCTCATGTTTAGTTCCTTCTGATCAAACAGGTATTTCAGGCTCTTATGGTCACTGAATACCTGGAACCGAGCTCCGTAAAGATAATGCCTCCAGATCTTCAAGGCAAACACTACCGCTGCCAACTCCAGATCATGAGTAGGGTAGTTTCTCTCATGCACCTTGAGTTGCCTTGAAGCATATGCAACCACTCTCTTCTCTTGCATCAAGACGCATCCCAAGCCTTGATGTGAGGCATCACAGAAGACATCAAAAGGTCTTCCTACTTCTGGAATCACCAGCACTGGAGCACTGGTCAGCCTCTCCTTTAGTTCCTTGAAGCTCTGCTCACATCGGTCGGTCCAAGCAAAGGGTTGGTCCTTGCGGGTCAGTTGTGTTAAAGGAGCCACAACTTTGGAAAAATCCTCAATGAACCTCCGATAGTAGCCCGCCAACCCCACAAAGCTCCTTATCTCTGTGACTGTCTTAGGGCGTTCCCACTGCAGCACTGCCTCTACCTTGGCTGGATCTACCGAGATCCCCTGGGCAGATATCACGTGCCCTAAGAAGTTGACTTCCTTTAGCCAGAACTCACACTTAGAGAATTTGGCATAGAGCTGCTTCTCCCTCAGTATCTCCAATACTGTCCTCAGGTGTTCCTCATGCTCCTCCTCGGTCCTTGAGTAAATGAGGATGTCATCTATGAAGACCACCACAAACTTGTCCAAGAAAGGGCGAAAAATCCTATTCATGTAGTCCATGAATAGAGCTGGAGCATTGGTGACTCCAAATGGCATCACTACGTACTCGTAGTGCCCATACCGAGACCTAAAAGCTGTCTTCTGAACATCTTCAGCTTTTACCAAGATTTGGTGATACCCCGATCTCAGGTCGATCTTGGAGAACACCGAGGCCCCATGAATCTGGTCCATCAAATCGTCAATCCGAGGTAGGGGGTACTTGTTCTTGATGGTCAATTTGTTCAATTGCCTGTAGTCTATACACAACCGAGACCCTCCATCCTTCTTCTTGACTAGGAGCACTGGAGCTCCCCACGGAGATACACTGGGTCTGATGAATTGTTTCTCCAGCAGCTCTTCCAACTGCTTCTTTAACTCTACTAACTCGGCTGGTGCCATCCTGTAAGGTGCCATTGATATTGGTCCAGCTCCAGGTACCAAGTCAATAGAGAATTCCAATTCTCTCTTAGGGGGTAACCCAGGCACCTCTTCTGGAAATACATCCGTGAAATCCCTCACCACGTGTATTCTGCTTACGTCCCCTTCATTCCTCACTTCCAACCGAGCTAGCATCACGAAGCACCTCGCCCCTTCTTCCAACTCTGATCGCCCTCTTTGAACTGGCCACACCTCTGATTCTTGGGGGTCTGGAAATGCTACCTTCTGCCTACCACAGTCTATGAGAACATGATTGGCAGCTAGCCAATCCATTCCCAGGATAACATCCAGGTCCTGAAGAGGTAGGCAGATCAAGTTCACTTTGAATCTACGTCCCTCTACTATCACTGGACATTCAGGGCAAACTGTGGAGGTCAACACCTGTCCTGACGCAGGTGTAGAGACCAACAGTTCGAAGGGTAACTCTCTCACCATAAGGCCCAACTCGGCTACACACATGCTTGACACAAAGGAGTGTGTCGCTCCAGAATCAAACAAAGTTTTTACACCTCTACCAGCTATAAAGCAAACATTCTGCACAAGGTTACCTGATTGGGACGCCTCAGCTCCTGACATGGCAAACACCCTCCCGGTTGCCTGAGGTCTGTTGCCTTCGTTCCTCATCTGCTGGGAACCACTGGGTTGAGTCATTCTGTGCTGAGTAGGACAATACTTGGCAACGTGCCCCGTCTTCTGGCAGGTAAAGCATCTCCTCTCTGAGTCTTTCTTGGGGCACACATTGGCTGCGTGTGGCCCACCGCAATGGAAACATTGAAATTTCCTGGTTTGTTGCTGATGAGACTGGGGTGGTGCTGCTCTCGCCCTATGCTGTGGAGGCCTCGCGTAGGGCTTAAACTGCTGTTGCTGTACCCTTGCCTTCCCATTGGAGGAACCGCCTGGGTGGGACCTGCTCACCCGAGACTCACCCTTCTCTAGAGTCTCCACCATTTTCGCCTTCTCCACTAAGGCATGAAATTCTCTAATGCACATCGGGGCTATGGTCCTCTTCAGCCCATGCTTCAGTCCTTCTTCGAATTTCCTACACCTCCAAGCCTCAGAGGTGGCTTGGGTATAAAACCTGGCGAGGTACTCGAACCGAGCAGCATAGGCATTCACAGACATATCCCCCTGCTCCAACCTCAGGAACTCAGCTTCCTTCGCAAATCTTGCGCTGTCTGGGAAGTACTTCTCCAGGAACCTCACTCTGAAGCTTTCCCAATCCATCACTTCCTCTCGGGCCTCCATCATCTGCTGAGTTCCCATCCACCAGAACTCAGCTTCCCCAGACAGGAGGTATGTGGCAAACACCAGCTTCTTGTCTTCAGGGCAGGAAGTCGCCCTGAATATCTTCTCTAACCCCCTGACCCACTGATCTGCTTGATCAGGGGTAACGTTCCCACTGAACTTAGGTGGGTTGTGCCTGAGGAACTCAGTCAGTCCCATATGCTCCTGAGGCTGACCGACGTCGGGGTTTGTTGCGGCCGATCTGGCGGTCTCCCACTGTTGCATTGTAGCTTGGTGATTTTGAGACATCGCCGCATTCTGCTGCTGGATGGCACTTGCCATCATCTCGATGGCCTTGGCGATCTGACCCATTTCAGAAGAAGGTTGGGGAGGGGTAGAGGGTCTACGTGCCATCTCTCTTGTTTCGGATCTTGAAGCTATGAGTTTTCTATATTCCCTACAACTACAGGAATGAGATTGATAAGAAATCAATTCATTCAGGAGGTAATAACTAGACCTTACAAAGGTCAGCATCTCAAAGTCATCAAGAATTTGAGCTTAACAACATACTCGTAATACTTAGAATCTCAAGCAAGGTATTAGAACAGCTACTGATATCATCACCATCAGTTCAAACAACCATTTTCAGTCAATTGCAGAAACACTCAATAAGCTAAACTAGATCACACCAGCATTCAATGTATACTAAACATCAAATCTTTGGAATTAAGATTGAGAATCATCTCGATCCAGTTATGAGTGTGCACCCTCATTACTTCATCAAGATCTTCTCACCCTTAATACTAAGATTTTCAGCTAGAGTATACGTTCACTAAAGCACAGAAGCACACACAAACTTTTCAATACAAAACGTTTGAAAACCTTTCACTATAGTTGTTATTTAAAAACTCAAATAACTTTTATGAGCAGAAGAAACACAATGGATCCACAGCCCTCAGGTCATCCTAAGGACGAACTGCTCTGATACCATTAATGTAACATCCCACCAAATACATTTCATATTTATATAATATAAATGAAGATAAACAAGTATTTTGAAATAAACATAATCATATATGTATAATGGAGTTTCTCCTCATCGGGAGTTTAATACATAAACTGTGAATCTTTCAAAAAAAAACTTAACCAAAAATACAACAAAAGACAAATCGGGCGATATGCTAACAAAAGGGCGATCTCCTAGTCAATCAGGTGATCTCCTATCAGCCAGGCGATCTCCTATCAGACCGGCGATCTCACTTTCCTGCAACGTCATCTGCTCCCGTGTAAATCATACACGATCATCACAAGTTTTAAGAAGAACATCCACAAACGAAAACGCAGGGTAAGCTAGACAGTTTTAAAAGAGAATTTAGATATGAACTTTAAAATCAAGATAAATTAATTTAAGGCACCCACGTAAAAACATCAGCTTTCTCATTCTTCCCACATACCATCAAGTAAAAACCCACATTTCACAATTCCTCAAGAGTAGTTCATATCACACAGTGCAGCAAGTGTCTATCCACATACAGTGTTCCTCATTTCTCACGTCAGGTTTTCCACTGACTCACAATACATAGACACAAGACACTAATTCCGGAATACTCGTGCATTGATTAGACTCAGAGATCTGCACCTGCCATATTGCCCACTGTGGAATCTCACACATCCACAGGGTCGCCGTGAAATCTCTCACATTCACAAGCGTATAATGAATCTCACACATCACCATACAGCATGACAGGGTTAATCCACGCAAAACAGGTCGGTTTGTTCTCTTTCAAACAACCCACCCATACAGGTGAACCTCCTTCGACTCTCAACAACTGAGTAACTTCCTCTACGTGAGTCCATTACCTCAGCAGAGTCAGGATATCTCGTTCTTAATCACCGATCAATGCACCTACTACAAGATCTTACACGGTATTTTCTTTCCTGAAAATACTATGCCTCGACCTCACACTCACCACATCCAACACATCATACCATTCAAATAAATCATTCAAATCACATCAACAACCATTTCAAAGCTTCAGATCTTCGAATACCTCATGTAAATCTCAAGTAGTTTCAAAACAGTATCAAAAACAGAGGAGTTCGTAAAACAGCGCCAAAACCGGCGATCTAGTTCAAAAACAGAGTGTTTCGAAGATTGTATATAAAACCGGCGACCTCGTCGCCCAAGCACGCAAACAGAGCATTTTACGCAGATGAAAACGAAAATGGCGCCCACGTCGCCCTCACTTCAGAAGATAGCTAAACTATGGCTCGTATGGAAAAGAGGTCTAGCTTCCCTTACCTGGACTTGCGCAAACACCAAGAGTTCCGAAATCCAACGAAGCTTGAAGAACGCTTTGACTCTGTTCTTGTGTCTGGTTTGAAGAGCTTGCAGAGAACCACCCAAGTGCTCCAATGGTGGCTGTCGCTCGTCGTATTCCCGCGTGAAGGTGTACTAGAATCGCAGTGTGAAGGAGAGAAATGGAGAGGAGGGAACTCACTCTTTCTCTCTTCGACTACAACAATGTCTTCCTTTTCTCTCAGCAGTGGATTTCTGTAACTTAAACCACTTATCCCTCCAAAAGCAGCTGCCACCACCCACTCTGCAGAGAAGTCTGAGAACCACTGCTCCTGAACAGTACTACCACTGTTGTCTCTGGTGCATGCCAACCACTGCTCTGAACAGTACTGCCACTGTTTGTCGCTTGTGCATGCCAGCCACTGCTCTGAAACAGTACGACCTGAGTGTCTCCCGCGCATGCCACCATCTGATGTCACTATTCTGAACCACCCTTTTCGTCTACGTGGCGCGCGTGCAGAACGTCTCATGCTGGATGTCTGGGTCCCACGTTCTCTGTGTATAACTTAACGTAGCGCGATGACCTTTCGCGCGAAGACC
>JAAFYQ010000173.1:0-20045 GCA_013389735.1 Phaseolus lunatus | reverse complement strand
CGAAATTGCCTGGCTCTGGCTCATCAGTTGGACGAGTTGGTGAAGAGTGGGTTTTTGAATGACTACCTAAAGGAGGCATCGGAGGGTGAGACGGTTGTTGCACCAAGGGCAGACCAGGGGCATGAAGTGCCCATACATGGTGAGATCCACACTATATTAGGTGGGTCTCAGGAGGAGGGTGCACTTCTTCCCAACGTAAGAAGTATGCGCGTCAGTGATGGCAGTGGAGGCCTGCGAGGAAGATCACTTTCCGGACATCGACCTTGTCTTCACAAAGGCCGATCGCCACAATGTTGTCCCCATGATAACGATCGGGTGGTCATTTCAATGGTAAACATCCCGCCAAAATACTACAAATGTATATAATGAAAATAAAGGTAACAAATAGATTCTATGAACAAAATAATATATATATGAAATGAAGTTGCTCCTCTTAGGGAGTTTAATACAAATTCGGTCAAATTTTCCAGAAACATAAACAAAATACAGTAAAAAAAACAAAGCAGGCGATCTCCTATCGGAAGAAACCGATCTCCTATCGGAGGAGCCAAACAGCCGATCACCTATCAGGACAGAAAAAAACAGGCGATCACCCGATAGAGGCAGAAACAGGCGATCACCCGATAGAGACAGAAGAAAACCGGCGATCTCCTCCTCGGCAATCACTCACTAAGGAGCTCTTCTTCCTGGAAGATCATCTGCTCCCGTGTAACAATTACACGATCATCACAGTTTTGAGAAAACAACCACAATAACAGATAAAAGGGTAAGCTAGATAATTTAAAAGAAGTTTAAATCAAGAACATGAAAATCCAAGTAAACCAAGTTCCAAAATATCCATGTAAAACGTAGAGCTACTCATAGCGTTCAGCTGATCGCCCAAAATCACAAACTTCACAACATTCACCCATAGTCATTCCATTTCACAATACAGCATCAAGTGTCTATCAATATTCAAGTTTCTCATTTCACATGTCAGACTTTCCACTGACTCACCACACAAGACACTTGACACTACTTCCGGATTGACTCGTGCGTTGATTAGACTCAGAGATCTGCACCTGTCATACCACACCACTGTGAAATCCACACAGGGTCGCTGTGAATCCACACAGCATGCGCATATATCATCTCAATGTACCATAGTTCTCCTGGTATGACAGGGTTAATCCATAGGACAGACGGAGCTCGTTCTTTTTCACACAAGACGCCCATCATATAGACCTCCTTCGACTCTCAACAACTGAGTAACTTCCTCTACGTGATTCCATTACCTCAGCAGAGTCAGGATATCCCCTTAGGAATCACCGATCAATGCACCTACCACAAGATCTTACACGGTATTTTCTTTCCTGAAAATACTATGCCTCGATCCCACATTCACAGCATTCAAAGACATCATGCCACACTTAAAAGAATGATTTCATCACAGCAATAGCCATTTCAAAGGATTCATATTTTCGAATATCTCATGTAAATCTCAAGCAGTTCTCAAAACAATCATCAAACACAAGGAGTTCGCAAAACAGCGCCAAAACCGGCGATCTAGTTCAAAATATGGTATTTCGAAGGCTGTATATTAAAAACCGGCGACCACGTCGCCCAAGCACACAACACAGAGCATTTCACGAAGACGAAAAGCGAAAACGGCGACCACGTCGCCCACACTTCAGAAATGGTTCAACTATGGCTCGTAGTAAAGATGAAGACTAGCTTCCCTTACCTGGACTTGCGCAACCACCAGGAGCTTCGAAATCCAACGAAGCTTGCAGAATACCTTGGCTCTGTTTTTCGCGTCTGGTCTGAAGAACTTGCAGAGGACTACCCAAGCGCTCCAATGGTGTTGCTTCTCGTCGTACTCTTGTGTGGAGAGGCTGAAATCGCAACGCGGAGGAGGGAACTCACTCTTTCTCTCTTCGACTACAACAACGTTTTCTTCCTCTTCAGTAGTGGATTTCAGTAACTTAAACCAACTTATCCCTCCAAAAGCAGCTGCCACCACCCACTCTGCAGGGAAGTTTGCGTGTACGCTTCCCTGCACAGTACTACTAAGCATGCCTCTGCGCAGGCTACGCTATGAGGTCACTATTCTGAACCACTCTTTTGTCTACGTGGCGCGCGCGCAGAACATCTCTTGCTGGGAGTCTGGGGCCCACGTTCTCTGGGTGTAACTCAACGTCGCGCGATGACCTTTCGTCGATGATTACCAGCTCGAAGAGAAACCACCGATGACCTCTCGCGCGAAGACGATCCACCGATGACCTCGCGCGAAGACCACCCCACGATGACCTCGCGCGAAGACTACCACCGATGACATCTTCCTGGCGAACGACCGATGTCTTCCTCTGGGAGACAACCGATGTCTTCCCTGGCGATGCCCTCATAACTCTAGCGCCTTGGCCACGTCCACATGCATCGCGCCCTGGCAATGTCCGCGTGCCTCGCGCCCGCGCGATGCCCGCATGCCCCTCGCGCCCGCGCGATGCCTGCATGCCTCTCGCGCCCGCGCGATGCCTGCATGCCTCTCACGCCCGCGCGATGCCTGCATGCCTCTCGCGTCCGCGCGATGCCTGCATGACTCTCGCGCCGCGCGATGCCTGCATGCCTCTCACGCCCGCGCGATGCCTGCATGCCTCTCGCCCAGGCGATGACGTGTAGTCTAGGCGACCGGCGATGATGTATAAACAAGGAACTCTTATAGTTTTTTCTAGACTACACTTTCCTTCCTTTTTAACTTAGATAAAACATACTTAGATTTACTTAAAACATACTCTTTCATTCCAATAAATTTTCAGGTCCTTACATTCTCCCCAACAACAAAAATTTTCGTCCTCGAAAATTGGATTACAAGGAAAAGAGGTATGGATAAGCCTCCCTCATGGGTTCTTCTAACTCCCAAGTAGAATCCCCCGATTTCTCATCCCACACCACTTTCACCATGTCGATGGTCTTGCCCCTGAGCTGTTTACTTGCCGATCGTCAATCCTGACTGGTTTTGCTTCAAAGGACAAGTCATCTCTGATCTGCACGTCGTCTACATCCAGCACATGACTAGGGTCTGCCATGTACTTCCTCAGCTGTGACACGTGAAACACATTGTGCAGATTCGCCAGATGGGGAGGTAGGGCGATCTCATACGCCACTGGGCCAATCCTTCTTAAGATCTGATATGGTCCCACGAACTTAGGGGACAACTTCTTTGACCTGATCGCCCGCCCTACACCCTTGGTTGGTGTCACTTTCATGAACACGTGATCTCCAGCAGCAAACTCCAAAGGCTTTCTCCTCTGATCTGCATAGGACTTCTGCCTACTCTGAGAGGCTTTTCATGCTTTGTATCTGCTTCACCTTCTCGGTCGTCTGCTGAATCAACTCTGGCCCAACCAAGACTGCCTCGCCCTCCTGGTACCAACATAAGGGAGTTCTGCATTTCCTCCCATACAGGGCTTCATATGGTGCCATCCCAATGCTGGCGTGGTAGCTATTGTTATAGGTAAACTCCACTAGTGGCAACACCTCCTCCCAACCTCCCAATTGATCCAAAACGCATGCCCTCAGCAGATCTTCCAAAGATTGGATCGTCCTCTCTGACTGACCATCTGTTTGGGGATGATATGCAGAGCTCATCCTCAACTTGGTTCCCAAACACTCTTGCAAGGTCTGCCAAACCGTGAAGTAAACCTGGGATCTCTATCTGAAACGATGCTGGAAGGCACTCCATGCAGCCTTACTATTTCTTGGATGTATAGCTGTGCCAGCTTGACCATAGGCATCTTCATATTCACTGGAAGAAAGTGGGCACTCTTCGTCAGCCTATCAATGATGACCCAGATTGCATCATGACCTTTTGTCGATCTGGGTAAATGGGTGAAAAAATCCATGCAATGCTGTCCCACTTCCACTCGGGGATATCCAGTTGCTGCAACAGTCCGCCAGGTCTTTGATGCTCTACCTTCGCCTTTTGACACGTTAAGCAGGTTGCCACGTACTGGGCGATGTCCCTCTTCATGCCCGACCACCAAAATGACTCCTTCAAGTCATGGTACATCTTGTTCATGCCTGGATGAAGGTTAAGGCGACTCTTATGACCTTCCTCTAGGATCATCTTCTTCAACTCATCATTTGCAGGTATGCAAATTCTGCCATCAAACCTCAAGATCCCATCATCGCCCATCTCAAAGCCTCTCGCCTGATCTGTCCCTAGTGACTCTACAGCGCGCTTCAGGCTAGGGTCCTCCAATTGTTATCCTTCAACATCCCAAGGAAGTCATTAGTTTATAGTCAGCTTACTACAACTAATGTGATTCACGTGAAATTCCACTCCAAAGTTTAAGTCTCTGAACTGCTCGATCAGTTTCTGCTCTTCCATCATCATGGTGGCGACTTGTATAGACTTCACTACTCAAGGCATCTGCCACTACATTGGCCTTCCCTGGGTGATACATGAGTTGAAAGTCGTAGTCCTTTAGGAATTCCATCCACCTTCTTTGTCTCATGTTTAGTTCCTTCTGATCGAACAGGTACTTCAAGCTCTTGTGGTCACTGAATACCTGGAACCGAGCTCCATAAAGATAATGCCTCCAGATCTTCAAGGCAAACACTACCGCTGCCAACTCCAAATCATGAGTAGGGTAGTTTCTCTCATGCACCTTGAGTTGCCTTGAAGCATATGCAAACCACTCTCTTCTCTTGCATCAAGACGCATCCCAAGCCTGATGTGAGGCATCACAGAAGACATCAAAAGGTCTTCCTACTTCTGGAATCACCAGCACTGGAGCACTGGTCAACCTCTCCTTTAGTTCCCTGAAGCTCTGCTCACATCGGTCGGTCCAAGCAAAGGGTTGGTCCTTGCGGGTCAGTTGTGTTAAAGGAGCCACTACTTTGGAAAAATCCTCAATAAACCTCCGATAGTAGCCCGCCAACCCCACAAAGCTCCTTATCTCAGTCACTGTCTTAGGACGTTCCCATTGCAGCACTGCCTCTACCTTGGCTGGATCTCCGAGATCCCTGGGCAGATATCACGTGTCCTAAGAAGTTGACTTCCCTTAGCCAGAACTCACACTTAGAGAAACTTGGCATAGAGCTGCTTCTCCCTCAGTATTTCCAATACTGTCCTCAGGTGTTCCTCATGCTCTTCCTCGGTCCTTGAATAAATGAGGATGTCATCTATGAAGACCACCACAAACTTATCCAAGAAAGGGCGAAAGATCCTATTCATGTAGTCCATGAATAGAGCTGGAGCATTGGTGACTCCAAATGGCATCACTACATACTCGTAGTGTCCATATCGAGACCTAAAGCTGTCTTCTGAACATCTTCAGCTTTTACCAAGATTTGGTGATACCCCGATCTCAGGTCAATCTTGAAGAACACCGAGGCCCCATGAATTTGGTCCATCAAATCATCAATCCGAGGTAGGGGGTACTTGTTCTTGATGGTCAATTTGTTCAATTGCCGTAGTCTATACACAGCCGAGACCCTCCATCCTTCTTCTTGACTAGGAGCACTGGAGCTCCCCATGGAGATACGCTGGGTCTGATGAACTGCTTCTCCAGCAACTCTTCCACTTGCTTCTTTAACTCCACTAACTCGGCTGGTGCCATCCTGTAAGGTGCCATTTGTAACATCCCACCAAATACATTTCATATTTATATAATATAAATGAAGATAAACAAGTATTTTGAAATAAACATAATCATATATGTATAATGGAGTTTCTCCTCATCGGGAGTTTAATACATAAACTGTGAATCTTTCAAAAAAAAACTTAACCAAAAATACAACAAAAGACAAATCGGGCGATATGCTAACAAAAGGGCGATCTCCTAGTCAATCAGGTGATCTCCTATCAGCCAGGCGATCTCCTATCAGACCGGCGATCTCACTTTCCTGCAACGTCATCTGCTCCCGTGTAAATCATACACGATCATCACAAGTTTTAAGAAGAACATCCACAAACGAAAACGCAGGGTAAGCTAGACAGTTTTAAAAGAGAATTTAGATATGAACTTTAAAATCAAGATAAATTAATTTAAGGCACCCACGTAAAAACATCAGCTTTCTCATTCTTCCCACATACCATCAAGTAAAAACCCACATTTCACAATTCCTCAAGAGTAGTTCATATCACACAGTGCAGCAAGTGTCTATCCACATACAGTGTTCCTCATTTCTCACGTCAGGTTTTCCACTGACTCACAATACATAGACACAGACACTAATTCTGGAATACTCGTGCATTGATTAGACTCAGAGATCTGCACCTGCCATATTGCCCACTGTGGAATCTCACACATCCACAGGGTCGCCGTGAAATCTCTCACATTCACAAGCGTATAATAAATCTCACACATCACCATACAGCATGACAGGGTTAATCCACGCAAAACAGGTCGGTTTGTTCTCTTTCAAACAACCCACCCATACAGGTGAACCTCCTTCGACTCTCAACAACTGAGTAACTTCCTCTACGTGAGTCCATTACCTCAGCAGAGTCAGGATATCTCGTTCTTAATCACCGATCAATGCACCTACTACAAGATCTTACACGATATTTTCTTTCCTGAAAATACTATGCCTCGACCTCACACTCACCACATCCACACATCATACCATTCAAATAAATCATTCAAATCACATCAACAACCATTTCAAAGCTTCAGATCTTCGAATACCTCATGTAAATCTCAAGTAGTTTCAAAACAGTATCAAAAACAGAGGAGTTCGTAAAACAGCGCCAAAAACCGGCGATCTAGTTCAAAAACAGAGTGTTTCGAAGATTGTATATAAAACCGGCGACCTCGTCGCCCAAGCACGCAAACAGAGCATTTTACGCAGATGAAACGAAAATGGCGCCCACGTCGCCCTCACTTCAGAAGATAGCTAAACTATGGCTCGTATGGAAAAGAGGTCTAGCTTCCCTTACCTGGACTTGCGCAAACACCAGGAGTTCCGAAATCCAACGAAGCTTGAAGAACGCTTTGACTCTGTTCTTGTGTCTGGTTTTGAAGAGCTTGCAGAGAACCACCCAAGTGCTCCAATGGTGGCTGTTCGCTCGTCGTATTCCCGCGTGAAGGTGTACTAGAATCGCAGTGTGAAGGAGAGAAATGGAGAGGAGGGAACTCACTCTTTCTCTCTTCGACTACAACAATGTCTTCCTTTTCTCTCAGCAGTGGATTTCTGTAACTTAAACCAACTTATCCCTCCAAAAGCAGCTGCCACCACCCACTCTGCAGAGAAGTCTGAGAACCACTGCCCTGAACAGTACTACCACTGTTGTCTCTGGTGCATGCCAACCACTGCTCTGAACAGTACTGCCACTGTTTGTCGCTTGTGCATGCCAGCCACTGCTCTGAACAGTACGACCGTGAGTGTCTCCCGCGCATGCCAACATTCTGATGTCACTATTCTGAACCACCCTTTTCGTCTACGTGGCGCGCGTGCAGAACGTCTCATGCTGGATGTCTGGGTCCCACGTTCTCTGTGTATAACTTAACGTAGCGCGATGACCTTTCGCGCGAAGACTCTCGACCGATGACCTCTCGCGCGAAGACTCTCGACCGATGACCTCTCGCGCGAAGACTCTCGACCGATGACCTCTCGCGCGAAGACTCTCGACCGATGACCCCTCGCGCGAAGACACACCCCGCAGCATGCCTCGCGCCCTGCGATGCCCGATGACACTCGCCACTCCCCCCCTGGAGGTTCTTCATTCCACTATGTTACATCCAAGGTATTCTCTCCACAAGGCTTGGTGACGTCGGTAGCTTCACACTTCCAAGAGTTGATTAGCACAAGTCCTCGTGCGCCCAAGCGTGTAACGTTAAGGATGATTCTCTTATGCTCAAGTATAGAGCTTCGCCTGCCCAGCGTATCCAAGGTGTAACCCACACCTTGATACGCGTGGCTTTTGGGACGTACCAGGGTTGATCCAACATTTTGGCTACACACTAAGTGTAGTTTCGGCGATTAGGTGTACTCTAGGCGACAGGCTACTAGGTACACACAGGCGATAGGCGTTCAAGCATAAGCTAGGCGATAGGCGTTCAAGTGCCAGAGAAGTTGGAGATCGCCTACCCGCTTAATAACGGCGATCTCGTAGGCTTCTCAGCTATACATTCCTTCCTTTATATTTAAATAAACACGTGCTTCGAATTTATTTATAATGTAACACTTTTATTCCAATATAAACTTCTAGGTTCTTACAATCTCCCCAACAAGAAAAATTTTCGTCCCCGAAAATGAATTACAAGGAAAAGAGGTATGGGTAGGCTTCCCTCATGGGTTCTTCTAACTCCCACGTTGAATCACCCGATTTCTCATCCCACACCACTTTCACCATGTTGATGGTCTTGCCTCTGAGTTGTTTACCCTGCCGGTCATCAATTCTAACTGGTTTTGCTTCAAAGGACAAGTCATCTCTGATCTGCACGTCGTCTACATCCAGCACATGACTGGGGTCTGCCATGTACTTCCTCAGCTGTGACACGTGAAAGACATTGTGCAGATTCGCCAGATGGGGAGGTAGGGCGATCTCATAGGCCACAGGACCAATCCTCCTTAAGATTTGATACGGTCCCACGAACTTAGGGGACAACTTCTTTGGTCTGATCGCCCTTCCTACGCCCTTGGTTGGTGTTACTCTCATGAACACATGGTCTCCAGCAGCAAACTCCAAAGGCCTTCTTCTCTGATCTGCATAGGACTTTTGTCGGCTTTGAGAAGCTCTCATGCTGCCTTGTATCTGTTTCACCTTCTCGGTTGTCTGCTGAATCAATTCTGGTCCAACCAAGATTGCTTCGCCCTCCTGGTACCAACACAAGGGAGTTCTGCATCTTCTCCCATACAGGGCTTCATATGGTGCCATCCCAACACTGGCGTGGTAACTGTTGTTGTAGGTAAACTCCACCAGTGGCAACACTTCATCCCAGCTCCCCAAATGATCCAAGACACACGCCCTCAGCAGATCTTCTAAGGACTGAATTGTTCTCTCAGACTGTCCATCTGTTTGAGGATGGTATGCAGAGCTCATCCTCAACTTAGTTCCCAAGCACTCTTGTAAGGTCTGCCAAAACCGTGAAGTGAACCTGGGATCTCTATCTGAAATGATGCTGGAAGGCACTCCATGTAACCTCACAATCTCCTTGATGTACAGCTGTGCCAACTTGGCTATGGGCATCTTCATATTTACTGGGAGGAAGTGGGCACTCTTTGTCAGCCGATCTACTATGACCCAGATTGCATCATGCCCCTTCGCTGATCTGGGTAAATGGGTGACAAAATCCATGGCAATGCTGTCCCATTTCCACTCAGGGATATCCAATGGCTGTAACAACCCGCCAGGTCTCTGATGCTCTACTTTTGCCTTTTGACACGTTAAGCAGGTAGTGACATACTGGGCGATGTCTTTCTTCATGCCCGCCCACCAAAATGACTCCTTCAAGTCATGATACATCTTATTCATACCTGGGTGTAGGCTAAGGCGACTCTTGTGACCTTCATCTAGGATCATCTTCTTCAACTCATCATTTGCAGGTATGCAAATTCTGCCATTAAACCTCAAGATCCCATCTTCGCCCATCTCAAATTCTCTCGCCTGGTCGGTCCCCAGTGACTCTACAGCATGCTTCAGGCGGGTCCTCCAATTGCTTATCCTTCAACATCCCCAGGAAGTCATTAGTTATAGTCAGCTTACTACAACTAATGTGATTCACGTGGAACTCCACCCCAAGGTTTAAGTCCCTGAACTGCTCGATCAGTTTCTGCTCTTCCATCATCATGGTGGCGACTTGGATTGATTTTCTACTCAACGCATCTGCCACTACATTGGCCTTCCCTGGGTGATACATGAGTTGAAAATCGTAGTCCTTTAGGAACTCCATCCATCTTCTCTGCCTCATGTTTAGTTCCTTCTGATCAAACAGGTATTTCAGGCTCTTATGGTCACTGAATACCTGGAACCGAGCTCCGTAAAGATAATGCCTCCAGATCTTCAAGGCAAACACTACCGCTGCCAACTCCAGATCATGAGTAGGGTAGTTTCTCTCATGCACCTTGAGTTGCCTTGAAGCATATGCAACCACTCTCTTCTCTTGCATCAAGACGCATCCCAAGCCTTGATGTGAGGCATCACAGAAGACATCAAAAGGTCTTCCTACTTCTGGAATCACCAGCACTGGAGCACTGGTCAGCCTCTCCTTTAGTTCCTTGAAGCTCTGCTCACATCGGTCGGTCCAAGCAAAGGGTTGGTCCTTGCGGGTCAGTTGTGTTAAAGGAGCCACAACTTTGGAAAAATCCTCAATGAACCTCCGATAGTAGCCCGCCAACCCCACAAAGCTCCTTATCTCTGTGACTGTCTTAGGGCGTTCCCACTGCAGCACTGCCTCTACCTTGGCTGGATCTACCGAGATCCCCTGGGCAGATATCACGTGCCCTAAGAAGTTGACTTCCTTTAGCCAGAACTCACACTTAGAGAATTTGGCATAGAGCTGCTTCTCCCTCAGTATCTCCAATACTGTCCTCAGGTGTTCCTCATGCTCCTCCTCGGTCCTTGAGTAAATGAGGATGTCATCTATGAAGACCACCACAAACTTGTCCAAGAAAGGGCGAAAAATCCTATTCATGTAGTCCATGAATAGAGCTGGAGCATTGGTGACTCCAAATGGCATCACTACGTACTCGTAGTGCCCATACCGAGACCTAAAAGCTGTCTTCTGAACATCTTCAGCTTTTACCAAGATTTGGTGATACCCCGATCTCAGGTCGATCTTGGAGAACACCGAGGCCCCATGAATCTGGTCCATCAAATCGTCAATCCGAGGTAGGGGGTACTTGTTCTTGATGGTCAATTTGTTCAATTGCCTGTAGTCTATACACAACCGAGACCCTCCATCCTTCTTCTTGACTAGGAGCACTGGAGCTCCCCACGGAGATACACTGGGTCTGATGAATTGTTTCTCCAGCAGCTCTTCCAACTGCTTCTTTAACTCTACTAACTCGGCTGGTGCCATCCTGTAAGGTGCCATTGATATTGGTCCAGCTCCAGGTACCAAGTCAATAGAGAATTCCAATTCTCTCTTAGGGGGTAACCCAGGCACCTCTTCTGGAAATACATCCGTGAAATCCCTCACCACGTGTATTCTGCTTACGTCCCCTTCATTCCTCACTTCCAACCGAGCTAGCATCACGAAGCACCTCGCCCCTTCTTCCAACTCTGATCGCCCTCTTTGAACTGGCCACACCTCTGATTCTTGGGGGTCTGGAAATGCTACCTTCTGCCTACCACAGTCTATGAGAACATGATTGGCAGCTAGCCAATCCATTCCCAGGATAACATCCAGGTCCTGAAGAGGTAGGCAGATCAAGTTCACTTTGAATCTACGTCCCTCTACTATCACTGGACATTCAGGGCAAACTGTGGAGGTCAACACCTGTCCTGACGCAGGTGTAGAGACCAACAGTTCGAAGGGTAACTCTCTCACCATAAGGCCCAACTCGGCTACACACATGCTTGACACAAAGGAGTGTGTCGCTCCAGAATCAAACAAAGTTTTTACACCTCTACCAGCTATAAAGCAAACATTCTGCACAAGGTTACCTGATTGGGACGCCTCAGCTCCTGACATGGCAAACACCCTCCCGGTTGCCTGAGGTCTGTTGCCTTCGTTCCTCATCTGCTGGGAACCACTGGGTTGAGTCATTCTGTGCTGAGTAGGACAATACTTGGCAACGTGCCCCGTCTTCTGGCAGGTAAAGCATCTCCTCTCTGAGTCTTTCTTGGGGCACACATTGGCTGCGTGTGGCCCACCGCAATGGAAACATTGAAATTTCCTGGTTTGTTGCTGATGAGACTGGGGTGGTGCTGCTCTCGCCCTATGCTGTGGAGGCCTCGCGTAGGGCTTAAACTGCTGTTGCTGTACCCTTGCCTTCCCATTGGAGGAACCGCCTGGGTGGGACCTGCTCACCCGAGACTCACCCTTCTCTAGAGTCTCCACCATTTTCGCCTTCTCCACTAAGGCATGAAATTCTCTAATGCACATCGGGGCTATGGTCCTCTTCAGCCCATGCTTCAGTCCTTCTTCGAATTTCCTACACCTCCAAGCCTCAGAGGTGGCTTGGGTATAAAACCTGGCGAGGTACTCGAACCGAGCAGCATAGGCATTCACAGACATATCCCCCTGCTCCAACCTCAGGAACTCAGCTTCCTTCGCAAATCTTGCGCTGTCTGGGAAGTACTTCTCCAGGAACCTCACTCTGAAGCTTTCCCAATCCATCACTTCCTCTCGGGCCTCCATCATCTGCTGAGTTCCCATCCACCAGAACTCAGCTTCCCCAGACAGGAGGTATGTGGCAAACACCAGCTTCTTGTCTTCAGGGCAGGAAGTCGCCCTGAATATCTTCTCTAACCCCCTGACCCACTGATCTGCTTGATCAGGGGTAACGTTCCCACTGAACTTAGGTGGGTTGTGCCTGAGGAACTCAGTCAGTCCCATATGCTCCTGAGGCTGACCGACGTCGGGGTTTGTTGCGGCCGATCTGGCGGTCTCCCACTGTTGCATTGTAGCTTGGTGATTTTGAGACATCGCCGCATTCTGCTGCTGGATGGCACTTGCCATCATCTCGATGGCCTTGGCGATCTGACCCATTTCAGAAGAAGGTTGGGGAGGGGTAGAGGGTCTACGTGCCATCTCTCTTGTTTCGGATCTTGAAGCTATGAGTTTTCTATATTCCCTACAACTACAGGAATGAGATTGATAAGAAATCAATTCATTCAGGAGGTAATAACTAGACCTTACAAAGGTCAGCATCTCAAAGTCATCAAGAATTTGAGCTTAACAACATACTCGTAATACTTAGAATCTCAAGCAAGGTATTAGAACAGCTACTGATATCATCACCATCAGTTCAAACAACCATTTTCAGTCAATTGCAGAAACACTCAATAAGCTAAACTAGATCACACCAGCATTCAATGTATACTAAACATCAAATCTTTGGAATTAAGATTGAGAATCATCTCGATCCAGTTATGAGTGTGCACCCTCATTACTTCATCAAGATCTTCTCACCCTTAATACTAAGATTTTCAGCTAGAGTATACGTTCACTAAAGCACAGAAGCACACACAAACTTTTCAATACAAAACGTTTGAAAACCTTTCACTATAGTTGTTATTTAAAAACTCAAATAACTTTTATGAGCAGAAGAAACACAATGGATCCACAGCCCTCAGGTCATCCTAAGGACGAACTGCTCTGATACCATTAATGTAACATCCCACCAAATACATTTCATATTTATATAATATAAATGAAGATAAACAAGTATTTTGAAATAAACATAATCATATATGTATAATGGAGTTTCTCCTCATCGGGAGTTTAATACATAAACTGTGAATCTTTCAAAAAAAAACTTAACCAAAAATACAACAAAAGACAAATCGGGCGATATGCTAACAAAAGGGCGATCTCCTAGTCAATCAGGTGATCTCCTATCAGCCAGGCGATCTCCTATCAGACCGGCGATCTCACTTTCCTGCAACGTCATCTGCTCCCGTGTAAATCATACACGATCATCACAAGTTTTAAGAAGAACATCCACAAACGAAAACGCAGGGTAAGCTAGACAGTTTTAAAAGAGAATTTAGATATGAACTTTAAAATCAAGATAAATTAATTTAAGGCACCCACGTAAAAACATCAGCTTTCTCATTCTTCCCACATACCATCAAGTAAAAACCCACATTTCACAATTCCTCAAGAGTAGTTCATATCACACAGTGCAGCAAGTGTCTATCCACATACAGTGTTCCTCATTTCTCACGTCAGGTTTTCCACTGACTCACAATACATAGACACAAGACACTAATTCCGGAATACTCGTGCATTGATTAGACTCAGAGATCTGCACCTGCCATATTGCCCACTGTGGAATCTCACACATCCACAGGGTCGCCGTGAAATCTCTCACATTCACAAGCGTATAATGAATCTCACACATCACCATACAGCATGACAGGGTTAATCCACGCAAAACAGGTCGGTTTGTTCTCTTTCAAACAACCCACCCATACAGGTGAACCTCCTTCGACTCTCAACAACTGAGTAACTTCCTCTACGTGAGTCCATTACCTCAGCAGAGTCAGGATATCTCGTTCTTAATCACCGATCAATGCACCTACTACAAGATCTTACACGGTATTTTCTTTCCTGAAAATACTATGCCTCGACCTCACACTCACCACATCCAACACATCATACCATTCAAATAAATCATTCAAATCACATCAACAACCATTTCAAAGCTTCAGATCTTCGAATACCTCATGTAAATCTCAAGTAGTTTCAAAACAGTATCAAAAACAGAGGAGTTCGTAAAACAGCGCCAAAACCGGCGATCTAGTTCAAAAACAGAGTGTTTCGAAGATTGTATATAAAACCGGCGACCTCGTCGCCCAAGCACACAAACAGAGCATTTTACGCAGATGAAAACGAAAATGGCGCCCACGTCGCCCTCACTTCAGAAGATAGCTAAACTATGGCTCGTATGGAAAAGAGGTCTAGCTTCCCTTACCTGGACTTGCGCAAACACCAAGAGTTCCGAAATCCAACGAAGCTTGAAGAACGCTTTGACTCTGTTCTTGTGTCTGGTTTTGAAGAGCTTGCAGAGAACCACCCAAGTGCTCCAATGGTGGCTGTCGCTCGTCGTATTCCCGCGTGAAGGTGTACTAGAATCGCAGTGTGAAGGAGAGAAATGGAGAGGAGGGAACTCACTCTTTCTCTCTTCGACTACAACAATGTCTTCCTTTTCTCTCAGCAGTGGATTTCTGTAACTTAAACCAACTTATCCCTCCAAAAGCAGCTGCCACCACCCACTCTGCAGAGAAGTCTGAGAACCACTGCCCTGAACAGTACTACCACTGTTGTCTCTGGTGCATGCCAACCACTGCTCTGAACAGTACTGCCACTGTTTGTCGCTTGTGCATGCCAGCCACTGCTCTGAACAGTACGACCGTGAGTGTCTCCCGCGCATGCCAACATTCTGATGTCACTATTCTGAACCACCCTTTTCGTCTACGTGGCGCGCGTGCAGAACGTCTCATGCTGGATGTCTGGGTCCCACGTTCTCTGTGTATAACTTAACGTAGCGCGATGACCTTTCGCGCGAAGACTCTCGACCGATGACCTCTCGCGCGAAGACTCTCGACCGATGACCTCTCGCGCGAAGACTCTCGACCGATGACCTCTCGCGCGAAGACTCTCGACCGATGACCCCTCGCGCGAAGACACACCCCGCAGCATGCCTCGCGCCCTGCGATGCCCGATGACACTCGCCACTCCCCCCTGGAGGTTCTTCATTCCACTATGTTACATCCAAGGTATTCTCTCCACAAGGCTTGGTGACGTCGGTAGCTTCACACTTCCAAGAGTTGATTAGCACAAGTCCTCGTGCGCCCAAGCGTGTAACGTTAAGGATGATTCTCTTATGCTCAAGTATAGAGCTTCGCCTGCCCAGCATATCCAAGGTTTAACCCACACCTTGATACGCGTGGCTTTTGGGACGTACCAGGGTTGATCCAACATTTTGGCTACACACTAAGTGTAGTTTCGGCGATTAGGTGTACTCTAGGCGACAGGCTACTAGGTACACACAGGCGATAGGCGTTCAAGCATAAGCTAGGCGATAGGCGTTCAAGTGCCAGAGAAGTTGGAGATCGCCTACCCGCTTAATAACGGCGATCTCGTAGGCTTCTCAGCTATACATTCCTTCCTTTATATTTAAATAAACACGTGCTTCGAATTTATTTATAATGTAACACTTTTATTCCAATATAAACTTCTAGGTTCTTACCATTGACACTGGTCCCAGCTCCAGGTACCAAGTCAATAGAGAATTCCACTTCCCTCTTAGGGGGTAACCTAGGCACCTCTTCTGGGAATACATCTGTGAAATCTTTCACCACTTGTATCCTGTTTACGTCCCCTTTATTCTCCACTCCAACCGGGCGAGCACTACGAAGCACCTCGCCTCTCCTTCCAGCTCTGATCGCCCTCGTTGAACTGATAACACATCCGATTCTGGGGGGTCTGGAAACGCTACTTTCTGCCTACCACAGTCTATGAGAACGTGATTGGCAGCTAACCAATCCATTCCCAGGATGACATCCAGGTCCTGAAGAGGTAGGCAGATCAAGTTCACCTTGAATCTGCGTCCTTCTACAATCACTGGACATTCAGGGCACACTGTAGAGGTCGACACCTGTCCTGACGCAGGTGTAGAGACCAACAGCTCGAAAGGTAACTCCTTCACTAGGAGGCCCAACTCGGCTACACACAGGCTTGACACAAAGGAGTGTGTCGCTCCAGAATCAAACAAGGCCCTTACACCTCTACCAGCAATAAAACAAACACCTTGGATGAGGTTACCTGACTGAGCTGCCTCTGCTCCAGACATGGCGAACACCCTCCCTGTTGCCTGAGGTCTGCCGCCCTCGTTTCTCAACTGTTGGGAGCCACTGGGTTGGGTCGCCCCATTCCTGCTAGGGCACTCTCTAGCAACGTGCCCTGTCCTTTGGCAGACGAAACATTTCCTCTCTGAAGTCTTCTTGAAACAAGCATTGGAGGTGTGGTCCACCACAGTGAAGACACTTAGGTTTCCAAGGTTGTTGCTGTTGGAACTGGGGAGGTGCTGCTCCTGCCCGATGTGATGGAGGTCTCGCATAGGGTTTGCTTTGTGGGTGCTGTGCCTTAGCTCTCCCACTGGAAGGACCTCCTGGGTGTGACCTGATCACCCGAGACTCACCCTTTTCCAGGGTCTCCACCATCTTCGCCTTCTCCACTAAGGCGTGAACTCCCTGATGCACATCGGGGCTATGGTCTTCTTCAGCCCCATGCTTCAACCCTTCCTCGAACTTCCTACACCTCCAGGCCTCGGAGGTCGCCTGGGTATAGAACGGGCGAGGTACTCAAAACGGGCAGCATAGGCGTTTACTGACATGTCCCCCTGCTCCAACTTTAAGAACTCAGCTTCCCTTGCAAACTTGGCGCTGTCTGGGAAGTATTTCTCCAAGAACTTCACTCTGAAGCTCTCCCAATCCAGAACATCCTCTCGGGCCTCCATCATCTGCTGAGCTCCCATCCACCAGAACTCAGCTTCTCCTGATAGCAGATACGTGGCAAACAACAGCTTCTTCTCTTCAGGGCAGGAGGTCGCCCTAAAGATTTTCTCCACCTCCCTGACCCACTGATCTGCCTGGTCAGGGGTAGCATTCCTACTGAACTTAGGTGGGTTGTGCCTCATGAACTCGGCCAGTCCCATCTGTTCTTGGGGCTGACCGACGTGGGAGTTTGTCTCAGCAGATCGGGCAGTTTCCCAGTGCTGCATTGTGGCTTGATGGTTCTGAGCCATCGCCGCATTCTGCTGCTGAATGGCAGTCGCCATCATCTCGATGGCCTTGGCGATCTGACTCATCTCTGAGGAAGGTTGGGGTGGGGTAGCAGGTCTACGTGCCATCTTCTGAATCTATTGACTTCTATATTCCCTACAACTATAAGAATGAAATCGATAAGAATCAATTCATTCAAGGGGTAACAGCTAGACCTTACAAAGGTCAGCATCTCAAAGTCATCTAGAATTTGAGTTCACCAACAGAATCATAACACTTATAACTTCACACAAAACACCAGAACAGTTACTGGTGTGCAAACATCAGTCCAAACTACCACCTCAGTCAAATTCAAGAACACTCAAAAATCACACCAGAATTCAATGTAGGCTAAACATCAAACCTTTGGAATTAAGATTAAGAATTATCTTGATCCAGTTATGAGTGTGCACCCTCACCACTTTATCAAGACCTTCTTATTCTTAATACTAAGATTTTCAGTTAGGCACACGTTCACCCAAGCACACGCAAGAGTTCAAAACTAAAACGTTTGAAAACCTTCCACTATAGTGGTTATTTAAAACTCAAATAAATTTTATGAGCAGAAGAAACACAATGGATCCACAGCCCTCAGGTCATCCTAAGGCGAACTGCTCTGATACCATTAATGTAACATCCCGCCAAAATACTATACAAATGTATATAATGAAAATAAAGGTAACAAATAGATTCTATGAACAAAATAATATATATATGAAATGAAGTTGCTCCTCTTAGGGAGTTTAATACAAATTCGGTCAAATTTTCCAGAAACATAAACAAAATACAGTAAAAAAAACAAAGCAGGCGATCTCCTATCGGAAGAAACCGATCTCCTATCGGAGGAGCCAAAACAGCCGATCACCTATCAGGACAGAAAAAAAAACAGGCGATCACCCGATAGAGGCAGAAACAGGCGATCACCCGATATAGACAGAAGAAAACCGGCGATCTCCTCCTCGGCAATCACTCACTAAGGAGCTCTTCTTCCTGGAAGATCATCTGCTCCCGTGTACAATTACACGATCATCACAGTTTTGAGAAAACAACCACAATAACAGATAAAAGGGTAAGCTAGATAATTTAAAAGAAGTTTAAATCAAGAACATGAAAATCCAAGTAAACCAAGTTCCAAAATATCCATGTAAAACGTAGAGCTGCTCATAGCATTCAGCTGATCGCCCAAAATCACAAACTTCACAACATTCACCCATAGTCATTCCATTTCACAATACAGCATCAAGTGTCTATCAATATTCAAGTTTCTCATTTCACATGTCAGACTTTCCACTGACTCACCCACAAGACACTTGACACTACTTCCGGATTGACTCGTGCGTTGATTAGACTCAGAGATCTGCACCTGTCATACCACACCACTGTGAAATCCACACAGGGTCGCTGTGAATCCACACAGCATGCGCATATATCATCTCAATGTTACCATAGTTCTCCTGGTATGACAGGGTTAATCCATAGGACAGACGGAGCTCGTTCTTTTTCACACGAGACGCCCATCATATAGACCTCCTTCGACTCTCAACACTGAGTAACTTCCTCTACGTGATTCCATTACCTCAGCAGAGTCAGGATATCCCCTTAGGAATCACCGATCAATGCACTACCACAAGATCTTACACGGTATTTTCTTTCCTGAAAATACTATGCCTCGATCCACATTCACAGCATTCAAAGACATCATGCCACACTTAAAATAATGATTTCAATCACAGCAATAGCCATTTCAAAGGATTCATATTTTCGAATATCTCATGTAAATCTCAAGCAGTTCTCAAAACAATCATCAACACAAGGAGTTCGCAAAAAGCGCCAAAACCGCGATCTAGTTCAAAATATGGTATTTCGAAGGCTGTATATTAAAAACGGCGACCACGTCGCCCAAGCACACAACACAGAGCATTTCACGAAGACGAAAGCGAAAACGGTGACCACGTCGCCCACACTTCAGAAATGGTTCAACTATGGCTCGTAGTAAAGATGAAGACTAGCTTCCCTTACCTGGACTTGCGCAACCACCAGGAGCTTCGAAATCCAACGAAGCTTGCAGAATACCTTGGCTCTGTTTTTCGCGTCTGTCTGAAGAACTTGCAGAGGACTACCCAAGCGCTCCAATGGTGTTGCTTCTCGTCGTACTCTTGTGTGGAGAGGCTGAAATCGCAACGCGGAGGAGGGAACTCACTCTTTCTCTCTTCGACTACAACAACGTTTTCTTCCTCTTCAGTAGTGGATTTCAGTAACTTAAACCAACTTATCCCTCCAAAAGCAGCTGCCACCACCCACTCTGCAGGGAAGTTTGCGTGTACGCTTCCTGCACAGTACTACTAAGCATGCCTCTGCGCAGGCTACGCTATGAGGTCACTATTCTGAACCACTCTTTTGTCTACGTGGCGCGCGCGCAGAACATCTCTTGCTGGGAGTCTGGGGCCACGTTCTTTGGGTGTAACTCAACGTCGCGCGATGACCTTTCGTCGATGACTACCAGCTCGAAGAGAAACCACGATGACCTCTCCGCGAAGACGATCCACCGATGACCGCGCGAAGACCACCACCGATGACCTCGCGCGAAGACTACCACCGATGACATCTTCATGGCGACGAC
>JAAFYQ010000172.1:0-35930 GCA_013389735.1 Phaseolus lunatus | reverse complement strand
TTTATGTTTCTGGAAAATTTGACCGAATTTGTATTAAACTCCCTAAGAGGAGCAACTTCATTTCATATATATAATATTTTGTTCATAGAATCTATTTGTCACCTTTACTTTCATTTTATATTTATTTCAAGTAATTTGGAGGGATGTTACCAGCGATCACGTCGCCCCACACATAAAAACAGAGTATCGTGAAAAGCATATGAAAAGCCGCGACCACGTCGCCCTCACTTCAGAACCTACTCGTCTAACGTTTTTATAAATGAAAAGGCTAGCTTCCCTACCTGGACTTGCGCAAAACACCAGAGCTCCAAAGCCCACCGAAGTTTAAAGATGCCTTAACGCTGTTCTAGCGTACTGACGAAAAACTCGCAGAGAACTCCCCAGGTGACCAATGGCAGTCGTCGCTCGTCGTACTGGTGCTTGAGGATGTCTGAATCGCAGCGCGAAGGAGAGAAAAGAGAAGGATGAAGGTGAACTCACTCTGTCACTCTTGAACTGTAAGGACCTGAAAATTTATTGGAATAAAAGAGTTATTTTATTTTAAATAATTCTAAGTATGTTTTTATTTAGAATAGAAAGGGAGGAAAAAGTTAAGTTTAGAAGGCTACGAGGTCGCCGGTCGTCTGCTACACATGAGCGCCAGGTGGACATCGCGCGGGCGCGAGAGGCATGCAGGCATCGCGCGGACGCGAGGGCATGCGGGCATCGCGCGGACGCGAGGCACGCGGGCATTGCCAGGGCGCGATGCATGTGGACGTGGCCAAGGCGCGAGAGTTATGAGGGCGTCGCCAGAGGAAGACATCGGTCGAGAGTCTTCGCGCGAGAGGTCATCGGTCGAGAGTCTTCGCGCGAGAGGTCATCGGTCGAGAGTCTTCGCGCGAGAGGTCATCGGTCGAGAGTCTTCGCGCGAGAGGTCATCGGTCGAGAGTCTTCGCGCGAGAGGTCATCGGTCGAGAGTCTTCGCGCGAGAGGTCATCGGTGGTAGTCTTCGCGCGAGGTCATCGGTGGTAGTCTTCGCGCGAGGTCATCGGTGGTAGTCTTCGCGCGAGGTCATCGGTGGTAGTCTTCGCGCGAGGTCATCGGTGGATCGTCTTCGCGCGAGAGGTCATCAGAGGTTTCTCTTCGAGCTGGTAGTCATCGGCGAAAGGTCATCGCGCTACGTTAAGTTATACACAGAGAACGTGGGACCCAGACATCCAGCATGAGACGTTCTGCACGCGCGCCACGTAGACGAAAAGGGTGGTTCAGAATAGTGACATCAGAATGTTGGCATGCGCGGGAGACACTCACGGTCGTACTGTTCAGAGCAGTGGCTGGCATGCACAAGCGACAAACAGTGGCAGTACTGTTCAGAGCAGTGGTTGGCATGCACCAGAGACAACAGTGGTAGTACTGTTCAGAGCAGTGGTTTGCATGCACAAAGACAACCGGGGTCGTACTGTTCAGAGGAACGTACGCCCAGGCTTTTGCAGAAAAAGGGGAGGGCAGCAGTATACGAGGACAGGTATGGTTGGGATCAAAACCCACTGAGAGGAGGCAAAGAGCGTTACAAGTGACCCAAGAGTGAAAGAGCGAGACTATCTCCATCCTCCTCCTTTCTCCCCTTCGCGCTGCGTTTTCCAGGCATCCTCAAGCACCAGTTCGACGTTTGCCCTTGGAGCACTTGGGTGGTTCTCTGCAAGCTCTTCAAAACCAGACACAAGAACAGAGTCAAAGCGTTCTTCAAGCTTCGTTGGATTTCGGAACTCCTGGTGTTTGCGCAAGTCCAGGTAAGGGAAGCTAGACCTCTTTTCCATACGAGCCATAGTTTAGCTATCTTCTGAAATGAGGGCGACGTGGTCGCCATTTTCGTTTTCATCTGCGTAAAATGCTCTGTTTGTGTGCTTGGGCGACGAGGTCGCCGGTTTTATATACAATCTTCGAAACACTCTGTTTTTGAACTAGATCGCCGGTTTTGGCGCTGTTTTACGAACTCCTCTGTTTTTGATACTGTTTTGAAACTACTTGAGATTTACATGAGGTATTCGAAGATCTGAAGCTTTGAAATGGTTGTTGATGTGATTTGAATGATTTATTTGAATGGTATGATGTGTTGGATGTGGTGAGTGTGAGGTCGAGGCATAGTATTTTCAGGAAAGAAAATACCGTGTAAGATCTTGTAGTAGGTGCATTGATCGGTGATTAAGAACGAGATATCCTGACTCTGCTGAGGTAATGGACTCACGTAGAGGAAGTTACTCAGTTGTTGAGAGTCGAAGGAGGTTCACCTGTATGGGTGGGTTGTTTGAAAGAGAACAAACCGACCTGTTTCGCGTGGATTAACCCTGTCATGCTGTATGGTGATGTGTGAGATTCATTATACGCTGATGAATGTGAGAGATTTCACGGCGACCCTGTGGATGTGAGAGATTCCACAGTGGGCAATATGGCAGGTGCAGATCTCTGAGTCTAATCAATGCACGAGTATTCCGGAATTAGTGTCTTGTGTCTATGTATTGTGAGTCAGTGGAAAACCTGACGTGAGAAATGAGGAACACTGTATGTGGATAGACACTTGCTGCACTGCGTGATATGAACTACTCTTGAGGACTTGTGAAATGTGGGTTTTTACTTGATGGTATGTGGGAAGAATGAGAAAGCTGATGTTTTTACGTGGGTGCCTTAAATTAATTTATCTTGATTTTAAAGTTCATATCTAAATTCTCTTTTAAAACTGTCTAGCTTACCCTGCGTTTTCGTTTGTGGATGTTCTTCTTAAAACTTGTGATGATCGTGTATGATTTACACGGGAGCAGATGACGTTGCAGGAAAGTGAGATCGCCGGTCTGATAGGAGATCGCCGGTCTGATAGGAGATCACCTGATTGACTAGGAGATCGCCCTTTTTTTTGCATATCGCCCGATTTGTCTTTTGTTGTATTTTTGGTTAAGTTTTTTTTGGAAAGATTCACAGTTTGTGTATTAAACTCCCGATGAGGAGAAACTCCATTATATATATATGATTATGTTTATTTCAAAATACTTGTTTATCTTCATTTATATTATATAAATATGAAATGTATTTGGTGGGATGTTACATTAATGGTATCAGAGCAGTTCGTCCTTAGGATGACCTGAGGGCTGTGGATCCATTGTGTTTCTTCTGCTCATAAAAGTTATTTGAGTTTTTAAATAACAACTATAGTGAAAGGTTTTCAAACGTTTTGTATTGAAAAGTTTGTGTGTGCTTCTGTGCTTTAGTGAACGTATACTCTAGCTGAAAATCTTAGTATTAAGGGTGAGAAGATCTTGATGAAGTAATGAGGGTGCACACTCATAACTGGACCGAGATGATTCTCAATCTTAATTCCAAAGATTTGATGTTTAGTATACATTGAATGCTGGTGTGATCTAGTTTAGCTTATTGAGTGTTTCTGCAATTGACTGAAAATGGTTGTTTGAACTGATGGTGATGATACCAGTAGCTGTTCTAATACCTTGCTTGAGATTCTAAGTATTACGAGTATGTTGTTAAGCTCAAATTCTTGATGACTTTGAGATGCTGACCTTTGTAAGGTCTAGTTATTACCTCCTGAATGAATTGATTTCTTATCAATCTCATTCCTGTAGTTGTAGGGAATATAGGAAACTCATAGCTTCAAGATCCGAAACAAGAGAGATGGCACGTAGACCCTCTACCCCCACCCCAACCTTCTTCTGAAATGGGTCAGATCGCCAAGGCCATCGAGATGATGGCAAGTGCCATCCAGCAGCAGAATGCGGCGATGTCTCAAAATCACCAAGCTACAATGCAACAGTGGGAGACCGCCAGATCGGCCGCAACAAACCCCGACGTCGGTCAGCCTCAGGAGCATATGGGACTGACTGAGTTCCTCAGGCACAACCCACCTAAGTTCAGTGGGAACGTTACCCCTGATCAAGCAGATCAGTGGGTCAGGGGGTTAGAGAAGATATTCAGGGCGACTTCCTGCCCTGAAGACAAGAAGCTGGTGTTTGCCACATACCTCCTGTCTGGGGAAGCTGAGTTCTGGTGGATGGGAACTCAACAGATGATGGAGGCCCGAGAGGAAGTGATGGATTGGGAAAGCTTCAGAGTGAGGTTCTTGGAGAAGTACTTCCCAGACAGCGCAAGATTTGCGAAGGAAGCTGAGTTCCTGAGGTTGGAGCAGGGGGATATGTCTGTGAATGCCTATGCTGCTCGGTTCGAGTACCTCGCCAGGTTTTATACCCAAGCCACCTCTGAGGCTTGGAGGTGTAGGAAATTCGAAGAAGGACTGAAGCATGGGCTGAAGAGGACCATAGCCCCGATGTGCATTAGAGAATTTCATGCCTTAGTGGAGAAGGCGAAAATGGTGGAGACTCTAGAGAAGGGTGAGTCTCGGGTGAGCAGGTCCCACCCAGGCGGTCCCTCCAATGGGAAGGCAAGGGTACAGCAACAGCAGTTTAAGCCCTACGCGAGGCCTCCACAGCATAGGGCGAGAGCAGCACCACCCCAGTCTCATCAGCAACAAACTAGGAAATTTCAATGTTTCCATTGCGGTGGGCCACACACAGCCAATGTGTGCCCCAAGAAAGACTCAGAGAGGAGATGCTTTACCTGCCAGAAGACGGGGCACGTTGCCAAGTATTGTCCTACTCAGCACAGAATGACTCAACCCAGTGGTTCCCAGCAGATGAGGAACGAAGGCAACAGACCTCAGGCAACCGGGAGGGTGTTTGCCATGTCAGGAGCTGAGGCGTCCCAATCAGGTAACCTTGTGCAGAATGTTTGCTTTATAGCTGGTAGAGGTGTAAAAACTTTGTTTGATTCTGGAGCGACACACTCCTTTGTGTCAAGCATGTGTGTAGCCGAGTTGGGCCTTGTGGTGAGAGAGTTACCCTTCGAACTGTTGGTCTCTACACCTGCGTCAGGACAGGTGTTGACCTCCACAGTTTGCCCTGAATGTCCAGTGATAGTAGAGGGACGTAGATTCAAAGTGAACTTGATCTGCCTACCTCTTCAGGACCTGGATGTTATCCTGGGAATGGATTGGCTAGCTGCCAATCATGTTCTCATAGACTGTGGTAGGCAGAAGGTAGCATTTCCAGACCCCCAAGAATCAGAGGTGTGGCCAGTTCAAAGAGGGCGATCAGAGTTGGAGGAAGGGGCGAGGTGCTTCGTGATGCTAGCTCGGTTGGAAGTGAGGAATGAAGGGGACGTAAGCAGAATACACGTGGTGAGGGATTTCACGGATGTATTTCCAGAAGAGGTGCCTGGGTTACCCCCTAAGAGAGAATTGGAATTCTCTATTGACTTGGTACCTGGAGCTGGACCAGTGTCAATGGCACCTTACAGGATGGCACCAGCCGAGTTAGTAGAGTTAAAGAAGCAGTTGGAAGAGCTGCTGGAGAAACAATTCATCAGACCCAGTGTATCTCCGTGGGGAGCTCCAGTGCTCCTAGTCAAGAAGAAGGATGGAGGGTCTCGGTTGTGTATAGACTACAGGCAATTGAACAAATTGACCATCAAGAACAAGTACCCCCTACCTCGGATTGACGATTTGATGGACCAGATTCATGGGGCCTCGGTGTTCTCCAAGATCGACCTGAGATCGGGGTATCACCAAATCTTGGTAAAAGCTGAAGATGTTCAGAAGACAGCTTTTAGGTCTAGATATGGGCACTACGAGTATGTAGTGATGCCATTTGGAGTCACCAATGCTCCAGCTCTATTCATGGACTACATGAATAGGATTTTTCGCCCTTTCTTGGACAAGTTTGTGGTGGTCTTCATAGATGACATCCTCATTTATTCAAGGACCGAGGAAGAGCATGAGGAACACCTGAGGACAGTATTGGAAATACTGAGGGAGAAGCAGCTCTATGCCAAGTTCTCTAAGTGTGAGTTCTGGCTAAGGGAAGTCAACTTCTTAGGACACGTGATATCTGCCCAGGGGATCTCGGTAGATCCAGCCAAGGTAGAGGCAGTGCTGCAATGGGAACGTCCTAAGACAGTGACTGAGATAAGGAGCTTTGTGGGGTTGGCGGGCTACTATCGGAGGTTCATTGAGGATTTTTCCAAAGTTGTGGCTCCTTTAACACAACTGACCCGCAAGGACCAACCCTTTGCTTGGACCGACCGATGTGAGCAGAGCTTCAAGGAACTAAAGGAGAGGCTGACCAGTGCTCCAGTGCTGGTGATTCCAGAAGTAGGAAGACCTTTTGATGTCTTCTGTGATGCCTCACATCAAGGCTTGGGATGCGTCTTGATGCAAGAGAAGAGGGTGGTTGCATATGCTTCAAGGCAACTCAAGGTGCATGAGAGAAACTACCCTACTCATGATCTGGAGTTGGCAGCGGTAGTGTTTGCCTTGAAGATCTGGAGGCATTATCTTTACGGAGCTCGGTTCCAGGTATTCAGTGACCATAAGAGCCTGAAATACCTGTTTGATCAGAAGGAACTAAACATGAGGCAAAGAAGGTGGATGGAATTCCTAAAGGACTACGATTTTCAACTCATGTATCACCCAGGGAAGGCCAATGTAGTGGCAGATGCCTTGAGTAGGAAGTCTATACAAGTCGCCACCATGATGATGGAAGAGCAGAAACTGATCGAGCAGTTCAGGGACTTAAACCTTGGGGTGGAGTTCCACGTGAATCACATTAGTTGTAGTAAGCTGACTATAACTAATGACTTCCTGGGGATGTTGAAGGATAAGCAATTGGAGGACCCTAGCCTGAAGCGCACTATGGAGTCGCTAGGAACAGATCAGGTGAGAGGCTTTGAGATGGGCGATGATGGGATCTTGAGGTTTGATGGCAGGATTTGCATACCCGCAAATGATGAGTTGAAGAAGATGATCCTAGAGGAAGGTCATAAGAGTCGCCTTAACCTCCACCCAGGCATGAACAAGATGTACCATGACTTGAAGGAGTCATTTTGGTGGTCAGGCATGAAGAGGGACGTCGCCCAGTACGTGGCAACCTGCTTAACGTGTCAAAAGGCGAAGGTGGAGCATCAAAAACCTGGCGGACTGTTGCAGCAACTGGATATCCCGAGTGGAAGTGGGACAGCATTGCCATGGATTTTGTCACCCATTTACCCAGATCGGTAAAGGGTCATGATGCAATCTGGGTCATCATTGATAGGCTGACGAAGAGTGCCCACTTCCTCCCAGTAAATATGAAGATGCCCATGGCCAAGTTGGCACAGCTGTACATCAAGGAGATTGTGAGGTTGCATGGAGTGCCTTCCAGCATCATTTCAGATAGGGATCCCAGGTTCACTTCACGGTTTTGGCAGACCTTGCAAGAGTGTTTGGGAACCAAGTTGAGGATGAGCTCTGCATATCATCCCCAAACAGATGGTCAGTCAGAGAGGACGATCCAATCTTTGGAAGATCTGCTGAGGGCATGCGTTTTGGATCAATTGGGAGGTTGGGAGGAGGTGTTGCCACTAGTGGAGTTTACCTATAACAATAGCTACCACGCCAGCATTGGGATGGCACCATATGAAGCCCTGTATGGGAGGAAATGCAGAACTCCCTTATGTTGGTACCAGGAGGGCGAGGCAGTCTTGGTTGGGCCAGAGTTGATTCAGCAGACGACCGAGAAGGTGAAGCAGATACAAAGCAGAATGAAAGCCTCTCAGAGTAGGCAGAAGTCCTATGCAGATCAGAGGAGAAAGCCTTTGGAGTTTGCTGCTGGAGATCACGTGTTCATGAAAGTGACACCAACCAAGGGTGTAGGGCGGGCGATCAGGTCGAAGAAGTTGTCCACTAAGTTCGTGGGACCATATCAGATCTTAAGAAGGATTGGCCCAGTGGCGTATGAGATCGCCCTACCTCCCCATCTGGCGAATCTGCACAATGTGTTTCACGTGTCACAGCTGAGGAAGTACATGGCAGACCCTAGTCATGTGCTGGATGTAGACGACGTGCAGATTAGGGATGACTTGTCCTTTGAAGCAAAACCAGTCAAGATTGACGATCGGCAATGTAAACAGCTCAGAGGTAAGACCATCGACATGGTGAAAGTGGTGTGGGATGAGAAATCGGGGGATTCTACTTGGGAGTTAGAAGAACCCATGAGGGAGGCTTATCCATACCTCTTTTCCTTGTAATCCAATTTTCGAGGACGAAAAATTTTCTTGTTGGGGAGAATGTAAGGACCTGAAAAATTTATTGGAATAAAAGAGTTATATTTTAAATAAATTCTAAGTATGTTTTTATTTAGAATAGAAAGGGAGGAAAAAGTTAAGTTTAGAAGGCTACGAGGTCGCCGGTCGTCTGCTACACATGAGCGCCAGGTGGACATCGCGCGGGCGCGAGAGGCATGCAGGCATCGCGCGGACGCGAGGGGCATGCGGGCATCGCGCGGACGCGAGGCACGCGGGCATTGCCAGGGCGCGATGCATGTGGACGTGGCCAAGGCGCGAGAGTTATGAGGGCGTCGCCAGAGGAAGACATCGGTCGAGAGTCTTCGCGCGAGAGGTCATCGGTCGAGAGTCTTCGCGCGAGAGGTCATCGGTCGAGAGTCTTCGCGCGAGAGGTCATCGGTCGAGAGTCTTCGCGCGAGAGGTCATCGGTCGAGAGTCTTCGCGCGAGAGGTCATCGGTCGAGAGTCTTCGCGCGAGAGGTCATCGGTGGTAGTCTTCGCGCGAGGTCATCGGTGGTAGTCTTCGCGCGAGGTCATCGGTGGTAGTCTTCGCGCGAGGTCATCGGTGGTAGTCTTCGCGCGAGGTCATCGGTGGATCGTCTTCGCGCGAGAGGTCATCAGAGGTTTCTCTTCGAGCTGGTAGTCATCGGCGAAAGGTCATCGCGCTACGTTAAGTTATACACAGAGAACGTGGGACCCAGACATCCAGCATGAGACGTTCTGCACGCGCGCCACGTAGACGAAAAGGGTGGTTCAGAATAGTGACATCAGAATGTTGGCATGCGCGGGAGACACTCACGGTCGTACTGTTCAGAGCAGTGGCTGGCATGCACAAGCGACAAACAGTGGCAGTACTGTTCAGAGCAGTGGTTGGCATGCACCAGAGACAACAGTGGTAGTACTGTTCAGAGCAGTGGTTTGCATGCACAAAAGACAACCGGGGTCGTACTGTTCAGAGGAACGTACGCCCAGGCTTTTGCAGAAAAAGGGGAGGGCAGCAGTATACGAGGACAGGTATGGTTGGGATCAAAACCCACTGAGAGGAGGCAAAGAGCGTTACAAGTGACCCAAGAGTGAAAGAGCGAGACTATCTCCATCCTCCTCCTTTCTCCCCTTCGCGCTGCGTTTTCCAGGCATCCTCAAGCACCAGTTCGACGTTTGCCCTTGGAGCACTTGGGTGGTTCTCTGCAAGCTCTTCAAAACCAGACACAAGAACAGAGTCAAAGCGTTCTTCAAGCTTCGTTGGATTTCGGAACTCCTGGTGTTTGCGCAAGTCCAGGTAAGGGAAGCTAGACCTCTTTTCCATACGAGCCATAGTTTAGCTATCTTCTGAAATGAGGGCGACGTGGTCGCCATTTTCGTTTTCATCTGCGTAAAATGCTCTGTTTGTGTGCTTGGGCGACGAGGTCGCCGGTTTTATATACAATCTTCGAAACACTCTGTTTTTGAACTAGATCGCCGGTTTTGGCGCTGTTTTACGAACTCCTCTGTTTTTGATACTGTTTTGAAACTACTTGAGATTTACATGAGGTATTCGAAGATCTGAAGCTTTGAAATGGTTGTTGATGTGATTTGAATGATTTATTTGAATGGTATGATGTGTTGGATGTGGTGAGTGTGAGGTCGAGGCATAGTATTTTCAGGAAAGAAAATACCGTGTAAGATCTTGTAGTAGGTGCATTGATCGGTGATTAAGAACGAGATATCCTGACTCTGCTGAGGTAATGGACTCACGTAGAGGAAGTTACTCAGTTGTTGAGAGTCGAAGGAGGTTCACCTGTATGGGTGGGTTGTTTGAAAGAGAACAAACCGACCTGTTTCGCGTGGATTAACCCTGTCATGCTGTATGGTGATGTGTGAGATTCATTATACGCTGATGAATGTGAGAGATTTCACGGCGACCCTGTGGATGTGAGAGATTCCACAGTGGGCAATATGGCAGGTGCAGATCTCTGAGTCTAATCAATGCACGAGTATTCCGGAATTAGTGTCTTGTGTCTATGTATTGTGAGTCAGTGGAAAACCTGACGTGAGAAATGAGGAACACTGTATGTGGATAGACACTTGCTGCACTGCGTGATATGAACTACTCTTGAGGACTTGTGAAATGTGGGTTTTTACTTGATGGTATGTGGGAAGAATGAGAAAGCTGATGTTTTTACGTGGGTGCCTTAAATTAATTTATCTTGATTTTAAAGTTCATATCTAAATTCTCTTTTAAAACTGTCTAGCTTACCCTGCGTTTTCGTTTGTGGATGTTCTTCTTAAAACTTGTGATGATCGTGTATGATTTACACGGGAGCAGATGACGTTGCAGGAAAGTGAGATCGCCGGTCTGATAGGAGATCGCCGGTCTGATAGGAGATCACCTGATTGACTAGGAGATCGCCCTTTTTTTTGCATATCGCCCGATTTGTCTTTTGTTGTATTTTTGGTTAAGTTTTTTTTGGAAAGATTCACAGTTTGTGTATTAAACTCCCGATGAGGAGAAACTCCATTATATATATATGATTATGTTTATTTCAAAATACTTGTTTATCTTCATTTATATTATATAAATATGAAATGTATTTGGTGGGATGTTACATGAACCACGACAACGTTCTCCCTCTCAGAAGTGAGTTTTTGAATCTAAACCAGCTTGTCCACAAAAGCCGCTGCCACCACCCACTCTGCAGGGAAGCTTGCGTGCACGCTTCCCTGAACAGTACGACTGTAAGAACCTAGAAGTTTATATTGGAATAAAAGTGTTATATTATAAATAAATTCGAAGCACGTGTTTATTTAAATATAAAGGAAGGAATGTATAGCTGAGAAGCCTACGAGATCGCCGTTATTAAGCGGGTAGGCGATCTCCAACTTCTCTGGCACTTGAACGCCTATCGCCTAGCTTATGCTTGAACGCCTATCGCCTAGCTTATGCTTGAACGCCTATCGCCTGTGTGTACCTAGTAGCCTGTCGCCTAGAGTACACCTAATCGCCGAAACTACACTTAGTGTGTAGCCAAAATGTTGGATCAACCCTGGTACGTCCCAAAAGCCACGCGTATCAAGGTATGGGTTAAACCTTGGATACGCTGGGCAGGCGAAGCTCTATACTTGAGCATAGAGATCATCCTTAACGTTACACGCTTGGGCGCACGAGGACTTGTGCTAATCAACTCTTGGAAATATGAAGCCACCGACGTCACCGAGTCATGTGGAGAAGATACCTTAGACGTAACATAGTGGAATGAAGGACCTCAAGGAAGGCGTGGCGATGTGTCATCGAGCATCGCCAGGGCGCAAGGCATGCAGGATCGCCTGGGCGCGAGGGGCATGCGGGCATCATCAGGGCGAGAGGTCATCGGTTGTTAGCCTTCGCGCGAGAGGTCATCGGTTGTTAGCCTTCGCGCGAGAGGTCATCGGTTGTTAGCCTTCGCGCGAGAGGTCATCGGTGGATAGTCTTCGCGCCTGTGGTCATCGGTGAAAAGGTCATCGCGCTACGTTAAGATATACACAGAGAACGTGGGACCCAGACATCCAGCATGAGACGTTCTGCATGCGCGCCACGTAGACAAAAGAGTGGTTCAGAATAGTGACCTCAGAGTGTTAGCCTGCGCAGAGGCACGCTTAGGTGTACTGTTCAGCGAAGCGTACACGCAAACTCCCTGCAGAGTGGGTGGTGGCAGCGGTTTTGTGGAGAAGTCAGCTTAAGATGCAAAAACCCATTTCTGAGGGAGAAGGAAAGAAACGTTGCTGTGGTTCCAGAGCTAAAGGGTGCGTTTATCTCCCTTCTCCTCCATTCTCTCCTTCGCACTGCGATTCTAGTACACCTTCACGCGGGAATACGACGAGCGACAGCCACCATTGGAGCACTTGGGTGGTTCTCTACAAGCTCTTCAAAACCAGACACAAGAACAGAGTCAAGGCGTTCTTCAAGCTTCGTTGGATTTCGGAACTCCTGGTGTTTGCGCAAGTCCAGGTAAGGGAAGCTAGACCCCTTTTTCCATACGAGCCATAGCGTAGTCTTTCTGAAGTGAGGGCGACGTGGTCGCCATTTTCGTTTGTATCTGTAACATCCCACCAAATACATTTCATATTTATATAATATAAATGAAGATAAACAAGTATTTTGAAATAAACATAATCATATATATATAATGGAGTTTCTCCTCATCGGGAGTTTAATACACAAACTGTGAATCTTTCCAAAAAAAACTTAACCAAAAATACAACAAAAGACAAATCGGGCGATATGCAAAAAAAAGGGCGATCTCCTAGTCAATCAGGTGATCTCCTATCAGACCGGCGATCTCCTATCAGACCGGCGATCTCACTTTCCTGCAACGTCATCTGCTCCCGTGTAAATCATACACGATCATCACAAGTTTTAAGAAGAACATCCACAAACGAAAACGCAGGGTAAGCTAGACAGTTTTAAAAGAGAATTTAGATATGAACTTTAAAATCAAGATAAATTAATTTAAGGCACCCACGTAAAACATCAGCTTTCTCATTCTTCCCACATACCATCAAGTAAAAACCCACATTTCACAAGTCCTCAAGAGTAGTTCATATCACGCAGTGCAGCAAGTGTCTATCCACATACAGTGTTCCTCATTTCTCACGTCAGGTTTTCCACTGACTCACAATACATAGACACAAGACACTAATTCCGGAATACTCGTGCATTGATTAGACTCAGAGATCTGCACCTGCCATATTGCCCACTGTGGAATCTCTCACATCCACTCGTCCGGGTCGCCGTGAAATCTCTCACATTCATCAGCGTATAATGAATCTCACACATCACCATACAGCATGACAGGGTTAATCCACGCGAAACAGGTCGGTTTGTTCTCTTTCAAACAACCCCCCCATACAGGTGAACCTCCTTCGACTCTCAACAACTGAGTAACTCCTCTACGTGAGTCCATTACCTCAGCAGAGTCAGGATATCTCGTTCTTAATCACCGATCAATGCACCTACTACAAGATCTTACACGGTATTTTCTTTCCTGAAAATACTATGCCTCGACCTCACACTCACCACATCCAACACATCATACCATTCAAATAATCATTCAAATCACATCAACAACCATTTCAAAGCTTCAGATCTTCGAATACCTCATGTAAATCTCAAGTAGTTTCAAAACAGTATCAAAACAGAGGAGTTCGTAAAACAGCGCCAAAACCGGCGATCTAGTTCAAAAACAGAGTGTTTCGAAGATTGTATATAAAAACCGGCGACCTCGTCGCCCAAGCACACAAACAGAGCATTTTACGCAGATGAAAACGAAAATGGCGACCACGTCGCCCTCATTTCAGAAGATAGCTAAACTATGGCTCGTATGGAAAAGAGGTCTAGCTTCCCTTACCTGGACTTGCGCAAACACCAGGAGTTCCGAAATCCAACGAAGCTTGAAGAACGCTTTGACTCTGTTCTTGTGTCTGGTTTTGAAGAGCTTGCAGAGAACCACCCAAGTGCTCCAAGGGCAAACGTCGAACTGGTGCTTGAGGATGCCTGGAAAACGCAGCGCGAAGGGGAGAAAGGAGGAGGATGGAGATAGTCTCGCTCTTTCACTCTTGGGTCACTTGTAACTGCTCTTTGCCTCCTCTCAGTGGGTTTTGATCCCAACCATACCTGTCCTCGTAATACCTGCCCCTCCCCTTTTTCTGCAAAAGCCTGGGCGTACGTTCCTCTGAACAGTACGACCCCGGTTGTCTTTGGTGCATGCAAACCACTGCTCTGAACAGTACTACCACTGTTGTCTCTGGTGCATGCCAACCACTGCTCTGAACAGTACTGCCACTGTTTGTCGCTTGTGCATGCCAGCCACTGCTCTGAACAGTACGACCGTGAGTGTCTCCCGCGCATGCCAACATTCTGATGTCACTATTCTGAACACCCTTTTCGTCTACGTGGCGCGCGTGCAGAACGTCTCATGCTGGATGTCTGGGTCCCACGTTCTCTGTGTATAACTTAACGTAGCGCGATGACCTTTCGCCGATGACTACCAGCTCGAAGAGAAACCTCTGATGACCTCTCCGCGCGAAGACGATCCACCGATGACCTCGCGCGAAGACTACCACCGATGACCTCGCGCGAAGACTACCACCACCGATGACCTCGCGCGAAGACTACCACCGATGACCTCGCGCGAAGACTACCACCGATGACCTCTCGCGCGAAGACTCTCGACCGATGACCTCCTCGCGCGAAGACTCTCGACCGATGACCTCTCGCGCGAAGACTCTCGACCGATGTCTTCCTCTGGCGACGCCCTCATAACTCTCGCGCCTTGGCCACGTCCACATGCATCGCGCCCTGGCAATGCCCGCGTGCCTCGCGTCCGCGCGATGCCCGCATGCCCCTCGCGTCCGCGCGATGCCTGCATGCCTCTCGCGCCCGCGCGATGTCCACCTGGCGCTCATGTGTAGCAGACGACCGGCGACCTCGTAGCCTTCTAAACTTAACTTTTTCCTCCCTTTCTATTCTAAATAAAACATACTTAGAATTTATTTAAAATATAACTCTTTTATTCCAATAAATTTTTCAGGTCCTTACATTCTCCCCAACAAGAAAATTTTTCGTCCTCGAAAATTGGATTACAAGGAAAAGAGGTATGGATAAGCCTCCCTCATGGGTTCTTCTAACTCCCAAGTAGAATCCCCCGATTTCTCATCCCACACCACTTTCACCATGTCGATGGTCTTACCTCTGAGCTGTTTACATTGCCGATCGTCAATCTTGACTGGTTTTGCTTCAAAGGACAAGTCATCCCTAATCTGCACGTCGTCTACATCCAGCACATGACTAGGGTCTGCCATGTACTTCCTCAGCTGTGACACGTGAAACACATTGTGCAGATTCGCCAGATGGGGAGGTAGGGCGATCTCATACGCCACTGGGCCAATCCTTCTTAAGATCTGATATGGTCCCACGAACTTAGTGGACAACTTCTTCGACCTGATCGCCCGCCCCTACACCCTTGGTTGGTGTCACTTTCATGAACACGTGATCTCCAGCAGCAAACTCCAAAGGCTTTCTCCTCTGATCTGCATAGGACTTCTGCCTACTCTGAGAGGCTTTCATTCTGCTTTGTATCTGCTTCACCTTCTCGGTCGTCTGCTGAATCAACTCTGGCCCAACCAAGACTGCCTCGCCCTCCTGGTACCAACATAAGGGAGTTCTGCATTTCCTCCCATACAGGGCTTCATATGGTGCCATCCCAATGCTGGCGTGGTAGCTATTGTTATAGGTAAACTCCACTAGTGGCAACACCTCCTCCCAACCTCCCAATTGATCCAAAACGCATGCCCTCAGCAGATCTTCCAAAGATTGGATCGTCCTCTCTGACTGACCATCTGTTTGGGGATGATATGCAGAGCTCATCCTCAACTTGGTTCCCAAACACTCTTGCAAGGTCTGCCAAAACCGTGAAGTGAACCTGGGATCCCTATCTGAAATGATGCTGGAAGGCACTCCATGCAACCTCACAATCTCCTTGATGTACAGCTGTGCCAACTTGGCCATGGGCATCTTCATATTTACTGGGAGGAAGTGGGCACTCTTCGTCAGCCTATCAATGATGACCCAGATTGCATCATGACCCTTTACCGATCTGGGTAAATGGGTGACAAAATCCATGGCAATGCTGTCCCACTTCCACTCGGGGATATCCAGTTGCTGCAACAGTCCGCCAGGTTTTTGATGCTCCACCTTCGCCTTTTGACACGTTAAGCAGGTTGCCACGTACTGGGCGACGTCCCTCTTCATGCCTGACCACCAAAATGACTCCTTCAAGTCATGGTACATCTTGTTCATGCCTGGGTGGAGGTTAAGGCGACTCTTATGACCTTCCTCTAGGATCATCTTCTTCAACTCATCATTTGCGGGTATGCAAATCCTGCCATCAAACCTCAAGATCCCATCATCGCCCATCTCAAAGCCTCTCACCTGATCTGTTCCTAGCGACTCCATAGTGCGCTTCAGGCTAGGGTCCTCCAATTGCTTATCCTTCAACATTCCCAGGAAGTCATTAGTTATAGTCAGCTTACTACAACTAATGTGATTCACGTGAAACTCTACTCCCAGGTTTAAGTCCCCTGCTGAACTGCTCGATCATTTTTCTGCTCTTCCATCATCATGGTGGCGACTTGTATAGACTTCCTACTCAAGGCATCTGCCACTACATTGGCCTTCCCTGGGTGATACATGAGTTGAAAGTCGTAGTCCTTTAGGAATTCCATCCACCTTCTTTGTCTCATGTTTAGCTCCTTCTGATCGAACAGGTACTTCAAGCTCTTGTGGTCACTGAACACCTGGAACCGAGCTCCATACAGATAATGCCTCCAGATCTTCAAGGCAAACACTACCGCTGCCAACTCCAAATCATGAGTAGGGTAGTTTCTCTCATGCACCTTGAGTTGCCTTGAAGCATATGCAACCACCCTCTTCTCTTGCATCAAGACGCATCCCAAGCCTTGATGTGAGGCATCACAGAAGACATCAAAAGGTCTTCCTACTTCTGGAATCACCAGCACTGGAGCACTGGTCAACCTCTCCTTTAGTTCCCTGAAGCTCTGCTCACATCGGTCGGTCCAAGCAAAGGGTTGGTCCTTGCGGGTCAGTTGTGTTAAAGGAGCCACAACTTTGGAAAAATCCTCAATGAACCTCCGATAGTAGCCCGCCAACCCCACAAAGCTCCTTATCTCAGTCACTGTCTTAGGACGTTCCCATTGCAGCACTGCCTCTACCTTGGCTGGATCTACCGAGATCCCCTGGGCAGATATCACGTGTCCTAAGAAGTTGACTTCCCTTAGCCAGAACTCACACTTAGAGAACTTGGCATAGAGCTGCTTCTCCCTCAGTATTTCCAATACTGTCCTCAGGTGTTCCTCATGCTCTTCCTCGGTCCTTGAATAAATGAGGATGTCATCTATGAAGACCACCACAAACTTGTCCAAGAAAGGGCGAAAAATCCTATTCATGTAGTCCATGAATAGAGCTGGAGCATTGGTGACTCCAAATGGCATCACTACATACTCGTAGTGCCCATATCTAGACCTAAAAGCTGTCTTCTGAACATCTTCAGCTTTTACCAAGATTTGGTGATACCCCGATCTCAGGTCAATCTTGGAGAACACCGAGGCCCCCTGAATCTGGTCCATCAAATCGTCAATCCGAGGTAGGGGGTACTTGTTCTTGATGGTCAATTTGTTCAATTGCCTGTAGTCTATACACAACCGAGACCCTCCATCCTTCTTCTTGACTAGGAGCACTGGAGCTCCCCACGGAGATACACTGGGCCTGATGAACTGTTTCTCCAGCAGCTCTTCCAACTGCTTCTTTAACTCTACTAACTCGGCTGGTGCCATCCTGTAAGGTGCCATTGATATTGGTCCAGCTCCAGGTACCAAGTCAATAGAGAATTCCAATTCTCTCTTAGGGGGTAACCCAGGCACCTCTTCTGGAAATACATCCGTGAAATCCCTCACCACGTGTATTCTGCTTACGTCCCCTTCATTCCTCACTTCCAACCGAGCTAGCATCACGAAGCACCTCGCCCCTTCCTCCAACTCTGATCGCCCTCTTTGAACTGGCCACACCTCTGATTCTTGGGGGTCTGGAAATGCTACCTCCTGCCTACCACAGTCTATGAGAACATGATTGGCAGCTAGCCAATCCATTCCCAGGATAACATCCAGGTCCTGAAGAGGTAGGCAGATCAAGTTCACTTTGAATCTACGTCCCTCTACTATCACTGGACATTCAGGGCAAACTGTGGAGGTCAACACCTGTCCTGACGCAGGTGTAGAGACCAACAGTTCGAAGGGTAACTCTCTCACCACAAGGCCCAACTCGGCTACACACATGCTTGACACAAAGGAGTGTGTCGCTCCAGAATCAAACAAAGTTTTTACACCTCTACCAGCTATAAAGCAAACATTCTGCACAAGGTTACCTGATTGGGACGCCTCAGCTCCTGACATGGCAAACACCCTCCCGGTTGCCTGAGGTCTGTTGCCTTCGTTCCTCATCTGCTGGGAACCACTGGGTTGAGTCATTCTGTGCTGAGTAGGACAATACTTGGCAACGTGCCCCGTCTTCTGGCAGGTAAAGCATCTCCTCTCTGAGTCTTTCTTGGGGCACACATTGGCTGCGTGTGGCCCACCGCAAAGGAAGCATTGAAATTTCCTGGTTTGTTGCTGATGAGACTGGGGTGGTGCTGCTCTCGCCCTATGCTGTGGAGGCCTCGCGTAGGGCTTAAACTGCTGTTGCTGTACCCTTGCCTTCCCATTGGAGGGACCGCCTGGGTGGGACCTGCTCACCCGAGACTCACCCTTCTCTAGAGTCTCCACCATTTTCGCCTTCTCCACTAAGGCATGAAATTCTCTAATGCACATCGGGGCTATGGTCCTCTTCAGCCCATGCTTCAGTCCTTCTTCGAATTTCCTACACCTCCAAGCCTCAGAGGTGGCTTGGGTATAAAACCTGGCGAGGTACTCGAACCGAGCAGCATAGGCATTCACAGACATATCCCCCTGCTCCAACCTCAGGAACTCAGCTTCCTTCGCAAATCTTGCGCTGTCTGGGAAGTACTTCTCCAAGAACCTCACTCTGAAGCTTTCCCAATCCATCACTTCCTCTCGGGCCTCCATCATCTGTTGAGTTCCCATCCACCAGAACTCAGCTTCCCCAGACAGGAGGTATGTGGCAAACACCAGCTTCTTGTCTTCAGGGCAGGAAGTCGCCCTGAATATCTTCTCTAACCCCCTGACCCACTGATCTGCTTGATCAGGGGTAACGTTCCCACTGAACTTAGGTGGGTTGTGCCTGAGGAACTCAGTCAGTCCCATATGCTCCTGAGGCTGACCGACGTCGGGGTTTGTTGCGGCCGATCTGGCGGTCTCCCACTGTTGCATTGTAGCTTGGTGATTTTGAGACATCGCCGCATTCTGCTGCTGGATGGCACTTGCCATCATCTCGATGGCCTTGGCAATCTGACCCATTTCAGAAGAAGGTTGGGGAGGGGTAGAGGGTCTACGTGCCATCTCTCTTGTTTCGGATCTTGAAGCTATGAGTTTTCTATATTCCCTACAACTACAGGAATGAGATTGATAAGAAATCAATTCATTCAGGAGGTAATAACTAGACCTTACAAAGGTCAGCATCTCAAAGTCATCAAGAATTTGAGCTTAACAACATACTCGTAATACTTAGAATCTCAAGCAAGGTATTAGAACAGCTACTGATATCATCACCATCAGTTCAAACAACCATTTTCAGTCAATTGCAGAAACACTCAATAAGCTAAACTAGATCACACCAGCATTCAATGTATACTAAACATCAAATCTTTGGAATTAAGATTGAGAATCATCTCGGTCCAGTTATGAGTGTGCACCCTCATTACTTCATCAAGATCTTCTCACCCTTAATACTAAGATTTTCAGCTAGAGTATACGTTCACTAAAGCACAGAAGCACACACAAACTTTTCAATACAAAACGTTTGAAAACCTTTCACTATAGTTGTTATTTAAAAACTCAAATAACTTTTATGAGCAGAAGAAACACAATGGATCCACAGCCCTCAGGTCATCCTAAGGACGAACTGCTCTGATACCATTAATGTAACATCCCACCAAATACATTTCATATTTATATAATATAAATGAAGATAAACAAGTATTTTGAAATAAACATAATCATATATATATATAATGGAGTTTCTCCTCATCGGGAGTTTAATACACAAACTGTGAATCTTTCCAAAAGCACTTAACCAAAAAATACAACAAAAGACAAATCGGGCGATATGCTAAAAAAAAAAAGGGCGATCTCCTAGTCAATCAGGTGATCTCCTAACAGCCAGGCGATCTCCTATCAGACCGGCGATCTCCTATCAGACCGGCGATCTCACTTTCCTGCAACGTCATCTGCTCCCGTGTAAATCATACACGATCATCACAAGTTTTAAGAAGAACATCCACAAACGAAAACGCAGGGTAAGCTAGACAGTTTTAAAGAGAATTTAGATATGAACTTTAAAATCAAGATAAATTAATTTAAGGCACCCACGTAAAAACATCAGCTTTCTCATTCTTCCCACATACCATCAAGTAAAAACCCACATTTCACAATTCCTCAAGAGTAGTTCATATCACACAGTGCAGCAAGTGTCTATCCACATACAGTGTTCCTCATTTCTCACGTCAGGTTTTCCACTGACTCACAATACATAGACACAAGACACTAATTCCGGAATACTCGTGCATTGATTAGACTCAGAGATCTGCACCTGCCATATTGCCCACTGTGGAATCTCTCACATCCACAGGGTCGCCGTGAAATCTCTCACATTCATCAGCGTATAATGAATCTCACACATCACCATACAGCATGACAGGGTTAATCCACGCGAAACAGGTCGGTTTGTTCTCTTTCAAACAACCCACCCATACAGGTGAACCTCCTTCGACTCTCAACAACTGAGTAACTTCCTCTACGTGAGTCCATTACCTCAGCAGAGTCAGGATATCTCGTTCTTAATCACCGATCAATGCACCTACTACAAGATCTTACACGGTATTTTCTTTCCTGAAAATACTATGCCTCGACCTCACACTCACCACATCCAACACATCATACCATTCAAATAAATCATTCAAATCACATCAACAACCATTTCAAAGCTTCAGATCTTCGAATACCTCATGTAAATCTCAAGTAGTTTCAAAACAGTATCAAAAACAGAGGAGTTCGTAAAACAGCGCCAAAACCGGCGATCTAGTTCAAAAACAGAGTGTTTCGAAGATTGTATATAAAACCGGCGACCTCGTCGCCCAAGCACACAAACAGAGCATTTTACGCAGATGAAAACGAAAATGGCGACCACGTCGCCCTCACTTCAGAAGATAGCTAAACTATGGCTCGTATGGAAAAGAGGTCTAGCTTCCCTTACCTGGACTTGCGCAAAACACCAGGAGTTCCGAAATCCAACGAAGCTTGAAGAACGCTTTGACTCTGTTCTTGTGTCTGGTTTTGAAGAGCTTGCAGAGAACCACCCAAGTGCTCCAAGGGCAAACGTCGAACTGGTGCTTGAGGATGCCTGGAAAACGCAGCGCGAAGGGGAGAAAGGAGGAGGATGGAGATAGTCTCGCTCTTTCACTCTTGGGTCACTTGTAACGCTCTTTGCCTCCTCTCAGTGGGTTTTGATCCCAACCATACCTGTCCTCGTATACTGCTGCCCTCCCCTTTTTCTGCAAAAGCCTGGGCGTACGTTCCTCTGAACAGTACGACCCCGGTTGTCTTTTGTGCATGCAAACCACTGCTCTGAACAGTACTGCCACTGTTTGTCGCTTGTGCATGCCAGCCACTGCTCTGAACAGTACGACCGTGAGTGTCTCCCGCGCATGCCAACATTCTGATGTCACTACTCTGAACCACCCTTTTCGTCTACGTGGCGCGCGTGCAGAACGTCTCATGCTGGATGTCTGGGTCCCACGTTCTCTGTGTATAACTTAACGTAGCGCGATGACCTTTCGCGCGAAGACTCTCGACCGATGACCTCTCGCGCGAAGACTCTCGACCGATGACCTCTCGCGCGAAGACTCTCGACCGATGACCTCTCGCGCGAAGACTCTCGACCGATGACCTCTCGCGCGAAGACTCTCGACCGATGACCTCTCGCGCGAAGACTCTCGACCGATGACCTCTCGCGCGAAGACTCTCGACCGATGTCTTCCTCTGGCGACGCCCTCATAACTCTCGCGCCTTGGCCACGTCCACATGCATCGCGCCCTGGCAATGCCCGCGTGCCTCGCGTCCGCGCGATGCCCGCATGCCCCTCGCGTCCGCGCGATGCCTGCATGCCTCTCGCGCCCGCGCGATGTCCACCTGGCGCTCATGTGTAGCAGACGACCGGCGACCTCGTAGCCTTCTAAACTTAACTTTTTCCTCCCTTTCTATTCTAAATAAAAACATACTTAGAATTTATTTAAAATATAACTCTTTTATTCCAATAAATTTTTCAGGTCCTTACACCTCTTGCTTGCCTCAAGGTCATCAACCTCACGCGAGTCGGGTTATTCTATCCCTTCCTCACTCCTGGGGTGAGAAGAGCCTTAACTAAGGGCTTTACTAAGCCAATATTGGTATACGCCAAGTGGGTAAGGACGTTTCTCGAAATCCTCCCTTTCCCTCTCTTGGTCTTACTAGTACCCCTGGCCTTTCAATCCTTAGCTGCCCGCACTCATGCCTGGGGTGAGGAGAATTTTAAACTGGGAAACACTTGCACACTTGATGCACTGAAATCTTTTTTATTGGGTGGCTTCGTTAAAAACCCTCCTTAGGGAAAGAGTGCCCCTGATCTGCTCAACTGTTTACAGTATATATATTGAATGTGTGTGTACAGCGCGAGAACGCATCTACTTTACACCTTAACTAAAGTAGAATTTCATATGTGTGGCGTTCCACGTCCTGGGGATAGCTGCACCATCCAGAGTCTCCAGCCGATAAGCTCTATTCTCCAACACCTCAACTACTCTGTATGGACCCGTCCACTTTGGAGATAACTTATTCTCCATCTCATTCTGATGTGCTTTCCTCATCACCAGATCACCCTCCTGGAAGCGCCTGAGTCTCACCTTGGAGTTGTGCCTTCGTTCTACTCTTCTCTTGACAGCTTCGGCACTAACTCTGGCCTCTTCTCGCACTTCATCCAGGAGATCAAGATTCACCTTTCGTTCTTGATTGGATTCTTCGGCGATGAAGTTCAGAAATCTAGGGGAGCTCTCCTGGATCTCCACAGGGATCATAGCATCTGTCCCATAGACAAGACTAAAGGGTGTCTCATGGGTGCTAGACTGTGGAGTGGTATGGTAAGACCATACAATTCTGGGAACTTCTTATGCCCAGTTCCCCTTAGCTTTCTCTAATCTTCGCTTCAGCCCCTGAGTAGCACTCGGTTGGCTGACTCCACCTGCCCGTTGGTCTGCGGGTGTTCTACCGAGGCGAACACTTGTTGTATCTTCAACTTTTCGCACATCTTTCTCAACTAATGACTGGTGAACTGAGTGCCATTGTCGGATACCAGCCTCTTGGGTACTCCAAAACGACAGACGATGTTCCTCCAGACAAAATGCTCGACCTTCTGAGCGGTGATGTGCGCCACTAGTTCTACCTCCACCCACTTGGTGAAATACTCGATGGCCACTATGAGGAACTTCATCTGCCTGATCGCTAGGGGAAAAGGTCCCAGGATGTCAATTCCCCACGTGTGAAATGGCCACGGGCTATGGATGGACTTCAACTCTTCGGGGGGTGCCTTATGTCAGTCTGCATGAAGTTGGCACTGTTTGCACCGCTGAGCATACTTCACGCAGTCTTCCTTCAGCGTTGGCCAGTAGTACCCCGCGCGGAGGATCCTACTTGCCAAAGCGCGACCACCGACGTGGCTTCTGCACACCCCCTCGTGCAACTCTGACATGAGTCTGGTGCATTGCTTCCCATGCACGCAGATTTGTACAGGATGGGAAAAACCAAATCTAAACAAATTCCCATCAATGGGAGTAAACTTACTCGAGCTCTTCTTTATCTTCTTTGCCTCTGCCAGGTCTAGTGGAAGCACACCATCTTCTAGGTACAACTGGTACGATGTTATCCACGTATCGGGCCCCTTGACAGCGCAGACTTCCATCGCATCATCAGTCCCTGCCGGTCGCGCCCTCTCCCTCGGCGCTTTCAGCGTTTCTTGAGAGTCAGGGACCGATGACTGATCACCAGACGCTCCATCGACTTGGACACTTGAAGCACTTGGTTGTCTGACGCGAACGCTCATGGCACCTTCAGAGTCTCCTGAATGACGGTCCTCTGCCTTCCCCCCTTGCCTGAGCTGGCCAGCTTGGCAAGCAGGTCTGCTCGGGCATTCTGCTCTCAGGGCACATGAACCAACTCAAAACTCATCGAAGGACGTCTTCAGGAGCTGTACGTACTCTAGGTAAGCTGCCATTTGAGGATCTTTCGCCTGGAACTCTCCTGTAACTTGTCCAGTGACTAGCAACGAGTCACTCTTAGCCACCAGACTTCTTGCTCCCATTTCTCTTGCTAGCAACATTCCTGCGATCAGGGCTTCGTACTCCGCCTGATTGTTGTTGGCCTTGAAGGCAAAGCGAAGGGACTGCTCGATCAGTACCCCATTCGAGCCTTCAAGAATGACTCCAGCACCGCTCCCCTGCTGATTGGAGGAGTCGTCCACCGATAAGACCCATCAAAAATCTACGCTCCCTGCAGGTGTCGCAACCGGCGACAGCTCGACCACGAAATCGGCGAACACCTGCCCTTTGATCGGTCCTCGGGGCTCGTACTGGATGTCGAATTCTAAAAGTTCCACAGCCCACTTGACCATCCTTCCTGCTACGTCTGGCTTCTTCAACACCTTCTGGATGGGCAAGTCCATCATGACCACCACGGTGAAGCTGTGGAAATAGTGTCTGAGCTTCTAGCTGAAAAAACTACCGCCAAAGCGGCCTTCTCCAGAGCCTGATACCTCGTTTCAGGGCCCTGCAGCACCTTAATCACAAAATACACGGGCTTCTGGATCTGATCTTGCTCTTGTACCAGGACTGAGCTGACTGCCCTCTCCGTCACAGCAAAATACAGACGAAGAGGGGTGCCCACTTGTGGTTTACACAATACCGGTGGGCTCGCCAGATACTCCTTCAGCTTTAGGAAGGCCTCTTCGCACTCCTGTGTCCAAAGGAATCTGCTGTTGCGCTTGAGACACTGGAAGTAGGGATGACCCTTCTCTCCTCCCGCAGACATAAACCGTGACAATGCGGCAAACCGACCGGTGAGCTGTTGCACCTCCTCATCGTTGTTGGGCTCCTCATTGCCACGATTGCTGCGCATTTCTCTGGATTCGCCTCAATCCCTCGCTCTGTTAGGAGGAAGCCCAAGAACTTCCCAGCCTCCACACCGAAGATGCACTTTTCGGGGTTGAGCTTCAACTTGTACTTGGCAATGGTGGTGAAAAGTTCCTCTAGATCAGCTACATGATGCGCCTTCTCTTGTGACACTACAACCATGTCATCTACGTACGCATGCACGTTCCTTTCAAGCATGGGCGAGAGCACCCTATCCATATGTCTTTGATAGGTAGCTCCCGCGTTCTTCAGCCCACACGGCATCACCTTGTAGCAGTACCAAGATTGTTCCATCATGAAAGCGGTCTTGCACTCGTCCATGGGGTGCATCCTGATCTGGTTGTAGCCTGAGAATGCGTCTAGAAAGCTAAAGAGCTTCCCCCCTGACGCACTGTCCACCAATGCGCCTATACCAGGGAGAGGGTATGAGTCCTTGGGGCAGGCTTTATTGAGGTCAGTGAAGTCAACACACATCCTCCACTTGCCGTTCGATTTCTGCACCAGCACCACGATCGCCAACCACTCGGATGGTGGGTACTGGATTTCTCTGATATGTCCGCGGCAAGGAGCTTCTGCGTCTCCTCGTGGATCACCTTCCTCCTCTCTTCATTGAATTCCTTCGCCTCTGGCGCACCGGTCGCACCTTGGGGTCCATCGACAGGTAGTGGCAAAGGAAATCGGGGTCGATCCCTGGCATGTCAAAAGCTGACCATGCAAAGGCACCCATGTGCCTCTCAATCACACCGGCGATCTGTGCTCGTTCTTCTGCAGCGAGCGATCCCCCCAACTTAAACTTCTTTCCCCTTATTTCCACCTCTACCCATCCCTCAACTGGATGGGGTCTCCTTTCATTGGCGATGACTGCCCTGGCGATGCCTGACTCACGAGGAGCGGCCATGCACTCTGCTTCAGCTTCCACCTCAGCTACCTAGGAGCCCCCCAGCGAAGCATCTTCCATCACCTGATCTGCCTATGTTCCATGAACAACCGCTCTCTCCTCGAGCACGCCTAATGGTGGTGTCATGTGTGACATGGCAAATGCTTCTCTTCTGCTTGAGGTTGTTCTCATAACAGCGCCTAGCCTCAGCTGATCTAACTTGATGGTAATGACAGCCCCTTCCATCGACGGCAGCTTCAACTTCATGTGCCTTGTCGATGGCACTGCACCCAACCTGTTGAGCGTGGGTCTTCCCAGCAAGATATTGTATGCAGATGGGGCATTCACCACCAAGTATTTTATCTTCTCTGTGCGGGACGCCACTCCATCGGTGAACGTCGTTCTCAGCTCTATGTAGCCCCGCACCTCGACCTGGTCCCAGCGAAGCCAAAAGACACCCAACATATGGCCTCAGCTGATCGGGGGACAGTTGTAGCTTGTTGAACGTCGGCCAGAACATGACGTTCGCTGAATTCCTTGGTCTACGAGCACCCTGTGCACTCTTCTTCCTGCTGTCACAAGGGAGACGATCACAGGATCGTTGTCGTGGGGTACAACGTCCCGCAAATCTGCCCTTGTGAATGTGATATCCACCTCGGGGAAATGGCCTTCATTCACTGAGTCTACAGCCATCACTGAGCGTGCATACCTTCTTCTTTGCGATGCGGAGTACCCTTCGCCAGAGAAGCCCCCAGCGATCGTCCTCACTTCCCCATGCACAAGGATTTCATGTTGCTGATCACCTGCCTGGGACCCCGAAGCGCGATCACCTTGCGCCTCCCGTAGGTAATCGGTCAGGAATCCTGTCTTCACCAACTCAGCAAGCTGATGCCCCAACGCCAGGCAGGTGTGGAGTGTGTGTCCATAAGCCTGATGGAATTCACAAACACTCATCCTTCTTCTTTCCAAGTACCTTGTCAGTTTTCTCTGGTACTCAGAGTCTTGCAGCCACGGCAGGGATAGCAATCAGCTCTGTCAGCTCTACCATGAAATCATACCTGGGGGGTGCATGGTTCTCCCTTGCACGCCCCCTGGCCTGGTCCTTCCTGGGTGCATAGGGACGAGACCTTCCCTGCACCTTCTTCCCTTCCTTGGCCTCGTGCACCCACGCCTGTTACTGCTGCTTACCCTGACCTCCGCGCGGCTTCGACAGTGCAGCACTGCCTCTCTTCTCAGAGACCTCTGTCTCTACTACTATGTGCGCCACCGCGCGTCGCCGAATCTCAGCGAAGGTGGCAGGGTGGCTCCTGATGAGCGATTCACTGAAAGGACCAGGCAGTACGCCTTTCTTGAATGCATGCACCAGCATGTTCTCGTCCTTGTTGGGCAATCTCACCACTTGCGCACCAAAACGGTTGAGGTAGTCCTTCAGCGACTCCCCCTGGTACTGGCGCACGTCGAACAGATCATAGGACACCACCGGTGGCGCTCTGTTGACGATATACTGCTCCGTGAACAGCTTCGAAAACTAATGGAAGGAGGTGATGTGGCCCTCTGGTAGGCTCACGAACCACTCCATAGCTATTCCGCTCAGTGTACTCATAAACATTTTGAAGTACACAGCATCTGAGCCTCTAGACAGCATCATCTGAGTGTGGAAGGCTGTCAGATGTGCTTCTGGATCTTCCGCCCCTATGAACGATGCCTTCACTCCCACCAGGTTGGGAGGCACCACTGTGTTCATGATCTCTTTGGAAAAGGGGATGGGAAAGGCCCTTGGGGGCGTTGGTGAAGCCTGATCCTCTCCCACGCGATCCCCAGCTTGCTGCATGTGGTGCAGATTCAAACGTAGCTCTTCATTGGCCCTGTGCAGCTCCTCATTTCTGGCCTGAGAAGCGGCCAAGTCCGCCTGCATGCATGCATGGTGGGCTCTGGATTCTGCCACCGTCTCTTGGAGTGCGCGCGCATCGTTTCCATGAGTTGTTGCATGGTAACATTTTCACTCCCGTTTGGTGCAACGGATCCTTGTCTGGGATTTCTCATCTCTGTGGTTGCTACTCTCGTTTTTGTGTATGGGACCTTTGTTTTACTTCGGCCCCACGGTGGGCGCCAAATGATCCCGCCGTTGACTCGAACGTGGAGGATATGCCTCGTCACTCCTTCGTCTAGCCTTCTGTAAATGCGTGTTCTATGAGAACGCTCCAAGAACCTTCTCTGGAACTCCAAACGATGCCTGCAAAACAACGCAGATGGCGCCTCTAGCGGCCGTTGTAGCTCCGATGCTCAAGTCAAGCAACAGGAACACCAAAAATCTCTTAGTTAAATCTCTAGTTTGAAATCACGTATTGCATAGTGTGTTTGCGTACCTTTCTGAGTGCTTCGATGCCTCTCATATAATCTTAGCGTCTACTGTCTACTGGCTACCTCTAGGGTCACTTGATTACTCTGCACTGCCATACCCACTCTTAGGGCAATCTTGCGTGCAGGTTTCTCTACTAGAGTGAAAAGTCTCACAGGATGGCCACGTGGGTACCTCTGTATACCCTCAATTTCTATGCCCACCTGCCCTACCTAATCACTGGCGCCAACTGCCCTGGGAACGCCTTCCCGGTCTGCGTGCATGCAGGCAACCTCGCTGGGAAACTCTAATCTTGATGGGTTCTCTACCCCTCAAGGCTCTGTGCGTAGCTGTGCTTCCCCCGCCTCATGCATGGACGTTTCGTGGCAAAGGCCTCTCCCTGGCTCTGGGCACTTTACTGATCACTGGTCCCTTCGGGAATCAATCTCAACTGTTCTGATCACGTTGTTCAAATCACCCTGGCTGATGTCACCTCGTCACACCCTGTTGACCGATGTGTCTCTGTTCGTGACCGATGATCGATGTGTCTCTCATCTCCCTGTTGTGTGACGAGGACACATTGCCTCGCTTGGTGATTGACCCTACCGACCTCGCTGGGAAACTCTAATCTGATGGGTTCTCTACCCCTCAAGGCTCTGTGCGTTGCTGTGCTTCCCCCGCCTCATGCATGGACGTTTCGTGACCAAGGCCTCTCCCTGGCTCTGGGCACTTTACTGATCACTGGTCCCTTCGGGGAATCAATCTCAACTGTTCTGGTCACGTTGTTCAAATCACCCTGGCCGATGTCACCTCGTCACACCCTGTTGACCGATGTGTCTCTCATCCTGACCGATGACGATGTGTCTCTCATCGCCCTGTTGTGTGACGAGGACACATTGCCTCGCTCTGGTGATCGACCCTACTGAGGGCTCATCGACCCAGTGCTCCACGTTTGTGGTATCACCCCCACTTAGCTCTGGCCCACACTGTAGGACCCAGCTGACGTGGCTCGGTGACTTAGCGCGTTTCTTCTCTCTGAGTGAGTCACATGCTCCAGGAAAGCACCAGGGGTGGCTGGTCTAGACACACTCGCCAGGCGCTGCATCCTGCATGCATGGTCTCACTGCACAGTGCCATGCGCGTAATGGGTTAAGAGAGTCACTGATGACTGACCAGCTTACTAGCTCTCTTATGCCATCCTCATGCACGACCCTACTGGCGAGCAGCTCTTCTTCTTCTGGTTTGGAATCATGCGAGGTGCATGCGTAACGCTCTCGCTGGGAGCCTGGGTCCCAGCTTAACTGCGTGTTAACAAGAAACCCCGATGACCATGCACCGATGACGGATCAGTGCTTCTTGCGTAACGCTCTCGCTGGGAGCTTGGGTCCCAGCTTAACTGCGTGTTAACAAGAAACCCCGATGACCATGCACCGATGACGGATCAGTGCTTCTTGCGTAACGCTCTTGCTGGGAGCCTGGGTCCCAGCTTAACTGCGTGTTAACAAGAAACCCCGATGACCATGCACCGATGACGGATCAGTGCTTCATGCGTAACGCTCTCGCTGAGAGCCTGGGTCCAGCTTAACTGCGTGTTAACAAGAAACCCCGATGACTGATCTGTGCTTCTTTACTTCTCGCGCTCTCCTTCCAGGCGCTCAACTAGGCACTGATCTGCTGGTGGTGGTCACTTAGCAACTGACCACCGATCACCGTTCTGAGTAATCTCCTCTCTGATTCACATGCTTTCTTATTCCACGTGTCACCCTGTGAATGGTCCACGTGGTCATCTGCTGCTGACATCATCGACTACCGATGACCAACCGGATCAGTTCCTTATATTCTTGTAATTGTTTCAATTTGAATACTTGTAAAATAGTAAATCTGCTAGGCAGAGGGCTGTTCTATTTGTGTGTATGTTGTAAGGCAAAGAGGGTGAGTGATCTTGTGTGAAAAGGATCACCTCTTTGTGGTGTTTGTGTGTTGTAATCTGTGGTTGGTTACATAGTGAAATACCCAGTAGTTTCTGGGGACTGGATGTAGCTCTTATGTAATAGTGAACCAATATAAATTGGTTGTGCAATCTCTCTCACTCATTACAAGCTATTTGAAGTGTTTTTTTTTCTCTCTGATGCTATAAAAACTGGTTAAAACGAAATTTCAACCAATTGATATTCTACAAACAGTTTTAATTGCTTTGGTTTCTTGGCTTCTCTGATTGCTCTTTCTTGCGCGAGGCATGTGGACGTCGCAGGGCGCGCGAGGCATGTGGACGTCGCCAGTCGCGCGAGGCATGTGGATGTCGCAGGGCGCGCGAGGCATGCGGGCAACGCCGGGGCGCGAGAGGCATGCGGGCGTCATCGGGGCGCGAGGCATGAGGCAACGCCGGGTCGCAAGAGGCATGCGGGCGTTGCCAGGGAGAGACATCAGTCGTCTTCCAGGGAGAGACATCGGTCGTCTTCCAGGTAGAGATATCGGTCATTTGCCAGTATGAGACCCCAGAGGATAGTCATCGCGCGAGCGATCATCGGTGGAATGTTATCGCGCGATGGCGAGCTTCACACAGATAAAGTGGGACCCAGACTCCCAGCATGAAACGTCCTGCACGCGTGCCACGTAGACAAAAAGGGTGGTTCAGAATAGTGACATCAGAATGTGGCATGCGCAGGAGACACTCGCGGTCGTACTGTTCAGAGGAGTGGTTGGCATGCACAAGCGACAACAGTGGTCGTACTGTTCAGAACAGTGGTCGTACTGTTCAGGGCAGTGGTTCTCAGGCTTTCCTGCAGAAGGGGGGGGTGGCAGCAGCAGCATACGTGGACAGGTAAGCTGGGATTCAAAAGCCACTGCGGGAATGGAATGGAAAGAGCGTTACAGACTCAAGAGTGTTAGAGTGAGTGCAAACTTCCTCCCTCCCTTCTCCTCTCCTTTGCGTTGTGACTAAGGCAACCTCAAGCATCAGTGCGACAAGCGACGTTTGCCCTTAGAACACCTAAGAGGTTCTCTGCAAGTTCTACAAACCAGGCACTGAAATCAGAGCTAAGGCATCCTTCAAGCTCGTGGGTTTTGAGCTCTCGGTGTTTTGCGCAAGTCCAGGTAAGGGAAGCTAGCCTTCATTTTCAATACAAGCCATAGATTAGCTGTTTCTGAAGTGAGGGCGACGTGGTCGCCGGTTTTCGTTTTCATCTTCGTGAATGCTCTATTTCTAGTGTGTTGGGCGACGTGGTCGCCGGTTTTATATACAGACTTCGAAATACCTTGTTTTTGAACCAGATCGCCGGTTTTGGCGTTGTTTGCGAACTCCCTGTTTTTGGTGTTGCTTTGGAAACGGTTTGAGATCTAAATGAGATATTCGAAAATAAGAACCTTGGAGTGAGTTTTGCTGTGATTGAAATCATTCATTTAAGTGTTGTATGATGTGTTGAATGTTGTGGATGTGGGATCAAGGCATAGTATTTTCAGGAAAGAAAATACCGTGTAAGATTGTGTAGGATGTGCATTGATCGGTGATGTCTATAATGAGATTATCCTGACTCTCCTGAGATAATGGATTCATATAGATGAAGTTATTCAGGCGTTGAGAGTCGAAGGAGGTTCATATATATGGGTGAGTCGTGTGAAAAAGAACGAGCTCGGCCTGTTATATGGATTAACCCTGTCATACTGTGAGAATGGTGAACTTGAGATCGAGAATGTGTTGATGCGCATAGCTGTGGAAACATTACAACAGCTTAGTATGACAGGTGCAGAATCTCTGAGTCTAGTCAATGCACGAGTCTTCCGGAAGTAGTGTCAAGTGTCTTGTGTGCTGAGTCAGTGGTAGTCTGACGTGAGAAATGAGAAACATTGAATTGATAGACACTTGGTGCATTATGTGAAATAGAACGACTCTTGAAAATATTGTGAAATGTGTGAATTCTTGGCGATCAGGTGAAGGGAATGAGAAACTCTATAGTTTTACGTGGGTATCTTGAATTGTTTTATCTTGATTTTAATGTTCATATTTAAACTCTCTTTAAAATATCTAGCTTACCCTGCGTGCTCTGCTCTATATGGTGTTTTCTCTTAAAACTGTGATGATCGTGTAATTTTACACGGGAGCAGATGATCTTCCAGGAAGTAGAGCTCCTTAGTGAGTGGTCGCCGGGGAGGAGATCGCTTGTTTATCTCTTGGTGGTGATCGCCGGATTTATGTCCTGATAGCAGATCGCCTGTTTAGGGGTCTTCTGTTAGGAGATCGCCGGTTATGTATGGAGACCGCCGTTCTCGTTGTATTTGATTGATTTTGTTAAGTTTTGAAAAACATTTGACTGGTTATGTATTAAACTCCCTGTGAGGAGCAACTTCATTACTTATATATATAATTATGTTCTCTTCAACATTATTTGTTACCTTTATTTTCATTATATACATATGAATAGTATTTTGGCGGGATGTTACACATAACACCTTAGGAACAGAAAATTTACTAATTTTACAAAACCTAATAGAATGGCCTCTTTTTATACAGTAAAAGCATGTAACAACCAGTTGTTTTGACTTTTCAATCGGTTGTTATTCTGTGACAATAGAATAAGGCTTTGAAATTCCATTTCTCTTACTCTGTGGATTAAAACCCAATCTATTTTCCAAAAATACAATTTTGAGATGCCAGGATAGTCTTAAAGTTTGATTTTCCTTTTGAAAGTTTATCTATAATTTCACAATATAGTGAACCTTCTTTTCAAGAGATTCACAAGTTTCACAAACACAAGCTAATTTGATAAATACACCCCTCTTATTATGCTATATGGACCCTACTCTACAGAAATAAAAAACTAGGAGACTAGCTGGTGCTCAACTCCCATGGCTTGGGCTCTACTCCTGGTGATCCTCTGAGGAATGATGGACTCTAAAGCACTGACTAGTGGAGGGTTCTGGCCTAGCCCTGGATCCTGTGTCATACTTCGAGTCATCCTTCTAGAAGGTTAGTCTTGGTCAGGGGATGCTTTATCTCTCAGGTCTTCATCAATATGCTTGAAGGTTATGCAGATAATTGGGTGAGCTAAGAGGTCTCAGTTTGACAAAATTGATGAACAGGTGACATTGGGTACTATAACTAATGTTAAGGAAGTTTGTGTTTGGTTGGATTTTTCTTATCTTTTCATAAGGGTGAGGATGAATGCTTTAGTTATGCTTTTCATATGCATGTTCTACCTTTCCATTTTGATTCAGTTATACATATCTCAAGGTTCTATAGATTTCATTTTTTTTTTTGGTATTTTATCTTGCCTATATTAGTATAAGCTTGGATTGGATAACATGAATGTTATTAAAGATATTATAGAGAAGAGGTTGGTATGAGGCGTTTAGGTTCATGTTCAAATACAATAAATTTATGGATCATTGAGTTAGGTCACCTCAACATCTCCTAGGCAATTTGACAAGAATCTTTCAACATAAATATTATGAAATACTCGAAGGACAAGGGATTAACCTAGACCGGTTGTTTGAGATGGAGGAAAATACATTAGAGCATTCATTAGTATTCATCAGAAGGAAGTTAGTCAAGCAAAAACTTAGTGTATTTTTATTTCTTCAGTTATCAACAATAATGAGTCAAATTTTGAGAACTGTGAAGATTGAAGATATCTTCGAGCAGGCAGAAATCTCATACAAATAAAGGAGACCTTTAGGTTTCTCTATAGGTAAACATGATTTTCTAAGAGTTACACCATTTACTAGTGTAGGGAGAATAATTATATCAAAGAGGTTGACTCCAAAGCTCATTGGACCTAGTAAGATCCCCAGGGGAAGACCTTGCATATGAACTTTTCTTACCTTTATCCTTTAACCAACATTCACAATATTTTTGTGTATGTTAACTAAGTAAATATATATATATATATATATAATATATATATATATATATATATATATATATATAAGATATATATATATATATATATATATATATATATATACACTTGGTCATAGTCATATTCTAGTATCTGAATAAGTTAAATAAAAATTCTGTCTTTCGAGATGAAGCCAAAAAAAAAAATGGTTCTCAAGTAAAGTAACTTCGTGGTAAAAACATCGATATAGTCAAAGTATTGAAAAATCTCACATCATATGATTCCACTTGTGATGCAATCCTAGCTTGCATTGATATGAAATTTTGTTTTGTATTTTGGGGTGTGGAATTTGGTGGGATTGGGTGGCTAAAATGAGTGAAAGAAATTGTGAATTATTGGTGTATGGAGAATGATAATGAAGCTTAACAGAGGTTAGGCCAACTCTTAAGAAGTTCTAAGCTAGACATAAAACTAGTGCTAGCAAAGAGTGAGCAAAGAAGACAAGATGTGCACAAATTTGGGCAGCAATTCTTTAATCAATTCTAAGCTAATTTACATGGGGCATAGCACTTGTATTTATAGTGCTATGGGCAGCCAAGGTGCAAGCTTTATGATGGATTGCAGCCTTCATGCCAAATTGGAACTTGAATTTGATGGTGGTGGAAGCTAATGGATGAGGCGTGCAAGGAGCTCACTTAGAGCTTGTGATTTCCTTGAAGGTGCATGCTAAGTATCGAGAGTGATAGGTAAGGCCTAATCACTTGAGCTAGCTGGAGAATTGAAGACTAAAGTGTCTATCCTAAAGAGGCAAAGACAAGAGTGAAATTGGGCTAGTAACTTTGTAGCAATTTCACTCATTCATTAATCTTATTAATTCATGAACCAAGAACCTCCTTATATAGGAGAGGAGGCTGAACATTTTGGAGCCAAAATTTGAAAATTCAAAATAAAACTCTCCAATGAGAATGTGCCTTGTGGAGTCATGCTTTCCATGTTTAACTCACACCTTCCATGCTAAATCCTCTCCACTCCTAGGTTGCCATATGGACGTCCATGTGCTCCATACCAAGGTGATTTTCTTCATCCAAACTACCCTAGACGTTTTAGGGTTACATTGGGCTCAAAGAAGCTCAATTGTTACCCTAACTAGTCACTCTTAACCCTAACTAGTCATATTTTACTATTGTCCCAAATACATGCCCAAAAACCTATGCTACTTGGCCCAAATATTTGGTCCAATTATTTTATGCTACTAGGCCCAATACATGGCCCATGAAATCCTAAACAACTTTATACAATTTATTTAAGCTAAAGCTTGGCCCAAAAATAATGTTGACTAGTCAACAGGAACTCAGTCTTCTTGTGTTCTTCTAACCAAAGCTTTAGTGTATGTTTTGATGACTTGGAGGTCTTCTTCGATATTACTGTACATTCATTCACCCTAAAGTTCTCCTCTTGATTAGGCCTAAAAAAAAGAAACAAAAGCCCAATTAGACCCATATTTGCAAATAAATCCAAAACAACCTTTAGGTCTTCATCCTCCATATTATGTGGTTGTGTATGGATGGAGGCTTCGCCATCACTTTAAACCTAAAAGCTCTCCACTCATAGAAGGACAAGTGACTCTCTATAATTGGAGCAAGTTGATGTGAGTGTTGATTTTAGATGTTTTCATTTTATGACATTTTACTTAAGATTGAGATTTTAGCACAATAATGGTGAGAACCCTAAAAAGATCCCACTGGGACACGAACTTAACCAAGTGGTTAAGTAAGTGAAGGTCACTTCACAGGGCAAAAGAGAAAAACACAAGAATATGGGTGACAATGA
>JAAFYQ010000169.1:0-400037 GCA_013389735.1 Phaseolus lunatus | reverse complement strand
GAGTTCGAAATCAACATTAAAACCGGCGATCACGTCGCCCCACACATAAAAACAGAGCATCGTGAAAAGAAATATGAACACCGGCGACCACGTCACCCTCACTTCAGAACCTACTCGCCTAACGTTTTTATAAACAAAAAGGCTAGCTTCCCTTACCTGGACTAGCGCAAAACACCAAGAGCTCCAAAACCCACCGAAGCTTAAAGATGCCTTAACTCTGTTTTAGCGTCCGGTTTGGAGAACTTGCAGAGAACTTCCCAGGAGTCCAAGGGCAGTCGTCGCTCGTCGTACTGGTGCTTGAGGATACCTGAATCGCAGCGCGAAGAAGAGAAAAGAGGAAGATGAAGGTAAACTCACTCTGTCACTCTTGAACCACAGCAACGTTCTCTCCTCTCAGAAGTGAGTTTTTGAATCTAAACCAACTTGTCCACAATTGCCGCTGCCACTACCCACTCTGCAGGAAAGCTTGCATGCACACTTCCTTGAACAGTATGGCCACGTGTGTCTCTGCGCATACCAACTCTCTGATGCCAACTATTTTGAAACACCCTTTTCTGTCCGCGTGTCGCGCGTGCAGGACGTCTCATGCTGGGAGCCTGGGTGCCACCTTATCTGTGTGAAACACGACATCGCGTGATAACCTTCCACCGATGACGGCTAGCGCGATGACTATCCACCGATGTCTCATCCTGGCGGACGACCGATGTCTCTCCCTGGAAGACGACCGATGTATCTCTCTGGAAGACGACCGATTTCTTGCCCTGGCGATGCCCGCATGCCTCGCGCCCTGGCGATGTCCGCATGTCTCGCGCCTTGGCGATGTCCGCATGTCTCGCGCCCTGGCGATGCCCGCATGTCTCTCGCCCTGGCGATGCCCGCAGGCCTCGTGCCCTGGCGATGCCCGCATGCCTCGCGCCCTGGCGATGCCCGCATGCCTCGCGCCCTGGCGATGCCCGACGACACATCGCCATGCCTTGCTGAAGGTTCTTTATCCCACTATGTTACGTCCAAGGTATCATCTCCACATGACTTGGTGACGTCGGTAGCTTCACATTTCCAAGAGTAGATCAGCACTACTCCTCGTGCGCCCATGCATGCAACACTAAGGACGATTTCTTATGCTCAAGCATAGAGCTTCGCATGCACAGCGTATCTAAGGCTTAACCCACACCTTGATACGCGTGGTTTTTGAAACCCACTATGGTTGATGTAAGGACCTGTAAAATTAAATTGGAATAAAAAGGGATATATTTTAAATAAATTCTAAGTATGTTTTTATTTAAAATAAAAAGGAAGGAAAGTGTAGTTTAGAAGACTATAAGATTTCCTGGTTAGTACATAATCGCCGGTCGCCTCCTACGCATGATCGCCAGGGCGCGAGGCATGCAGGCATCGCCAGGGCGCGAGGCATGTGGACGTTACCAGGGCGCGAGAGGCATGCGGGCATCGCCATGGCGCGAGGCATGTGGACGTTGCCAGGGCACGAGAGGCATGCGGGCAACGCCGGGGCGCGAGGCATGCAGGCATCGCCAGGGCGCGAGAGGCATGCGGGCGTCTCCCAGAGAGAGACATCAGTCGTCTCCCAGAGAGAGACATCGGTCGTCTTCCAGGGAGAGACATCGGTCGTTTGCCAGTATGAGACCTCAGTGGATAGTCATCGCGCGAGCGGTCATCGGTGGAAGGTTATCGCGCGATGTCGAGTTTCACACAATTAAGGTGGGACCCAGACTCCCAGCATGGCACGTCCTGCACGCGCACCACGTGGACAAAAAGGGTGGTTCAGAATAGTGACATCAGAAGGTTGGCATGCGCAAGAGACACTCGTGGTCGTACTGTTCAGGGAAGTGGTTGGCATGCACAAGAAGACAACCATGGCCGTACTGTTCAGTGAAACGTACACTCTGGCTTTCTTGCAGAGGGGGTGGTGGCAGCAGCATGCGTGGACTAGTAGGCTTGGATTCAAAAACCCACTGCGAGGAGGCAAAGAATGTTACAGAGACTCGAGAGCGAAAGAGTGAGTGCATCTTCATCCCTCTCTTTTCTCTCCTTCGCGCTGCGTTTCAGGCAACCTCAAGCACCAGTGCAACCAGCAACGACTGCCCTTAGAGCACCTGGGAGGTTCTCTGCAAGTTCTACAAGCCAGACGCTGAAAACCGAGCTAAGGCATCTTAAAGCTTTGTTGGGTTTCGGAGCTCTTAGAGTTTTGCGCTAGTCCAGGTAAGGGAAGCTAGCCTTATTTCCAATGAAAATCCTTATATTCGATGATTAAGATGATGGGGGCGACGTGGTCGCCGGTTTTTCAACTGTTATTGTACAATCCTCTGTTTTTGAACGAGATCGCCGGTTTTGGCGTTGTTTTTCGAACTCCCTTGTTTTGTGTTGTTTGAAGCTGTTTGAGATTTAAATGTGATATTCGAAAATATGAACCATGGAATGATTGTTGTTGTGATTGGAATCATTCATTTCAGTGTTATATGATGTGTGGAATGTCGTGAATGTGGGATCAAGACATAGTATTTTCAGGAAAGGAAATACCGTGTTGAGATTTGGTTATGAAGTGTATTGATCTGTGAGTATCCTGTGAATGGGACGATCCTGACTCTGCTGATATGATGGAGTCACATAGATGAAGTCATTCAGTTGGTGAGAGTCGAGGGAGGTCCATATGTATGGGTAAGTCGTTTGAAAGATAACTGACTTGACCTGTTATATGGATTAACCCTGTCATACTGTGAGAGTGATGAAATTGAGATCGAGATTGTGTTGATGCGCATGGCTGTGGAAACATTACAGCCAATGAAGTATGACAGGTGCATGTCTCTGGATGCTAAGTTCAACGCACGAGTCTTCCGGAAGTAGTGTCAAGTGTCTTGTGTGATGAGTTAGTAGAAGTCTGACGTGAGAATTGAGGAACATTGAATTTGATAGACACTTGATGCATTATGTGATTTGAATGACTCTTGAGGAATTGTGAAATACGTGTTTACTTGATGGTCATGTGAAGAGAATGAGAAAATTGATAGTTTTACGTGGGTATCTTGAATTTGTTTTACCTTGATTTTTAAAGTTCATATCTAAACTCTCTTTTAAATATCTAGCTTACCCTGTGATTTCTGGTGTTGCGTTTGGCTTTTCTTAAACCTGTGATGATCGTGTAAAATTTACACGGGAGCAGATGATATTGCAAGAAGTAGAGGTCCTCAGTGAGTGGTCGCCAGAAGGAGATCGCCTGTTCCTCTTTCTGTTAGGCGATCACCCTTTTTCTGTTTTCTGATAGGAGATCGCCGTTCTCTGATAGGAGATCGCCTTTTTGCTGTTTGGAGATCGCCTGTATTCATATTTTAATGTATTTTGTTTACCTTTATTTCATTTTATAATTATTCCAAAGTATTTGGCGGGATGTTACATTAATGGTATCAGAGCAGTTCGTCCTTAGGATGACCTGAGGGCTGTGGATCCATTGTGTTTCTTCTGCTCATAAAATTTATTTGAGTTTTAAATAACAACTATAGTGAAAGGTTTTCAAACGTTTTTGTATTGAAATTTTGTGTGTGCTTTAGTGAATATATGCCCTAACTGAAAATCTTAGTATTAAGAATGAGAGGGTCTTGATAAAGTGGTGAGGGTGCACACTCATAACTGGATCGAGATGATTCTCAATCTTAATTCCAAAGGTTTGATGTTTAGCATACATTGAATTCTGGTGTGATTTATGTCATTTTATTGAGTGTTTTTGTAATTGATTGAAAGTGGTTGTTTGGATTGATGGTTGTATACCAGTAGCTATTCTAGTGTTTTGCTTAAGGTTTTGAGCATTATGATTCTGTTGATGAGCTCAAATTCTTGATGACTCTGAGACGCTGACCTTTGCAAGGTCAAGATGTTACCTCCTGAATGAATTGATTTCTTATCGATCTCATTCTTGTAGTTGTAGGGAATATAGAAACCTGTAGTTTCAAAATCTGAAAAGATGGCACGTAGACCTCCTACCCCTCCCGAACCTTCTTCGGAGATGAGCCAGATTGCCAAGGCTATCGAGATGATGGCAACTGCCATCCAACAACAGAATGCAGCGATGGCTCAGAACCATCAAGCTACAATGCACCACTGGGAAACTGCGCGGTCTGCTGAAACAAATTCCCACGTCGGTCAGCCTCAAGAACTGATGGGACTGACTGAGTTCATGAGGCACAACCCACCCAAGTTTAGTGGGAATGCTACCCCTGATCAGGCAGATCAGTGGGTCAGAGAGTTGGAGAAAATCTTTAGGGCGACCTCCTGCCCTAAAGAGAAGAAGTTGGTGTTCGCCACCTATCTGCTGTCTGGAGAAGTTGAGTTCTGGTGGATGGGAGCTCAGCAGATGATGGAGGCCAGAGCTGAAGTGTTAGACTGGGAGAGCTTCAGGGTGAGGTTTTTGGAAAAATATTTCCCAGATAGTGCAAAGTTTGCGAAGGAAGCAGAATTCCTCAGATTAGAGCAAGGGGAGATGTCTGTGAACGCCTATGCTGCTCGGTTTGAGTACCTCGCCCGATTCTATACCCAGGCGACCTCTGAGGCCTGGAGGTGTAGGAAGTTCGAAGAGGGGCTGAAGCATGGGCTGAAGAGGACCATAGCCCCGATGTGTATCAGGGAATTTCACGCCTTGGTAGAGAAGGCGAAGATGGTGGAGACCCTGGAAAAGGGTGATTCTCGGGTGATCAGGTCACACCCAGGGAGTTCTTCTAGTGGGAAGGCTAAGGTGCAGCACCCACAAAGCAAGCCTTATGCGAGACCTCCACCACGTCGGGCGGGAGCAGCGTCATCCCAGTTTCAGCAGCAACAACCTTGGAAACCCAGATGTTTCACGTGCCAAAAGATGGGGCACATTTCTAGAGATTGCCCAAGCAGGAAGGGTGCGACTCAACCCAGCGGTTCTCAGCAGTTGAGGAACGAAGGCAGCAAACCTCAGGCAACAGGGAGAGTGTTTGCCATGTCAGGGGCAGAAGCGTCTCAGTCAGGTAACCTCGTGCAAGGTGTTTGTTTTATAGCTGGTAGAGGTGTAAAAGCCTTGTTTGATTCTGGAGCAACACACTCCTTTGTGTCAACCCTGTGTGTAGCCGAGTTGGGCCTTCTAGTGAAGGAGTTACCTTTCGAACTGTTGGTTTCTACACCTGCGTCAGGACAGGTGTTGACCTCTACAGTTTGCCCCGAATGTCCAGTGATAGTAGAGGGACGCAGATTCAAAGTGAACTTGATCTGCCTACCTCTTCAGGACCTGGATGTTATCCTATCACGTTCTCATAGACTGCGGTAGTCAGAAGATAGCGTTTCCAGACCTCCAAGAGTCACACGTGATATCTGCTCAGCGAGGGCGGTCGGTGTTGGAAGAAGGGGCGAGGTGCTTCATGATCTTAGCTCGGTTGGAGGTGAAGAATGAAGGGGACGTAAGCAGGATACATGTGGTGAAAGATTTCACGGATGTATTTCCAGAAGAAGTACCTGGGTTACCCCCTAAGAGAGAAGTGGAATTCTCCATTGATTTGGTACCTGGAGCTGGACCAGTGTCAATGGCACCTTACAGGATGGCAGCAGCCGAGTTGGCAGAATTAAAGAAGCAAGTGGAAGAGTTGTTGGAGAAACAATTCATCAGACCCAGTGTATCTCCATGGGGGGCTCCAGTGCTCCTAGTTAAGAAGAAGGATGGAGGGTCTCGGCTGTGTATAGATTACAGGCAGTTGAACAAGTTGACCATCAAGAACAAGTACCCCCTACCTAGGATTGATGATTTGATGGATCAAATACATGGGGTCTCGGTGTCTCCAAGATTGACCTGAGATCGAGGTACCACCAAATTTTGGTAAAAGCTGAAGATGTTCAAAAGACAGCTTTTAGGTCTCGGTATGGGCATTATGAGTATGTGGTGATGCCGTTTGGAGTCACAAATGCTCCAGCTCTGTTCATGGACTACATGAATAGGATTTTTCGCCCTTTCTTGGATAAGTTTGTGGTAGTCTTCATAGACGACATACTCATTTATTCAAGGACCGAAGAAGAACATGAAGAACATCTGAGGACAGTATTGGAAATTCTGAGGGAGAAGCAACTCTATGCCAAGTTCTCTAAGTGTGAGTTCTGGCTGAAGGAAGTCAACTTCTTAGGACACGTGATATCTGCCCAGGGGATCTCGGTGGATCCAGCCAAAGTGGAGGCAGTGCTTCAATGGGAACGTCCTAAGACAGTCACTGAGATAAGGAGCTTTGTGGGTTTAGCTGGCTACTATCGGAGGTTTATTGAGGACTTTTCCAAGGTAGTGGCTCCTTTAACACAGCTGACCCGCAAGGACCAACCTTTTGCTTGGACCGACCGATGTGAGCAGAGCTTCATGGAACTAAAGGAGAGGTTGACTAGTGCTCCAGTGCTGGTGATCCCAGAGGTAGGAAGACCTTTTGATGTCTACTGTGATGCTTCACATCAGGGTTTGGGATGTGTCTTGATGCAAGAGAAAAGAGTGGTTGCATATGCTTCAAGGCAACTCAAGGTTCATGAGAGAAACTATCCTACTCATGATTTGGAGTTGGCGGTGGTGGTGTTTGCCTTGAAGATTTGGAGGCACTATTTATATGGAGCTCGGTTCCATGTGTTCAGTGACCATAAGAGCCTGAAATACCTGTTCGATCAAAAGGAACTAAACATGAGGCAAAGAAGGTGGATGGAGTTTTTAAAGGACTACGATTTTCAACTCATGTATCATCCAGGGAAGGCCAATGTAGTGGCAGATGCCTTGAGTAGAAAATCAATACAAGTAGCCACCATGATGATGGAAGAGCAGAAACTGATCGAGCAGTTCAGAGACTTAAACCTTGGGGTAGAATTTCATGTAAACCACATTAGTTGTAGTAAGCTGGCTATAACTAATGACTTCCTTGGAATGATAAATGATAAGCAGTTGGAAGACCCTAGTCTGAAGCGTACTGTGGAGTCACTAGGGACCGACCAGGCTAGAGACTTTGTGATGGGCGATGACGGGATCTTGAGATTTAATGGCAGAATTTGCATACCCGCAAATGAAGAGTTAAAGAAGATGATCCTAAAGGAAGGTCACAAGAGTCGCCTTAGCCTACATCCAGGCATGAACAAGATGTACCATGACTTGAAGGAGTCATTTTGGTGGTTGGGCATGAAGAAAGACATCGCCCAGTATGTTACAACCTGCTTAACATGTCAGAAGGCGAAGATAGAACATCAAAGACCTGGCGGGTTGTTACAGCCATTGGATATCCGTGAGTGGAAATGGGACAGCATCGCCATGGATTTTGTCACCCATTTACCCAGATCGGTAAGGGGTCATGATGCAATCTGGGTCATCACTGATCGGCTGACGAAGAGTGCCCGCTTTCTCCCAGTGAATATGAGGATGCCCATGGCCAAGTTGGCACAGCTGTACATCAAAGAAATAGTGAGGTTGCATGGAGTGCCTTCCAGCATTATTTCAGATAGGGATCCCAGGTTCACTTCACGGTTTTGGCAGACTTTACAAGATTTCCTGGGAACTAAGTTGAGGATGAGCTCTGCATATCATCCCCAAACAGATGGACAGTCAGAGAGAACGATCCAGTCCTTGGAAGATCTACTGAGGACGTGTCTCTTGGATCAATTGGGAAGTTGGGATGAGGTATTGCCGCTGGTGGAGTTTACCTATAATAACAGTTATCACGCTAGCATTGGGATAGCGCCATACGAAGCCTTGTATGGAAGGAAATGCAGAACTCCATTGTGCTGGTACCAGGAGGGCGAAACAGTATTGGTTGGACCAGAGTTGATTCAGCAGACGACCGAGAAGGTGAAACAGATACAAGGCAGAATGAGAGCTTCTCAAAGTAGGCAGAAATCCTATGCAGATCAGAGGAGAAAGCCTTTGGAGTTTGTTGCTGGAGACCATGTATTCATGAGAGTGACACCAACCAAGGGTGTAGGACGGGCGATCAGATCGAAGAAGTTGTCCCCTAAGTTCGTGGGACCATATCAGATCTTAAGGAGGATTGGTCCAGTGGCTTATGAGATCGCCCTACCTCCCCATTTAGCGAATCTGCACAACGTCTTTCACGTATCATAGCTGAGAAAGTACATGGCAGACCCTAGTCATGTGCTGGAAGTGGACGATGTGCAGATCAGGGATGACTTGTCCTTTGAAGCGAAACCAGTCAGGATTGACGATCGGCAAAGTAAACAGCTCAGAGGCAAGACCATCAGCATGGTGAAAGTGGTGTGGGATGAGAGATCGGGTGATTCAACTTGGGAGTTAGAAGAACCCTTGAGAGAAGCCTATCCATACCTCTTTTCCTTGTAATTCAATTTTCGGGGACGAAAATTTTTTCTTGTTGGGGAGAATGTAAGGACCTGTAAAATTAAATTGGAATAAAAAGGGATATATTTTAAATAAATTCTAAGTATGTTTTTATTTAAAATAAAAAGGAAGGAAAGTGTAGTTTAGAAGACTATAAGATTTCCTGGTTAGTACATAATCGCCGGTCGCCTCCTACGCATGATCGCCAGGGCGCGAGGCATGCAGGCATCGCCAGGGCGCGAGGCATGTGGACGTTACCAGGGCGCGAGAGGCATGCGGGCATCGCCAGGGTGCGAGGCATGTGGACGTTGCCAGGGCACGAGAGGCATGCGGGCAACGCCGGGGCGCGAGGCATGCAGGCATCGCCAGGGCGCGAGAGGCATGCGGGCGTCTCCCAGAGAGAGACATCGGTCGTCTTCCAGGGAGAGACATCGGTCGTTTGCCAGTATGAGACCTCAGTGGATAGTCATCGCGCGAGCGGTCATCGGTTGAAGGTTATCGCGCGATGTTGAGTTTCGCACAATTAAGGTGGGACCCAGACTCCCAGCATGGCACGTCCTGCACGCGCGCCACGTGGACAAAAAGGGTGGTTCAGAATAGTGACATCAGAAGGTTGGCATGCGCAAGAGACACTCGCGGTCGTATTGTTCAGGAAGTGGTTGGCATGCACAAGAAGACAACCATGGCCGTACTGTTCAGTGAAACGTACACTCTGGCTTTCTTGCAGAGGGGGTGGTGGCAGCAGCATGCGTGGACTAGTAGGCTTGGATTCAAAAACCCACTGCGAGGAGGCAAAGAACGTTACAGAGACTCGAGAGCGAAAGAGTGAGTGCATCTTCATCCCTCTCTTTTCTCTCCTTCGCGCTGCGTTTCAGGCAACCTCAAGCACCAGTGCAACCAGCGACGACTGCCCTTAGAGCACCTGGGAGGTTCTCTGCAAGTTCTACAAGCCAGACGCTGAAAACCGAGCTAAGGCATCTTAAAGCTTTGTTGGGTTTCGGAGCTCTTAGAGTTTTGCGCTAGTCCAGGTAAGGGAAGCTAGCCTTATTTCCAACGAAAATCCTTATATTCGATGATTAAGATGATGGGGGCGACGTGGTCGCCGGTTTTTCAACTGTTATTGTACAATCCTCTGTTTTTGAACGAGATCGCCGGTTTTGGCGTTGTTTTTCGAACTCCCTTGTTTTGTGTTGTTTGAAGCTGTTTGAGATTTAAATGTGATATTCGAAAATATGAACCATGGAATGATTGTTGTTGTGATTGGAATCATTCATTTCAGTGTTATATGATGTGTGGAATGTCGTGAATGTGGGATCAAGACATAGTATTTTCAGGAAAGGAAATACCGTGTTGAGATTTGGTTATGAAGTGTATTGATCTGTGAGTATCCTGTGAATGGGACGATCCTGACTCTGCTGATATGATGGAGTCACATAGATGAAGTCATTCAGTTGGTGAGAGTCGAGGGAGGTCCATATGTATGGGTAAGTCGTTTGAAAGATAACTGACTTGACCTGTTATATGGATTAACCCTGTCATACTGTGAGAGTGATGAAATTGAGATCGAGATTGTGTTGATGCGCATGGCTGTGGAAACATTACAGCCAATGAAGTATGACAGGTGCATGTCTCTGGATGCTAAGTTCAACGCACGAGTCTTCCGGAAGTAGTGTCAAGTGTCTTGTGTGATGAGTCAGTAGAAGTCTGACGTGAGAATTGAGGAACATTGAATTTGATAGACACTTGATGCATTATGTGATTTGAATGACTCTTGAGGAATTGTGAAATACGTGTTTACTTGATGGTCATGTGAAGAGAATGAGAAAATTGATAGTTTTACGTGGGTATCTTGAATTTGTTTTACCTTGATTTTTAAAGTTCATATCTAAACTCTCTTTTAAATATCTAGCTTACCCTGTGATTTCTGGTGTTGCGTTTGGCTTTTCTTAAACCTGTGATGATCGTGTAAAATTTACACGGGAGCAGATGATGTTGCAAGAAGTAGAGGTCCTCAGTGAGTGGTCGCCAGAAGGAGATCGCCTGTTCCTCTTTCTGTTAGGCGATCACCCTTTTTCTGTTTTCTGATAGGAGATCGCCGTTCTCTGATAGGAGATCGCCTTTTTGCTGTTTGGAGATCGCCTGTATTCATATTTTAATGTATTTTGTTTACCTTTATTTCATTTTATAATTATTCCAAAGTATTTGGCGGGATGTTACAGTTGATCCAATATCCTGACCACATACTGAGTGCACTTTTGGCGATCATGTGCACCATAGGCGATTGGCGATCATGTACACTACAGGCAATTGGCGATCATGTACACTACAGGCGATTGGCGATCATGTGTAGTCTAGGCGACAGGCGATTATGTACTAACCAGGCGATCTCAAAGTCTTCTAAGCTACACTTTCCTTCCTTTTTATTTTAATTAAAAACATACGTAGAATTCATTTAAAATATATTCCTTTTATTCCAATTTAATTTTACAGGTCCTTACAAGCTCCATTCTCCAACGCCTCAACCACTCTGTATGGACCCCTTCCTTTCATAGGCGATGACCGCTCTGGCGACCCCTGATTCACGAGGATCTTCCTCCTAGGCTACTTGGGAGCCCCCCAGCGTTGCATCCTCCATCACCTCACGTTCCCATGCACAGGGATTTCGTGCTGCTGATCACCTGTCTGAGACCCCGAAGCGCGATCACCTTGCGCCTCCCGCAGGTAATCGGTCAGGAATCCTGTCTTCACTAACTCAGCAAGTTGATGCCCCAATGACAGGCAGGTATGGAGTGTGTGTCCATAAGCCTGATGGAATTCACACCACTCATTCTTCCTCCCTCCAAGCACCTTGTCGGTTTTCTCTGGTACTCGGAGTCTTGCAGCCATGGCAGGGATGGCGATCAGCTCCGCCAACTCCACCATGAAATCATACCTAGGGGGTGCATTGTTCTCCCTTGCACGCCCCCTGGTCTGGTCCTTCCTGGGTGCATAGGGACGAGGCCTTCCCTGCACCTTCTTCCCTTCCTTGGCCTCATACACCCGCACCTGGTGCTGCAGCTTCCCCTGACCTCCGCACGGCATCAACGGTGTAGTGCTGCCTCTCTTCTCAGAGACCTCTGTCTCTGCTACTATGTGTGCCATCGCGCGTTGTCGAATCTCAGCAAAGGTGGCAGGGTGGCTCCTTATGAGCGATTCACCGAAAGGACCAGGCAGTACGCCTTTCTTGAATGCGTGCACCAGCATGCTCTCGTCCTTGCTGGGCAATCTCACCACCTGCGCACCAAAACGGTTGAGGTAGTCCTTCAGCGATTCTCCCTGATATTGGCGCACGTCAAACAGATCATAGGACACCACCGGTGGCGCTCTGTTGACTATATACTGCTCTGTGAACAGCTTCGAGAACTGATGGAAAGAGGTGATGTGGCCCTCTGGTAGGCTCACGAACCACTCCATAGCAATTCCGCTCAGTGTACTCATAAACATCTTGCAGTACACCGCGTCTGAGCCTCTGGACAGCATCATCTGAGTGTGGAAGGCTGTCAGATGCGCTTCTGGATCTTCTTTCCCTGTGAACACGGTCTTTGGCCCCACGAATGTGACTGGGACCACCGTGTCCATGATTTCTTTGGGAAAAGGCATGGGAAAGGCTCTTGGGGGCGTAGGTGGAGTCTGATCCACTCCCACGTGATCCCCAGCTTTCCGCATGTGATGCAGATTCAAGCGTAGCTCTTCGTTGGCCCTGTGCAGCTCCTCATTTCTAGCCTGTGAGGCAACCAGGTCCTCCTGCATATGCGCCTGATGCGCTCTGGACTCTGTAACATCCCGCCAAAAACTATTCATATTTATAATGAAAATAAAGGTAAACAAATAATGTTGAAGAGAACATAATTATATATATAAGTAATGAAGTTGCTCCTCACAGGGAGTTTAATACATAACCAGTCAAATGTTTTTCAAAACTTAACGAAATCAATCAAATACAACGAAAACGGCGGTCTCCATACATAAACCGGCGATCGCCTAACAGAAGACCCCAAAACAGGCGATCTGCTATCAGGACATAAATCCGACGATCACCACCAAGAGATAGAACCAGGCGATCTCTTCCCCGGCGACCACTCACTAAGGAGCTCTACTTCCTGGAAGATCATCTGCTCCCGTGTAAAAATTACACGATCATCACAGTTTTAAGAGAAAAACAGCCATAGAGCAGAACACGCAGGGTAAGCTATATATTTTAAAGAGAGTTTAAATATGAACATAAAAATCAGAATAAAACAAATTCAAGATACCCACATAAAAATATAAAGTTTCTCATTCCCTTCACCTGATCGCCAAGAAATCACACATTTCACAATATTTTCAAGAGTCATTCTATTTCACATCATGCATCAAGTGTCTATCAAATTTCAAAGTTCCTCATTTCACACGTCAGACTACACTGACTCAGCACACAAGACACTTGACACTACTTCCGGAAGACTCATGCTTTGACTAGACTCGTGTATTTGCACCTGTCATACTGCCCACTGTGAAATCACACACATTCACAGGGTCGCCGTGAAATCACACACATTCACAAGCGTATAATGAATCTCAATATCATCACCATCCAAGCATGACAGGGTTAATCCACACAACAGGTCGAGCTCGTTCTCTTTCAAACAACTCACCCATACGTATGAACCTCCTTCGACTCTCAACGCCCGAATAACTTCATCTATATGATTCCATTATATCAGGAGAGTCAGGATATCATAACGAATCACCGGTCAATACACATCCTACACGATCTTACACGGTATTTTCTTTCCTGAAAATACTATGCCTTGATCTCACATTCACAACATTCAACACATCATGCCACACTTAAATGAATGATTTCAATCACAGCAAAACTCACTCCAAGGTTCATGTTTTCGAATATCACATTTACATCTCAAACAGTTTCAAAACAACACCAAAAACAGGGGAGTTCGTAAAACAGCGCCAAAACCGGCGATCTTGTCCAAAAACAGGGGATTTTGAAATCTGTATTTAAAACCGGCGACCACGTCGCCCAACCACATAGAACAGAGCATTGCGAAAAGAAACATGAAACCGGCGACCACGTCGCCCTCACTTCAGAAGCAGCTAATCTATGGCTTGTATTGAAAATGAAGGCTAGCTTCCCTTACCTGGACTTGCGCAAAACACCAGGAGCTCCGAAACCCAACGAAGCTTAAAGAATGCCTTGGCTCTGTTTTTGCGTCTGGTTTGAAGGACTTGCAGAGAACCTCCCAGGTGCTCTAATGGTGGCCGTCGCTCGTCGTACTCTTGTGTGAAGGTGCCAGAATCGCAGCGCGAAGGAGAGAATGGAGGAGAAGGGAGGTAAACTCACTCTTTCGCTCTTGAACAACTGCAACGTTCCCCTCTCTCAGAAGTGGGTTTTTGCATCTTAAACCAGCTTGTCCACAAAAGCAGCTGCCACCACCCACTCTGCAGAGAAGTCTGAGTGTACGTTTCTCTGAACAGTACGACCATGTTTGTCTCTTGCGCATGCCAACCACTGCCCTGAACAGTACGACCACTGTTGTCTCTTCTGCATGCCAACCACTGCCCTGAACAGTACGACCGCGAGTGTCTCTTGCGCATGCCAACATTCTGATGTCACTATTCTGAACCACCCTTTTTGTCTACGTGGCGCGCGTGCAGGACGTTTCATGCTGGGAGTCTGGGTCCCACTTTCTCTGTGTGAAGCTCGACATCGCGCGATAACCTTCCACCGATGACCGCTGGCGCGAAAACTATCCACCGATGACCTCTCGCGTGAAGGCTATCCACCGATGTCCTCTCGCGCGAAGGCTATCCACCGATGACCTCTTGCGCGAAGACTATCCACCGATGACCTCTCGCGCGAAGACTCTCCACCGATGACCTCTCGCGCGAAGACTATCCCCGCATGCCTCGCACCCTGGTGATGCCCGCATGCCCCTCGCGCCCTGGCGATGGCCGCATGCCTCTCACCTGGCGATGCCCGATGACATCGCCACACCTTCCTGAAGGTTCTTCATTCCACTATGTTACGTCCAAGGTATCATCTCCACATGACTCGGTGACGTCGGTAGCTTCACATTTCCAAGAGTAGATCAGCACCACTCCTCGTGCTCCCATGCATGCAACACTAAGGGTGATCTCTTTTGCTCAAGCGTAGAGCTTCGCATGCACAGCGTATCTAAGGCTTAACCCACACCTTGATACGCGTGGTTGTTGGAACCCACTCTGGTTGATCCAGTATCTCGACCACATACTACGTGCATTCCCGCCGATCACGTACACTCTAGGCGATTGGCGCTCATGTCTCCTCTAGGCGACAGGCGATTATGTGCCAGAGGAGTCGGAGATCGACTCCGTCTTCACTAACGGCGATCTTGTAGAAGACTTCTTAGTTACACTTTTCCTCCTTTACTCTTCTTGGTCCACATGTCATCCGACCGACCTCTACTAGCTTACCCCAGATCATGGGCGACGTCCGATGTCTGGTACTACGAAACTTCATTTACCAACTCTTTGTATTTTAAATAATAACATTTTTCTGAAATTATTTAAATATAACACTTTTATTCCTATTAAAGTTTCTAGGTCCTTACAGACTCCGCCACTGTCTCCTGGAGGGCGCGCATCGTTTCCATGAGTTGTTGCATGGTAACGCTGTCGCCTCCATTTGGCGGAACGGACCCGTGTCTTGTATTCCTCATCTTCTGTGGTTTTTTCTCTCACTCTCGTGTATGGGACCTTGTTTTACTCCGGCCCCACGGTGGGTGCCAAATGTTCTTGCCGGTTGACTCACCTGTCAGTTGACTCCATGACACTCACACGCCTCCTTCCTCACGTTGATACGTGCTTAGTTCTTTCGAAGCAATCTGCACCTGCAAAAGAGAAAGGGGGTGCCCTAGAGGTCGTTTGCACTCCGACGCTCAAGTCAGTGTAGGGCAAGGAACACAAAGTGTATTGAGTCTCTCTGTGTTTAGGTCTAGAAACTGCGTACCTTTGTGAAGTATTTTACTGTCCCTTATATAGTCTAGGGTTTACTGCGCCGCTAGCCCTAATTAGGGTTCGCTGCGCTGCTAGCCATATTCAGGGTTTACTGGAATACCCTTACGCCGCTATCACCCAATCTTAGGGTAATCTAGCACATAAGGTTTCCTTCTCTGGAGTGCAAACTCTAACAGGGTGACCACCTGGATGCCTCCTTGTGCACCTAGACTCTGGGGCCACCTGTTCTGGGAGTGCCCTTGCTGTTCACGTGCCATGCATATAGCCTTTACTGGGAAACCCTAGTTTTGATAAGTACTCGACCCTCAGGACTCTGCACCTAACTGTGCTCTCCCTGCTACCCGCATAGGCTCTTTGTCATTCAGGCCTCTCCCTACCTCTGGGTATTTAACTGGTCATTGACCCACACTGGGAACCAATCTTAGCTGTTCTGTCTACGCTGTTCAAATCACCCAAGACCGATGTCACCTCGTCACACTCTGTTGTCGAGGACTGATCACCCTGCGGAGTGACGAGGACACATCAGCCCTTCCTGGTGATCGTCACGCTGATGACTAATCACCCTTCTCTGTGGGAACATGCTGATGACTAATCACCCTTCTCTCAGGGGACACACCGATGACTGATCACCCTACTCTGAGGGGAATGATTGATCACCCTTCTCTAAGGGAACACACCGATGACTGATCACCCTTCTCTGATTGGACACACCGATGACTGATCACCCTCTAATCCAAGCTGCCTGCGGGGTCCACTCCACGTGGCTTTGGCCCATGCTGTGGGACCCAGCTGACGTGGTTCGCCCTTTACTACCTATTCTCGGTGTCCGAGGATTGGTCGGTACAGTGTCGCCTACCTCTAAATTTCCACTCGAGACCATTGGTAGTGGAAAATTGCAAGCATGTGATTGCAACTTGGTTTATACTTTGTAATTATAAGATCTAAATGCATGCGAATTGGATAATGAATAGAGAAGACAGAAAATGGATTGATGGTAATTAATTAAGACAAATATTGGGATATCTATGAGGAAACTTAATGCAAGGGGCCTGATTTGAGGGGGTTCTACCTGTTGATCACACTCTGACGATCAAGTTAGTGAGAGCATTCAAGATATAAAATCAGTTTCAGTCTCAAGTATTCAGAAACATCATACCTTTACCGGGGTCTCAAGCCCCTTTTATAGATATCCCCTCAACAACTTTCACTAACGAGAATATAATCTCAACAGAAAGTATTTAATCATAACAAAAAGGCAACTGTTCACATGCACCACTTATCTTGGGGTGCTAGCAATAGTAAAACATTATGTTCATATATGTGCACCATTATTCTCGGGTGCTAATTGCTTTATTCCCAACAACTTTTACCAAAATAAAATATCTCTTTTATCTTTTATCTTAATTACTTTTCTTGAGCTGACCACCAATATTTGGCCGAGCTCATAACCCATCTTTTAGGCCAAAAACCCAACCTGACCATGCCCCCATGCTTGGACCGAGGTCCCAAGCACTCTTGTACAGTACACAAGCCCCCCAGGCTTGAGTCGAGCTTGACTAGGCGAAGAGGCTTACAAGCACTTTGGCGGCTGACACTACATTTTCCTCAGTGGGTAGGTGAGGCATGGTCACCCGAAGCACTTCCTGATTAGACACCTCACCACACTAAATCTGAGGCATCCATGTGGCATGTGCATCAACAGCCAAGAAGCACTGCCGCTTCATTTTCCTCTTTAAACACTAAAAACCCATTTCTCCTATCTTAGTCTTCACACAACCTTCATACTTTAGAAATTCTTGCGCTCTCCAAAAACTCCCGCACTAAGAAACTTCCTTCACACCTCTTCTTTCCAATCAGTTATCGCACGAGGTATGTTTCCCTTACTGATCCTGCCGCTGACTCGAACGTGGAGGATATGCCTCATCACTCCTTCATCTAGCCTTCTACAACTGCACGTTCTGCAAGAACGCTCCAAGAACCTTCACTGGAACTCCAAACGATGCCTGCAAAACACACAGACGGCGCCGCTAGCGGCCGTTGTAGCTTCGACGCTCAAGTCAGATAACAGGAACACCAAAAACTCTCACTGAATCTCTCTGTGAGACTCGTGTGTGCTCAGATCCACTTTCTCTCTCTCTGTAACTGAATTCTGTTATCACTGTGCCATGTGTACAAACGTTCCCACAATGACTCAGAAACTGTGTGTAGTAAATCTGTGTAAACTTGTAATCTGAAAAACTTGTGTGTACCTGACATATCGTGGAGTACTTTTATACTTGGGCCGCGCCTCTCTCTTAGATGGTGACACGTGGAGGCATGCAACTGGCATCTAACCGTACGCGTGTCACACCTGGAGGGCTTCTGCGCTTTTCTCTGTGCAGCTAAGTTATCCTCTTGCGGAGCAACTTAGCGCGTTTCTTCTCTCTGAGTGAGTCGCATGCTCCCAGGAGAGCACCAGGTGTGGCTGGTCTAAGCACACTCACCAGGCGCATCCTGCCTACATGGTCTCACCGCACGTCCTCTGAGTGAGTGCATGCTCCTAGGAGAGCACCAGGTGGGGCTGGTCTAAGCACACTCACCAGGCGCATCTTACCTGCATGGCCTCATCGCACGGTGCTATACACGTAATGGGTTAAGAGAGTCACTGATCACTGACCACTTTGCTAGCTCCCTTATGCCATCCTCATGCACGACCCTACCGGCGAGCAGCTCTTCTTCTTCTGGTTTGACATCATGCGAGGTGCATGCGTAACGTTCTCGCTGGGAGCCTGGGTGTAGCAAGAAACTCTGATGACCATGCCCCGATGACCGTGCGGTGCCTCATTACTTTCCCCCGATGACCGGGTGGTGCCTCATTACTTTCCCCCGATGACCGTGCGATGCCTCATTACTTTCCCCCGATGACCGTGCGGTGCCTCATTACTTTCCCCCGATGACCGGGTGGTGCCTCATTACTTTTCGTGCTCTGCTTCCAGGCGCTTATCTAGGCACTGATCTGGGGGTGGTGGCCACTTAGCAACTGACCACCGATCACCATTCTGAGTGATCTCCTCCCTGATTCACCTGCTCTCTTCTACCACATGTCACCCTGTGAATGGTCCACGTGGTCATCTGCTGTTGACGTCATCGACTATCGATGACTGACCGGATCACTTACCAATCTTTATTATCAATTATTCATTCATCTTACCGATTGCATTTTCTGAACTGGGATTTCCTTTGGATTCACTTTCTCTGTCGATGATTATCATTTAACTTGCTGATTGTGCTATATGGATTTAGAATGTGACTTTATTTTGCTTTTGATTTGTTTACTCTGTCTGGTCTAAACTGTGCTTGTATATTGTTTTGTGTTTGGTGCTTGTGCTCTAGCTATTTCTGCCATGGATTACGGTTCCATATATCCCTAGGCCAAAAAAGAGCTTCTAAAAGAGGTCTCTTTTTACACTACCCATTCATGACTTAGAGATTTAAGAGAGAATGGGTGTACCATGAATAAGAGACACGAAGGTCATGTAAAAACTGTAAAGTGTAGGGAGGGCGAGCCTATTTGTTGTGACGAGTCCTTGAACCCCGATGGTCCATTTTGTTTCTTCTATGCAACGTTTTTCAAAAAGGTTCTCCTACGTATCCCCTTAACCATCTTTCAGAAAGAGCTACTGACCGAGCTAAATGTCGCCCCTGCCTAGCTTCATCCTAATAGTTGGGCATTTATTCGTGCCTTTATTATTTTGTGTGCTTAGTTTGACATCTTGCCGTCTGTAGAAGTCTTTTTGTATTTCTTTGAAGCTAAACACATCAGTAGTAAGTTGTGGGTGTTCCTGAACGGTGCCCTTGGAAGAGGTTTGTTGTCCCTCTTCCAGTCTTCATATAAGAATTTTAAAGGCAAATTCATTAAAGTCCGAGCCTCAACAAGAGATCCAACCCTTCTGGATGGATTTCCCCTATATTGGACCCCTGAACCCAAATTCCAGAATGCTCAGTGCCTAGAAGATCTATCACCAAAAGATCAAGGGATATGCCAATTCTTGATGAGCTTGAAAGTTGTTTGCGACACCTCCTACTTAATAACCAAAGAGTACATTCTTGGTGCCCTGAAGGCTTATACTGGTACTCCTCGTCTCCCACTCTTCGTGAAAAATTACTCTACTACCACTTACTAACCATTTTGTGTTTTCTTTGCCGAAAAAATGTTGACCCATTCCAGCAAGGCAGAGCTAGTCGAGATGGCTAAAAAGATGAGGGCAGGTGCTACCATGCCCAATGATTCATTAACTCAAAAAAAGAAGGCCTTAGTTACAACTACCCAAGCCTCGACCGAGCAGGACGAGGAAACCACCTCGAGGCTTGTTTTTAAGAGAAAAAGGAAAGCAACCGCTCCTCCCTCCGAGCACTCTCACTTAGATGGTCGGAACCTGCATCAAGATGTTTCTCACCTCTGCATCAAGATCTTATCATCATCCAAGAGTGCGAAGCTGGGAGCTGTAAGGGGAAAAGCCTGTGGAATCCAGACTTCGACATCCCAGCATATGGTGAAATAGCCTTGCTGCCTAGTGAAGAGAAAGATAGGCTCATGGACTGATCCGGTCGGTCATCGGTAGCCAATGACATCAGCAACAGTTGACCACGTGGACCATTCACAGGGTAACACGTGGTAGAGGATAGCAGGCGAATCAGGGAGGTGATCACTCAGAATGGTAATCGCCTCTCGCCTGTGATGATGAGTAATCGCCTATCGCCTTGAGGTGAGTAATCGCCTATCGCCTTGAGGATGAGTAGTCGGTCATCGCCGGTATGGATCAGTAATCGCCTAGATTGCACATGATCGCCGTGTGTTAAGGTTAGGAGATCAGGTGGTCAGCAAGTCGCCGAAAGAGCACATCGCCGGGTGTTTGAGAAGACTTGGCAAGCACTTGTTGTATGATCTAAGTACAGAGGATAAGTGGCATATCTGCCACCATGTGTAGTGTGAGCTGCAATACCCAGGGTTAACCAGCTCGCCATGTTAGGGTTGCGCCCAGAGTAGCCTGTGTACTAAGCTACTCCCTGTGTGGATAACTTAGCCGCAGGGGCACAGTGGAAGTAACGTTTCAGCTGCAGATACTCCAGATGATGACACTTGTACGACCAGATGTTATCCACGTGTCAAGAGGAATAACCGTCAGGAGAGAGAAAGACTCAGGTATATATACAAACTCTTAACGAAATTGAGGGGAGGTTTTTACAGATTCTGAGAGCTTACACATTTGAGAGTTCACAATTACACACGAGTCTCACAGAGAGATTCAGATATAGTTTTGGTGTTCCTGTTGCCTGACTTGAGCGTCGGAGCTACAACGGCCGCTAGAGGCGCCGTCTGTGTGTTTTGCAGGCAGCGTTTGGAGTTCCGGCGGTGGTTCTTGGAGCGTTCCTGCAGAACAGAGGGCTAGACGAAGGAGTGACGAGGCAATCCTCCACGTTCAAGTCAAGCGGCCGGATCATGGACCACAACGAAGATCATTTGCTTCGTGACGCCATGAAGCAATTTGGGCAAGCCTTTGCCATGGGTTGCTTGGTCGTGATCAAGATGAGAGATTAGAGGGTAGCAGAGGACCAGAGAATCCAAGAGAATACTGAGGTTCGCAAAAAGGTAGAATGCCTTCAAACTGAGCTCAATCATTCAAATGACTTGCAACAAGAAGCTGAAAGACTTTGAGTCGAGAAAGCTAAAGAGGCAGCAAACCAAGCTCAAGAGGCTGCAAGCTTGGCCGAAGAAAAGAAGAAGCTTTTGGTCGAAGTCGACAAGCTAAAGGAAGAACTTACTCACAAAGATGAAGACCTTGCCGAAACCAAAAAATCATTCAAACAAGATGCTGCCCAATCCTATCTTGTGGGAATCGAGGCAACTGTTGAACAAGCGTCAGCGATCCATCCCGAATTGGACTTCTCAGAACTTGGCCTGGGTAAAACCGTGGTTGATGGCCAATTAAGGGATGATTAACTTCAACTTTTCATGGTCTGTAATATGTTAAATTCTCTTAACATTTTCACAGTTTGAACACTTTATATACTTTTCCTCTTTCTTATGTACATTGATCTTGCATGCCTTGCTACTTAACTCATCCGCTTTATCATAACTCGTATAACTTAAACTTGAGTAACAACTTTCTTACCTTGATAAAGCGTCTATCTTTAAGTAAACGATGCTTTCACAGTTAGGGCAGACTCTTGCCTCAACTTGATTTCGTAACCATCTTCCATATTGGGCAATTCTTGGTATGATTATTACTTTGGTTCCATGATGCCTTACCTCGTAGAGTGCCTACTCAAGTAGTTGCCTCTATCTTGGGCTCGACCATCGTCTCTATACTTATCACATAACTTAATTTCCCAGGGCATCCATACTCGAACATCCCTAAAATTGTGCATGAAATACAGCTGCTGGAAAACAGAATGCACAAAGTTAAAGTGCTAGAAAAACAAATTGCTCAAAGAGAAAGTGTCTATTCAACTCACAATCAACAAATCAACACCATGGCTCTGATACCACATGATGTGAGTCTCTTATGAACCTTTCTTGGTTTAGGTTGAGTTGATATAGGTTTCATTGTATTCATGACACTTTCAAGAATTAGGATCAAAATTCTAAAGAGCAATTAATAGAGTTTCTACTCAAGAAAACAAAGGTTCATACTAAAAACACATGAATAGGTAACTTGTAGTGTAAGATAACAATGGAATATGAATGGGTAATTCAAGAATAGCAACCAAAGTGCAGTAACAATACAGAAATAGTACAAGGAAACAAGAATTAAAACAAGAACACAACAAGGATTGAAACTAGCAATAGAAACACAACAAAAACACAACCTACTATTGGAAATTCAAGAAAACAACATGAACCATAATACCCATGGAAACCGAACCAAAAAAAGGTTTCTATAACAAGTTTGAACCAATTAAAATGGAAGAACAACACATCAAATGATAGAGAACATCACAAGGAAGAGAATGAACCGATTAGAATTGAAAACAAGCAAGTAAAACAAAAATGGGTATTTTTAGAAGATGAATAGAAATGACTTATGTGATTGTAGCCTTTTGGAGATGTGATCCACGCCACTTGGAGGGTGGTTTTTCCAAGATGAGTGGGTGGTGCCGCCACTTGAGAGCTCTAAAGCTCACAAGATAAGACATGGAGGAGAAGAAGAGACAAGTCTCACAAACTCACTCTCTCTCAATTTTAAGATAGTTTAAGAACCAAGCACTCCTATTTATAATGAGGAGGGCTGGACATGTTACAAAGGGGAAGGAGTGGGAAGAGTCACTTTTCTAGCTCCTTCTAGTGCCTAAGAGAGAAAGGACTAGAAGAGTCACTTTTTCCACTTTTTCCTAAAGAAAGTGCCTAAAATGCCTTACATTTAGAGGTTTCTTTTGGTTTTCCTCTTTGGCATACTCCTAAGGCTATTTCTATATTATTTACAAATTTATACAAGAGTATTTACAAAGATTTATTTATACTACTATCTTTTGAATTTTCAAGAGAACCCAAAATGTTCTACTTTTTAATAAGACTAGTAAGAAGAATTTTAAATGCTTGGGTGGATGGCCTCTTCCTACATTAGTGAAATACTCTTCTACTTGATCTCCATCACAAAGTCACCTCGGCGTGTGCCAAACAAATGAACTCACCTTACAGGGCGCCTATGCTCGGGTAGTCGTACTTACACCGCGTTAGGTCGACTTACGTGTGCATATGAATCTATTCATAACAAACCAATTTGCAGAGCGCTTTATATTCGGGTATTCGTTCTTACGCCGAGTTAAGTCATCTTACCTGACCAAATAACTCATGTTAAAAATGAAGCTTTGATGCCTCCAAATCCATGAAGATAGCTTGAAGATTGAGCTGTTGTGTTTGGGGTTTAGTTCTAGGTGGTTTAGAATTTGTTAAATCCACTCTTAATCAAATTCACAACTCAATCAATCTAGGTGTTAGGATCAATTGTTATTTCCTGTAACCAAGTGTAATCTGTTCCATTTACCCTTGTAATTCCTTTTATATTTGAATACTTGTAATTTTTTGATTCTGTAAAGTCAAAGGTTGTTCTCACTCTGTGTGTGTGAAAAGTCAAAGAGGGTGTGTGTAACATCCCGCCAAAATACCATACAAATGTATATAATGAAAATAAAGGTAACAAATAGATTGAAGTGAACAAAATATTATATATATGAAATGTAGTTTCTCCTCACAGGGAGTTTAATACAAATTCGGTCAAATTTTTCCAGAAACATAAACAAAATACAGTAAAAAAAACGAAGCAGGCGATCTCCTATCGGAAGAGACCGATCTCCTATCGGACGAGGCCGATCGCCCATCGGGGGACCCAAAAACAGCCGATCTGCTTCCGGCCACTCACTAAGGAGCTCTACTTCCTGGAAGATCATCTGCTCCCGTGTAAGTTATACACGATCATCACAGTTTTAAGAGAACAGCCATAGAACCAAAACACGCAGGGTAAGCTAGACATTTTAAAGAGAGTTTAAATAAGGATAATTAAAATAAAATCAAGGTAAACAATTTCAAGATATTCACGTAAGTTATCAAGTTTCTCATACTCTTCACCTGATCGCCCAGAAATCACACATTTCGCAATACTTTCCAGAGTCATTCTATTTCACAACTGTATCAAGTGTCTATCCATTTCAAGTTCCTCATTTCACATGTCAGACCACCACTGACTCAGCACACAAGACACTTGACACTACTTCCGGAAGACTCATGCATTGATTAGACTCAGAGATCTGCACCTGTCATACCATACCACTGTGAAATCCACACAGGGTCGCTGTGAATCCACACAGCATGCGCATATATAATCTCAATGTCAATAGTTCTCCCGGTATGACAGGGTTAATCCATAGAACAGGCGGAGCTCGTTCTTTTTCACACGAGACGCCCATTCATATGAACCTCCTTCGACTCTCACCAACTGAGTAACTTCCTCTATGTGATTCCATTATCTCAGCAGAGTCAGGATATCCCCTTAGGAATCACCGATCAATGCACATCCTACACGATCTTACACGGTATTTTCTTTCCTGAAAATACTATGCCTCGATCCACATTCACAACGTTCAACACATCATACCACCCTTAAATAAATGATTCAAGTCACAGCAACGATCGTTCCAAAGATTCAGATTTTCGAAGATCACATTTAAGCTTCAACAGTTCAAAGTAACACCAAAAACAGAGAGTTCACAACAACGCCAAAACCGGCGATCTAGTTCAAAAACGGGGTATTTCGAGTCTGCATTTGAAACCGGCGACCACGTCGCCCAAACACATAGCACAGAGCATTTTACAAAGATGAAAACGAAAACCGGCGACCACGTCGCCCTCACTTCAGAAATAGCTAAACTATGGCTTGTATTGAAAATGAAGTCTAGCTTCCCTTACCTGGACTTGCGTAAAACACCAGGAGCTCCGAAACCCAACGAAGCTTGAAAAACGCCTTGGCTCTGTTTTTGCGTCTGGTTGAAGGACTTGCAGAGAATCTCCCAGGTGCTCTAATGGTGCTGCCTCTCGTCGTACTCTTGTGTGAAGATGCTAGAATCGCAGCGCGAAGGAGATATCTGGAGGAGAAGGGAGGTAACTCACTCTTTCTCTCTTTGAATGTTGCAACGTTTTTGTTCTCTCAGCAGTGGGTCTCTGCATCTTAACCCAACTTATCCACCAAAAGCAGCTGCCACACCCACTCTGCAGAGAAGTCTGAGAACCACTGCCCTGAACAGTACGACCACTGTTGTCTCTGGTGCATGCCAACCACTGCTCTGAACAGTACTACCACTGTTGTCGCTTGTGCATGCCAACCAGTGCTCTGAACAGTACGACCGCGAGTGTCTCCTGTGCATGCCAACATTCTGATGTCACCACTCTAAACCACCCTTTTTGTCTACGTGGCGTGTGTGCAGGACGTTTCATGCTGGGAGTCTGGGTCCCACTTTACTCTGTGTAAAACTCGGCGTCGCGCGATAACTTTCCACTGCTGACTCATCCTGGCGAACGACCGATGCCTCCTTCGCCCTGGAAGACGACCGATGTCTTCCTCTGGGAGACGACCGATGTCTTCCTCTGGGAGACGACCGATGTCTTCCCTGGCGACGCCCTCATAACTCTCGCGCCTTGGCCACGTCCAAATGCCTCGCGCCCTGGCGATGCCCGCATGCCTCTCGCGCCTTGGCCACGTCCACATGCCTCGCGCCCTGGCAATGACCGCATGCCTCTCGCGCCTTGGCCACGTCCACATGCCTCGCGCCCTGGCAATGACCGCATGCCTCGCGCGCCCGCGCGATGCCCGCATGCCTCGCGCGCCCGCGTGATGTCCACCTGGCGCTCAAGTGTAGCAGGCGACCGGCGATCTCATAGCCTTCTAACTTAACTTTTCCTCCCTTTTTATTTTAAATAAAACATACATAGAATTCTTTTAAAATATAACCCTTTTTATTCCAATTCAATTTTACAGGTCCTTACAGTGTGTGTTCTTGAGTGGTTAAGATCACCTCTTTGAGGTTGTGGTGTTTGTAATCTGTTGTTGATTACTTAGTAAAATACCTAGTGGTTTTCTAGGGACTGGATGTAGGTCTGGTAAGGAGTGAACCAGTATAAATTGATTGTGTGGTCTTCTCATCTATAGTAATCTACACGCAGGGCACCTATACTTGGGGTAGTCATACTTACACCAAGCTAGGTCGTCTTACCTGACACTAAATCAATTGAGCCACTTAGACAAACTAATCCCATAGGGCACCTATGCTCGTGTAGATGTACTTACGTCGAGCTAGGTCGACTTATCGTGTGCTAGCTTAAGTAAATAAATAAACAAATTAATCTTACAAGGCGCCTGTGCTCAGGTATACGTACTTAAGTCAGGTAGGTTGACTTACCATGTGCCACGTTAATTTTAACCAATCCAAACTAATGCATCATCTCCTGAGAACAAATTTATCACTAGATGACCTCGTTAAAAAACCCCTTCAAAGGAAAAAGAGCACCACCCTAAACAACATATTGTTCAAAAGAAAAGAATCAAAACTAAACATCTTAACTGAAGTAGAACTTGAGATTTCCCACGTTCCACGTTCATGGGATGGCTCTTCCTAAGATCTCCAACCTATAAGCTCCATTCCCGAGCACCTCAGCTACACGAAACGGGCCAGTCCACTTTGGAGATAACTTGTTCTCTAGTTGGTGGGGGTGGGCCTTTCGCATCACCAAATTGGGAACCTTGAACTGCTGAGGTTTTGTCTTAGTCTTTTGCTTTAACTCCACCCTCCTCTTTAAAGCCTTCAAATTAATACGGGCATGCTCACACACCTCGTCTAACAAATCTAAGTTTGCCTTCCTTCCTTCATTAAATTCCTCAACAACAAATCTTTGGAACCTAGGAGAATTCTCTAGTATCTCCACTGGTACCATGGCATCTGACCCATATACCAAACTGAAAGGTGTCTCTTTGGTTGTTGATTGTGGTGTGGTGTGATAAGCCCATAGGATTCTAGGAACTTCTTCTGACCAAGTTCCCTTGGCCTTTTCTAACCTTGTCTTCAACCCTCTCAATAGGACTTTGTTAGCTGACACAACCTGGTCGTTTGTCTGAGGGTGTTCTACTGAGGCGAATATCTGCTTTATTTTGAGCTCCGAGCGTAGCTTGCCTAACTATTGGCTAGCGAATTGGGTTCCGTTGTAGGACACTAGGTGCCTTAGAATCCTAAAACGGAACACAATGTTCTTCCATACAAAATGTTGTACCTTATGGCCAGTTATTTGTGCAACTGGCTCGGCTTCAATCCACTTGGTGAAGTATTTAATGGCCACAATGAGATACTTCATCTGACGTATCACCAAAGGGAAAGGGCCTAAAATGTCAATTCCCCATGTATGAAAAGGCCACGGGCTATAAATTGATTTCAACTCCTCCGCTAGTGTGGGGTGCCAATCAGCATGCTTCTGACATTTCTCGCAGCGTTGCGCATATTTCACGCAATCTTCCTTCATGGTCAGCCAATAATACCCAGCTCGGATGACCTTTAATGAGAGAGTTAGTCCTCCTATGTGACAACTGCAAATGCCTTCATGGAGCTCGGCCATTATGCAGGCACATTGATCTCCACTTACACATGTGAGGATTGGGTAGGTATAACCGTGATGAAAAAGGTTTCCATCTACTAAGGTATACTGCCCTGCATTCCTCTTAACAATCTTAGCCTCCATGGGCTTAGCAGGAAGTAGCCCATCAGCTAGGTAACACTTGTAAGGTGCCATCCAAGTCTCTGTGGTGTCAACCTACAAAATTTCAAAAGACTCATCCCCAATAACCCCTAAATGGTTATCCTTGGGACTTTCAGGGTTTCTTGAAACATCGACCAATGCCTTCTCCTTTTCCTTGAGCTGATCCCTAAGACCTCTGCGTGTCCGATCTTAGTCAACCTTTCCACGATTGTCCTAGGTGACTTTCATGTCTCCTGGATCACTGACCTCTGCCACCCTCCCGTACCTGAACTAGCAAGCTTAGCTATCAGGTTTGCTTGGGAGTTCTACTCTCTAGGAATGTGAACGAGGTCAAATGTAGAGAAAGCAGCTTTCAAGATCATTACATACCTGAGATATGAAGCTAACTGCGAGTCCTTGGCCTGATACTCACCTGTGACTTGCTCAGTGATGAGCATCGAGTCACTTTTTACCAACAAACTTCGAGCTCCCAACTCCTTGGCTAGCAACATTCCTACTATCAAGGCCTCATACTCGGCTTGGTTGTTGCTTGTCTTAAACATGAACCTCAGGGCTTGCTCGATTAACAACCCACTTGGTCCCTCCAAAATGACCCCAGCTCCGCTCCCTTATTGATTGGAGGATCCATCTACTGAAAAAACCCATTGGAAGTCATTGGGATCATGTTAAGGGTCCTTAGATGAAGTTCTACCATGAAGTCAGCATACACCTAACCCTTAATTGACTCTTGAGGTTCATACTGTATATCAAACTCGGATAACTCCACCGCCTAACGGACCATCTGACCTGTTATATCGGGCTTTTGAAGGACCTTGCGAATGGGCAAATCGGTCATCACGATCACGGTGAAGCTTTGAAAGTAGTGGTGAAGTTGATGTCTTTTTACGGCAAGTGCACCGCGTTGTCAGAAATAATAATTTGTCCTTAAAGACGGATATCGATCCCACAAGGAATAGTTGAATTATCAAGTACAATATTCGTTAAATATAAAACAGAATAATAAAAGTTGGTTTGAAAATTATTATAATGGCAAAGAATTAACAAAAAAAAAAAAAATCAAAGAGTAATTGCTTTAATTAGAAAAATAGGGATTGAGTTTCATCTTTCTCACTCTCATGTATTTTTATTAGAATGTTGATATTAAGTTCTTTGATTGAAATTGATGCCGGTAGAAAATTCATTTATATCGATTTCTCGCATATAAAATTCTTAAGAATGTTTCCTAAATATCAATTTCTCACACATTTATAAAAACAAATTAGAATCACACTCAGACGTTAATGACAATTCACATTTCAAGTCTATTTCTAGCACTCAAATATGCATTAGGACAAAATGTATAAACAACGACTATTTATTTAATGCATTTTTAGGGTTAGCTGTTGTCATTCAAAATGCGGTGACATTTTTGAAATTAACTTCATTTACGAATGCGGCTATTTGTAATAGCCGCATTCTTAAATCATCTTTTACCCTAATTCTGAAGTGCGCTTTCATACTTTCTTTCTTCTTGGCGTTTCGCGTTTTCTCTATGTTTTTGCTCTGGTGTTCCTCTCTTCTTCTGCGAGTTTCATTGTGTTCTCGTGCCATTGTAAGTTCGTTTCGATCTGCTCTCTTTCTTCTTCATTAATGGTTTATAAATTTTTTTTCGTTTCAGTTAGTTGTTTGTTTTCTTGCATTGGCAAAGGGTTCTCTGGTGCTTCATTTTCTCTTTTGTTTCTGCTCTCGTAATTCCTCTCATCTTCTGCGAGCCTTCATTATCTTCTTTGTGCTATTGTAAGTTCGTTTCGAGTTCTCTTTCTTCTACACCATTGATTTATATATTTTTTCGTTTCTCTTGTCTGTTTGTTTTCTTGTATTGACGAAGGTCACCACTACTTCATTGCCTACTGTTTGGGTTTTCGCTAAGTCGTATTTGCTCCATCGTTTCTGTCCCCGCCGTTGTTGCCTTAGGGTTTAGGGTTTTAATTTTTTCTTTTAAAAAAATTTAAATAAGAATGCGGCTATTTACCATAGCTGCATTTTTAAATTGCATTTACGAATGCAGCTATATAGCTTCCTTCTTATCTCTTCAATATAAGACTACATGTACAACAAATGCGACTATATAGCCACCGTTGTAAATATAAAATAGCCGCGATTGTAAACCCTTTCTGCATTAGTGATGTTAAATATTGTTGCTTAGGTCAAAACCCTAAAAATACCTCTTGGTCAGATTTAAGATTCTCAAACTGTCACAACGGTTTAGAAGTAAAACAACAATACTAATAATCAATCAAGAACAAAATATTAAATATTTAAATATCACCTCAATATATAAGAGTTTGAATAGATTACTCCCAAACCCAAAGGGTAGAATTAGCCACGCATACTTCTAGCACCTTTCATTCTGCCAATTGGGTTACAATTCACTCAATGGTGTTTTCCTCTCAATCTGGCACACTAGGCTTATGCCTCTAGCCCCCTATTTAACCTAATTTTTCTAGGGTTAGGTGCCTTCCTGCGTCGCGCTTATGGTCTTAATGATAAAAACATAAAAATAGCCTAATTAATCTGACGCATTCTCGTTGTTGAGCTGGACTTTTTTCTCTCTTTTGTGTGTTCTGGGCCTTCCAGCTTTCTTCTTTTAGCATATATCATTCTTCTTTAGTCAAAATCTCCATTCTTCACTAGAAACCTGCAATTAACACCAAATTTGGAAATAAAATGCTCTTATTCAATTAAAGATCATAAAAAATGTAAAAAAGGTATAAATTCATAAATTATGGATTATTTTATATGTAAATTAGTAATTAATACTCATAAGTACCTATATTTCAATATGAAATATTACGGAAATTGGGCATTTATCAGAAGTTGCCGAGCTATAAACACCACGGCTAAGGCGACTTTCTCAATAGCTTAATATCGAGTTTCTAGTCCCTGTAGTACCTTACTCACAAAGTAGACTAGCTTCTGAACCTTGTTTTGATCTTGTAGAATGATCGAACTGATTGCCCGATCTGTAATCGCAAAATACAGAAGAATAAAGGTACCTAGGATTGGCTTACTAAGAACAGGGGGACTGGCAAAGTACTCTTTCAACTTGGTGAAAGCTTCTTCACACCCACTAGTCCATACAAAATGGTTATTCTTTTTGAGACATTGGAAGTAGTGGTACCCCTTATCTCCACTGGCAAACAAGAAATGAGAGAAGGTGGCCAGGCACCCGGTTAACCGCTGTACTTCCTTCACATTGGTTGGGCTCCTCATCCCTATAATTATCGCACATTTTTCGGGGTTAGCCTTTATGTCCCTTTCAATTAGCAAGAAGCCAAGAAACTTCCCCGCTTCTGCCCCGGACACACACTTCTGCTTAAAGTTGTACTTTGCTATGGTTGTGAATAGGTCTTCTAGATCGATGTGACAACCATGTCGTCTACATACGTCTACATGTTTAGCCCAAGCATTGGGGCGAGGATCCAATCCATCAACCTTTGATAGGCTGCGCCGACATTCTTAAGGCCAAAAGGCATGACCTTGTACCAGTAACTAACAACCTTGGCCATAAAGGCTGTCTTATTCTTGTCCCTCGGGTGCATACCGTTAGAAATTATGGCTTTAAACTAGAGGGGGGGTGAATTGTTTAAAGAGGTTTTTGCAAACTTTTTGAAGCTAGAATGAGTTTATCTCAGAAACCAATTGATTAAGGAATTCAGTTAGCCAAAACAGTAAGCAAAACTGCACTGTCAGAAAAACAATCGGTTGTTTCTTCGAAACAATCGGTTGTTTATATTAGCAAACAACAAACAAACTGAATTTAAAGAGTAAGGGATAGAGAGATTGTACACAGTTGTTTATACTGGTTCACTCCAACCCAGAGCTACATCCAGTCTTCTCAGAACCTGTAAGGACCTGTACTTTTGAATTGGAATAAAAAGAGTTATATTTTAAATGAATTCTATGTATGTTTTATTTAAAATAAAAAGGAAGGAAAGTGTAGCCTAGTAGTGCATGATCGCCGGTCGCCTGCTACACATGAGCGCGAGGGCGCGAGGCATGCAGGCATCGCGCGGGCGCGAGAGGCATGCGGGCATCGCCAGGGCGCGAGGCATGCGGGCATTGCCAGGGCGCGAGAGGCATGCGGGCATCGCCAGGGCGCGAGGCATGCGGGCATTGCCAGGGCGCGAGAGGCATGCGGGCATCGCCAGGGCGCGAGGCATGCGGGCATTTCCAGGGCGCGAGAGGCATGCGGGCATTACCAGGGCGCGAGGCATGAGGGCGTCGCCAGGGATAGACATCGGTCGTCTTCCAGGGTGAGGGAGACATCGGTCGTTCTCCAGGATGAGTCAGCGGTGGAAAGTTGTCGCGCGATGACGAGCTTCACACGGATAAAGTGGGACCCAGACTCCCAGCATGAAACGTCCTGCACGCGCGCCACGTAGACAAAAAGGGTGGTTCAGAGTGGTGACCTCAGAATGTTGGCATGCGCAGGAGACACTCGCGGTCGTACTATTCAGGGCGTGGTTGGCATGCACCAGAGACAACAGTGGTCGTACTGTTCAGGGCAGTGGTTGGCATGCACAAGAGACAACAATGGTCGTACTGTTCAGGGCAGTGGTTGTCAGGCTTTCCTGCAGAAGGGGTGGCAGCAGCAGCATATGTGGACAGGTAGGCTTGGATTCAAAAGCCACTGCGGGAAGGCAAAGAGCGTTACAAACTCAAGAGTGTTAGAGTGAGTGCAAACTTCCTCCCTCCCTTCTTCTCTCCTTTGCGTTGTGACTCAGGCCACCTCAAGCATCAGTGCGACAAGCGACGTTTGCCCTTAGAGCACCTAAGAAGTTCTCTGCAAGTTCTACAAACCAGGCACTGAAAACAGAGCTAAGGCATCCTTCAAGCTCGGTGGGTTTTGAGCTCTCGGTGTTTTGCGCAAGTCCAGGTAAGGGAAGCTAGCCTTCATTTTCAATACAAGCCATAGGTTAGCTGTTTCTGAAGTAAGGGCGACGTGGTCGCCAGTTTCCTGTTTCTTTTCGCAATGCTCTGTTCTATGTGGTTGGGCGACGTGGTCACCGGTTTTAAATACGGATTTCGAACTCCCCTGTTTTTGGTATTGTTTGAAGCTGTTTGAGATTTAAATGTGAAATACATGTGATATTCGAAAATCTGAACCTTTGAAATGACTGTTGCTGTGGTTGGAATCATTCTTTTGAGTGGTATGATGTGTGGAATGTCGTGAATGTGGATCCAGACATAGTATTTTCAGGAAAGGAAATACCGTGTTGAGATTTGGTTGTGAAGTGTATTGATCTGTAAGTATCCTGTGAATGAGGCGATCCTGACTCTGCTGAGATAATGGAATCACATAGAGGAAGTTACTCAGTCGGTGAGAGTCGAAGGAGGTTCATATGAATGGGTGAGTCGTGTGAAAAAGAACGAGCTCGGCCTGTCTTATGGATTAACCCTGTCATACTGTGAGAGTGATGAATTGAGATCGTGATTGTGTTGATTCGCATGGCTGTGGAAACATTCCAGCCAATGAAGTATGACAGGTGCATGTCTCTGGATGCTAGGTTCAACGCATGAGTCTTCCGGAAGTGGTGTCAAGTGTCTTGTGTGATGAGTCAGTGAAGTCTGACGTGAGAAATGAGAAACTTTGAATTGATAGACACTTGATATATGTTGTGATTTTAATGACCTTCGAGGAATCGTGCAATATGTGTTTAATTGATGGTTTACGTGGGTATCTTGAATTTGTTTTACCTTGATTTTAAAGTTCATATCTAACTCTTTTTAAATGTCTAGCTTACCCTGTGTTTCTTTTGTGTTGTGTTTGGCCTTTTCTTAAACCTGTAATGATCGTGTATAATTTACACGGGAGCAGATGATGTTGCAGGAAGTAGAGCTCCTTAGTGAATTGTCGTTGGAAGGAGATCTCCTGTTTTCTATATCTGTTGGGCGATCACCCATTTTGCTGCTTTCTGATAGGAGATCGCCTTTATGACAGGAGATCGCCCTTCTGTCAGGAGATCGCCTATCTTTCTATTGTATTGTATTTTGTTTACGTTTTAATGGAAAAGTGATCGTATTTGTATTAAACTCCCTGTGAGGAGAATCTTTATTTACATATATAAAATTTCGTTCACTTCAATCTATTTGTTACTTTTATTTTCATTATATAAATATGAATAGTATTTTGGCGGGATGTTACAGAACCCCTAAGGAAATCCACTAAGCAATCACACCTTGATTACTTATACAACAACCAAGAGATGACCTTGAAAACCTCAAGACACACACTCTCCTTGGCCAACACTAAGATTGCTGATCTTGAACACCTCAAGAACACACAGCCAATCTCAACAACAATACAGAAAAGTTTCAGCAGTTTTACACAGATTACACTTGTTACAAATGAAGATCTGAAATCAATACAAGTAGAATCCTATCCCAACACCTTGATCAATCTCTTTAGCTCTTAAGCAATCTCAGCACTTTGAAAACTCTCTTAGTTAAAAAAACTTTGTCAAAAGCATTCTCTACTTTAAAAGAGATTTTCTGAATTATATAAAAGGAAGTTTGTTATCAAATCTTAACAAACCCATAAAAGCTTTCAAAAAGATTGGTCAAAGCATTTAATGACTGGAGCGTATTCAGTTTCAAATCATTTAAAGCTCAGTCAAAGAAAACAGTTTTTCTGTTAAGGTTCAAAAACAAACAATTGGTTGTTTCCTCGAATCAATCGGTTGTTTTGTCACTTAACAGTTTTCTTCATTCAAAAAAAGTTTTCAAACTTTCTCAAAACATCTAAGTATAAACAATCGGTTGTTTCAACTTAGTTTGAAAAACACTTTTTTTTTATCAAAGATTGAGATGCTATTTGCTTTGAGATTTAATCTAAGGTTGGATTACACTTTAAACTACCCCAGAACAAAAACAATAAAGCAGCACAACAACATCAAGCAAGCAGAAGCTTCATCATCCTTCAAAGGATTTGGATTCTTCAAAACCTTGAACACCACTTGGTTCAACAATCTCCCCCTATTTGATGAAGACAAATCCCTGGTGCTTGTGTTGTACTGATTAAATCTGAAGCAATTCCTGCAGAGAAAACATTTGTACTATCCAAAGCTTCTTATAGCAGCAAGTTGGATTATACCTCTTTCAACATAAAATTCAATCGGTTGTTTACACGAAACAATCGATTGTTTCTATCAGCAGCAGCAGAAAACACTTTTATACACAGAGATTTAAACATTTTTATGCATATAAGATACAGATATACAAGTACAAATAATTCTCCCCCTATTTGTCTTCACAAATAGATTTTAACATGTACCAAACACAGAGTTTAAGAGAGATTATTTAGATCAAGAATACCTAACTCATTTCTTAAGAAGAAAAACCTTTCTTTTGGCAAGGGCTTTGTGAAGATGTCAGCTAGCTGCAGTTTGGTCTCCACAAACTTCACTTCACAGTTCCCATTTTGCACATGATCTATGATGAAATGATGTCTTATTTCAATATGTTTGGTCCTTGAGTGCTGGATTTGATTTTTGGTAAGATTGATTGCACTTGTGTTATCACACATCAAAGGAACTTTGCTGATTTGTACACCAAAATCTGCAAGTTGTTGTTTGAGCCATAGGATCTGTGCACAGCAGCTACCAGCAGCTATATATTCTGCCTCAGCAATAGAGAGAGCAACACATGCTTGTTTCTTGCTATGCCATGAGATTAGGCTAGAGCCAAGAAGGTGACAAGTGCCACTTGTGCTTTTTCTATCTAGCTTGCAACCTGCGAAATCAGAATCTGAATAACCAATTAAATGTATTGGAGAATGAGAGGGATACCATAATCCTACAGATGATGTTCCTTTGAGATATTTCAGAATCCTCTTTGCAGCTTTGAAGTGTGACTCTTTAGGATTTGCTTGAAATCTTGCTCATAGACACACCACAAACATGATGTCCGGTCTACTTGCTGTTAGATAAAGCAATGATCCAATCAAATCTCTGAATTTTGTTTGATCTATACTCATTCCAGCAGTATCTGCATCCATGTAGCAGCTTGATGGCATTGGAGTGCTTGCCTCTTTGCAATTCTCCATTTCAAAATTTTTGAGAATCTCCTTGCAATACTTTGATTGACTTAAGAAGATCCCATCCTTTGTTTGTTTAACCTGCAATCCAAGAAAGAAAGATAGTTCTTCCATCATAGACATTTCAAACTCACCTTTCATGGCAGCCACGAATTCTTCACACAACCTATCTTGTGTAGTACCAAAGATGATGTCATCAACATATATTTGCACAAGAATTATTTCTGCATGTGACTTCTTGATGAAGAGAGTCTTGTCTATCATTCCTCTTTCATAACCAAGAGATAGCAGAAAGTTGCTAAGCCTCTCATACCACTGCCTTGGAGCTTGTTTCAGTCCATACAAAGCTTTCTTCAACTTGAAGACATGGTTGGGATACTTGTGGTCTTCAAAACCCGGTGGTTGATCTACATAGATTTCCTCATTGATGTAGCCATTCAAGAAGGCACTTTTTACATCCATTTGGAAGAGTTTAAAACCACTCATACATGCAAAAGCCAGCAGCAGCCTCACAGCCTCCAATCTAGCCACAGGAGCAAAGGTTTCACCATAGTCTAAGCCCTCTTCTTGATTGTAGCCTTTGGCAACTAGCCTTACTTTGTTTCTAGTGATCACTCCTTCCTCATCTAGCTTGTTCCTGAAAACCCATTTTGCACCAATAATATTCATTTCATTAGTTCTAGGAACAAGAAACCATACCTCATTTCTTTCGAATTGATTTAGCTCTTCTTGCATAGCTTCAACCCACTTCTCATCCTTGAGAGCTTCTTCAATTGACTTTGGTTCAATTTGAGAGACAAAAGTTGTGTGTCTGCAGAAGTTTAAGATGGAGCTACGTGTGGAGACGCCTTCCTTTATCTGCCCTATGATGTTATCCACTGACAGATCTCTGGGAATTCTCCACTCTTTGGGCAGCTCACTCTGTTGCAGAATTTCAATCGGTTGTTTCTGCGAATCAACCGGTTGTTTTTCTGCACAGATTTCCAGCTTCTCCAAACTGATGCTCTGTTCATCTTCCTCAGCACTGATCTTTGGGTTCTCACTAATTCTGCGATCTACCTCATCAAAGACTACATGAACTCATTCTTCTACAATCATCAACCTTTTGTTGTAGACTCTATAAGCATGGCTTGTGAGGGAATAACCAATGAAAATGCCAAGGTCAGCTTTCTCATCAAATTTTTCCAAGCTTTCCTTTCCATTGTTGAGTACAAAACAGTTACAGCCAAAGACTTTTAGGTGACTGATGTTAGGCTTTCTTCCATTGAAAAGTTCATATGGAGTTTTCTTCAAAATGGGCCTTATAAGCACCCTATTCATCACATAACAAGAGGTACTCACTGCATCTGCCCAAAAATACTTAGGAAGTGAAGATTCACTAAGCATTGTCCTTACAAGCTCTTCAAGAGACCTGTTTTTCCTCTCTACAACTCCATTTTGCTGTGGTGTTCTTGGAGCAGAGAAATTGTGTAGGATTCCCAACTTCTCACAGAACTTGACAAACTTCTCATTTTGGAATTCTCCTCCATGGTCACTCCTTATTGAGCCTATGTTGCTGCCCTTTGTGTTTTGAAGTCTTCTTGCTAGCTTTTTGAATGCAGCAAGGGCATCACTCTTTGATTCCAAGAACAAGGTCCAAGTGTACCTAGAGAAATCATCAACAATAACAAGAGCATAATAATTTCCACCAAGACTCATAGTTCTAGAGGGTCCAAAGAGATCCATGTGAAGGAGTTCAAGAGGTCTCAATGAAGAGACAACATTTTTGGTTTTAAAAGAACTTTTCACTTGTTTCCCTTTTTGGCAAGCTTCACAAATGTGATCCTTCTCAAACTTGAGTTTTGGCAGCCCAATCACAAGATCTTTTGATATTAGCTTGTTCAAATGATTCATGTGAATATGAGCAATTCTTCTATGCCAAAGCCAAGATTCATCTTGCTTGGATAGAAGACATCCAATTGAACATGGTGAAGTGATATCTAGAAGATACACATTATTAACTCTCTTACCTACCAATATTACCTCTTTAGTGTCGGGTAGACAGATTTCACATGTGTTTGCCTTGAACGTCACTTGATACACCTTGTCACACAGTTGGCTAATACTCAGCAGATTATGCTTTAGGCCTTCAACAAAGAGCACATCATGAATCACCAAGATGCTCTCATCTCCTATGGATCCTCTTCCAAGTATTCTTCCTTTGTTGTTATCTCCATAGGTGACATGACCCTCTTGCTTGAAGGATATTCTCAGGAACTTTGATTTGTCCCCTGTCATAAGCTTGGAGCATCCACTGTCCAAGTACCAAAATTGCTTTCTTTTCTCCAAGATTTCCTACAAAGAAAATTCTCAAGTACATAGGTTTGGTCCCCTTATGAATGAGGGTCCATCTGGTGTATACTCATCAACACAAGCCTTATTTTTCTTGGGAATCCACTTCATAAGCCCTTTAGGAACAGCATGTTTTCTGATTTTACAGAATCGTACAAAATGACCTCTTTTCATGCAATAGAAACATGTAACAATCGATTGTTTCGATGGTCCAATCGATTATTTTTCTGGCTTTTTTGAAAAAGATTTTGAAAATCTATCTTGCTTGTTTTGTGGATTAAAACCCAATTCTGATTTTCCAAAAATACACTTTTGAGATGCTAGCACACTTTCAAAGTTGGATTGGCCTCTAGAAAGCTTATCCACTGTTTTAACAAGATAGTGGACCTTCTTTTCAAGATTTTCGCAATTTTCACAAACTAGAGTGTCACACTTGCAAGAGGAGTTTTTGTAAATGATTTCCAGATTTTCAAAATCCATTTTTGAATTTTCTAAATCTTCCTCCAGTGCTTTTACTCTGTTTTCAAGCCAGCTATTCTTTTCTTTCAATCGATTGTTTAAGAGAGCCAATCGGTTTGCTTCTTCATGTGTTTCTTGAAAGGCTTGAAGCAATTGACCATAATTTTCAGAGTTTGAAGAGTTTGATGAACTTACACTACATGAGTCATCCTCCCTTCTGGCCATTAAGCAAAGATTGAGGTTTTTCTTATTTTGTCTTTTCTTCCTTCTTGCTTGACTCTTTGTCATTGCTTCCTTTGGTTCATGAGCAGCCTTGAGAGTCTCCCACATTTCCTTAGCAGTTTTGCACTTTGATATCCTAAAAAATTCATTAGTATCTAGTGCAGAAGCTATAATGTTTTGAGCAGACCTATCAAGCTGAGCCATCTTACATTCATCATCTGTCCATTTGTACAAAGGTTTTATAGTAAAGGAATTATTCTTTTTGAACTTTGGAATGTAAGGACCATTCTCAATTGAGTCCCAAATTCTTTGATCAATTGATTCAATAAAGATTTTCATTCTTGCTTCCCAAAACTTATAATTCAATCCACAGAATAAAGGTGGTTTGTAGATTGAAGCACCCTCCTCAAAAGATAGTTTTCCAGCCATAAAAAAGATTTTAGATCAACTTGAATAACTTTCAAGAACCAAGCTCTTGATGCCAATTGTTAGAAATTATGGCTTTAAACTAGAGGGGGGGTGAATTGTTTAAAGAGGTTTTCGCAAACTTTTTGAAGCTAGAATGAGTTTATCTCAGAAACCAATTGATTAAGGAATTCAGTTAGCCAAAATAGTAAGCAAAACTGCACTGTCAGAAAAACAATCGGTTGTTTCTTCGAAACAATCGGTTGTTTATAACAGCAAACAACAAACAAACTGAATTTAAAGAGTAAGGGATAGAGAGATTGTACACAGTTGTTTATACTGGTTCACTCCAACCCAGAGCTACATCCAGTCTTCTCAGAACCCCTAAGGAAATCCACTAAGCAATCACACCTTGATTACTTATACAACAACCAAGAGAATGACCTTGAAAACCTCAATACACACACTCTCCTTGGCCAACACTAAGATTGCTGATCTTGAACACCTCAAGAACACACAGCCAATCTCAACAACAATACAGAAATGTTTCAGCAGTTTTACACAGATTACACTTGTTACAAATGAAGATCTGAAATCAATACAAGTAGAATCCTATCCCAACACCTTGATCAATCTCTTTAGCTCTTAAGCAATCTCAGCACTTTGAAAACTCTCTTAGTTAAAAAAACTTTGTCAAAAGCATTCTCTACTTTAAAAGAGATTTTCTGAATTATATAAAAGGAAGTTTGTTATCAAATCTTAACAAACCCATAAAAGCTTTCAAAAAGATTGGTCAAAGCATTTAATGACTGGAGCGTATTCAGTTTCAAATCATTTAAAGCTCAGTCAAAGAAAACAGTTTTTCTGTTAAGGTTCAAAAACAAACAATCGGTTGTTTCCTCGAATCAATCGGTTGTTTTGTCACTTAACAGTTTTCTTCATTCAAAAACAATTTTCAAACTTTCTCAAAACATCTATGTATAAACAATCGGTTGTTTCGACAGAACAATCGGTTGTTTCAACTTAGTTTGAAAAACACTTTTGTTTTATCAAAGATTGAGATGCTATTTGCTTTGAGATTTAATCTAAGGTTGGATTACACTTTAAACTACCCCAGAACAAAAACAATAAAGCAGCACAGCAGTATCAAGCAAGCAGAAGCTTCATCATCCTTCAAAGATTTGGATTCTTCAAAACCTTGAACACCGTTTGGTTCAACACATACGAATCTGGTTATACCCCAAGGACACATCCAGAAAGCTTAATAAACAACAACCTGAGGCGTTGTCCAGCAAGGAGTCTATGCTTTGTAGCAGATAAGAATACTTGGGACAAGCCTTGTTTAGATCAATGAAGTCGACACACATTCTCCACTTCCCATTGGCCTTCTTCACCAACACGACATTCACCAACCACTCAGGGTATTGGATCTCCCTTATGTGGTCAGCATTCAAAAGCTTCTGAGTCTCTTATCGAATGACGAAGTGCTTGTCCTCATTGAACTTTCTTCTCCTCTGGAATACGGGCTTGAGCCTTTCATCCATGGTGAGCCGATGGCATAGAAAATCTTGGTCTATCCCGAGCATGTCCACAGGTGACCATGTGAAATCATTCATGTTTTTCAATATCACATAAACTATCTTATCTTTTAACTCTTTGCATAACAAGGTGTCGAGCTTGAACTTCTTCCCTTTTATCTCCCTTTCCTTAACCTCTCCAGCAGATCCAGGTCTTCTCTCGTTAATGGTTTCCACCTCCACAATCCATTATGGCTCTCCTGCCTATATAGCAATTACGTAAGCTCCCCTACGATTCTTGAAACTATTCTTATAGCACTTTCGTGCCATCTTCTGATTGGCCTTTATAGTAATCACTCCTTCCTCAGTGGAAGGCAGTCTCATCTTCATATGGGTTGTTGAGGCCACTACTCCCAACCTGTTCAGGGAGGGTCACCTTAAAAGTAATTTGTAAGTAGAACACGCATTAACAATAATGTACCTGATAGTAATCGTCTTGACCATGCTTTCATCGGAGAAGGTCATTCTCAGCTCAACATACCCTTGTACTTCTACCTGATCTCCTGTGAAGCCAACCAAACACCCATCATATGGCCTAAACTGGTCAGGGGATAGCTGGAAGTTGGTGAACATTCCCCAAAAAATCACATCAGTCGAGCTCCCCTGATCGACCAAGACTCTGTGTGTAACGCCCCTCAAAATCTTGGTCATTTTTATATGATAAAATAAAGGTGAGACAATAATATCAAAATTTAACATAGATGTATACATAATATAATTCATCCATTAATACAAATGTGCCTCAAAATAATATCCCTTTTCAAGGAAGTTTTAATACATCTCCATACAGGATTTTTCAAAATAAAACAAAAACCATAGCATTCAAAACCGGCGATCTCCTCCTCCAGAAAGTGCTCACTGAGGAGCTCTACTACCTGCAACCTCATCTGCTCCCGTGCAAATATACACGATCATCACAGGTTTAAGAAAAACAACCACGATACAAAACAAAGGGTAAGCTAGATATTTTTAAAAACTTTAAATATGAAGCTTTATATCAATAGAAAGCATAAATCTTCATACTATTCATAATCTATATCAATTTCAACCATCAACATCCCCATATTCCACAAACTCGTCAAGTGTCTATTCAATACATTCAATACTCATGGTTCACACGTCAGACTTTCCACTGACTCATAACATATAGACACATGACTCTACTTCCGGAAGACTCGTGCGTTGACTCAGACTCAGAGATCTGCACCTGTCATACCACACCACTGTGAAATCCACACAGGGTCGCTGTGAAATCCACACAGCCATGCGCATACATAATCTCAATATCATCACTCTCCCGGTATGATAGGGTTAATTCATATAACAGGTCAAGTCAGTTATCTTTCAAACAACTTACCCATACATATGAACCTCCTTCGACTCTCAACAACTGAATAACTTCATCTATGTGATTCCATCATATCAGCAGAGCCATGATATCTCCTTCTAGACAAGTCCCTAGTCAATGCACATTACACACGATCTTACACGGTATTTTCTTTCCTGAAAATACTATGCCTTGATCCCACATTCACAACATTCAATGCATCATACAACACGTAAAAGCACAATTCCATCATATAATATTTTGAATCTTTTCTTAAACAATCCCAATCACAGAAACAATCATTCCAAGGTTCAGATTTTTGAATATCACATGCATTTCACATTTCAATCTCAAACAATTTCAAACGACACTAAAACAGGGGAGTTCGAAATCAACATTAAAACCGGCGATCACGTCGCCCCACACATAAAAACAGAGCATCGTGAAAAGAATATGAAACCGGCGACCACGTCGCCCTCACTTCAGAACCTACTCGCCTAAAGTTTTTATAAACGAAAATGCTAGCTTCCCTTACCTGAACTTGCGCAAAAACACCAAGAGCTCCAAAACCCACCGAAGCTTAAAGATGCCTTAACCTGCACCATAGAGTCCCGATCACAAAACTAACGAGATTACTCATTTTCTGCGTTAACAGAGACGATTTCTGAAGCTAAAAGAGTTGTATGCACAACCTATGCAGAGATGACCCTCTTAAATTCAGACTCGACTCAAAGAAAAGAGCAAAATGACTTACTCTGTTTTAGGGCTTTGAGCAGAAAACTTGCAGAGCACAACGTCAGGAATCCAGGGTAGTCGCCGATCTTCAACTGGTTCGCTAGGACGTATGAACGCATGGAGAAGGAGAGGAAAGAAACAGGGAACCAAAGTTAACTCACTCAATCACTCTCGAACCACAGCAACGTTCACTGCCTCTCAGGAGTGAGTTTTGAATCTAAGCCAACTTGCCCAGAAATGCCGCTGCCCCCCGCCCACTCTGCAGGAAAGCTTGCGTGCACACTTCCTTGAACAGTATGACCACGTGGGTTTCTGCGCATACCAACTCTCTGACGCTAACTATTCTGAAACACCCTTTTTGTCTACGTGTCGCGCATGCAGGATGTCTCATGCTAGGAGCCTGGGTCCCACCTTATCTGTGTGAAACACGACATCGCGCGATAACCTTCCACCGATGACTGCTCGCGCAATGACTATCCACCGATGTCTCATCCTGGCAGACGACCGATGTCTCTCCCTGGAAGACGATCGATGTCTCTCCCTGGAAGACGACCGATGTGTCCCTCATCCTGGCGATGACCGTCTGTCTCTCGCCCTGGCGATGCCCGCGTGTCTCTCGCCCTGGCGATGCCCGCGTCTCTCTCGCCCTGGCGATGCCCGCGTGTCTCTCGCCTGGCGATGCCCGCGTGTCTCTCGCCCTGGCGATGCCCGTGTGTCTCTTGCCTGGCGATGCCCGCGTGTCTCTCATCCCGGCGATGACTTATGACACATCGCCACGCCTTGCTGAAGGTTCTTCATCCCACTATGTTACGTCCAAGGTATCACCTCCACATGGCTTGGTGACGTCGGTAGCTTCACATTTCCAAGAATAGATCAGCACTACTCCTCGTGCGCCCATGCATGCAACACTAAGGACAATTTCTTATGCTCAAGCATAGAGCTTTGCATGCACAGCGTATCTAAGGCTTAACCCACACCTTGATACGCGTGGTTTTTGGAACTCACTATGGTTGATCCAGTATCTTGACCACATACTAAGTGCACTTTCGGCGATAATGTACACCATAGGCGATTGGCGATCATGTGCACCATAGGTGATTGGCGATCATGTGTACTCTAGGCGACAGGCGATTATGTACCAGAGAAGTCGGAGATCGCCTCCGTCTTCAACAACGGCGATCTCGTAGACTTCTAAGCTACACTTTTCTTCCTTTATATTTTAAATAAAAACGTACTTAGAATTTACTTAAAATATATCACTTTCATTCCAGTAAAATTTTCTAGGTCCTTACACTGTGCACCTTCTGCCCTATAGTGACAACTAATATCACCATTGGATCATCCTCGTGAGGCACCACATCTTCTAGGTCGGCACTCGTGAAGCAGAGAGTGGGTTCCATAGGATGATTAGGTGTCCTCGTCATTATAGACATCACCGATCGCGCATATCATTTACATTTGGAGGCCGAGCTTCCTCATCTAGAGAATCCTCCCGAAATGGTGTTCAGCTCTCCATGGACTGGTATGTCATGTACTTGGTTCCTGATGGAAAATTCTCCCTTTGGTTCTTCCTGGTTATCCTCGAGATACTCCTTTAAGAACCCTTCCTTAACTAGGCTAGCCAGTTGGTGACCCAAGGCTATACATCATTCGACGTTATGCCCAAATACTCTATGGAACTCGCAGCAAGCATCTCTTCGTGATCCTAAGTTCTGATCCATCTTCTGGGGGAACTTTAACTTGTCTACCACTCCAGGCATACTTAAGAGCTCTTTGTAGGATACTAGAAATTTGGGTCGAGTTGTTGACTCTACCTTGGCCTTCATCTTGGACTCATCTTTCTTGGCTACATATGGCACGTACCTCGAATTTGTTCTCTTTTCAGCGGAGGTTTCACTAACCCACGGGGGCCGATCTCGATTGCTCTCCTTAGAATTAGATTGTCTTGAGCGCGAGCTGCCATTCTTCCTGAGCACGGCCTCTTTTGCTTCAATGTGGGCGACAACTCGCTCATGCACCTCGAAAAACGTCTCCGCTGGATTCCTAATCAACGAATTGCTGAACAGTCCTGCTACCATCCCTTGCTCAAAAGTGGCAATCATCATCTCTTAATCATGTATTTGAAGCCTTACCGTAACCACCCAGAACCTATTTAGATAATCTTTTAGTGTCTCTCCTTCCCTCTATCTGTTGAAAAGGTAGTACAACCTTGGGGGTTTTACCTTGTTGACCGAGAACTGTTCTCTAAACATCCTGGAGAACTGAGAGAAAGAGGTGATTCGACCATCGAGGATGCTGCTAAACCATTGTAGGGTTGTACCTGTAAAAGTGCCCATGAACATCTTACACCGGACGATATTTGATCCTCTAGAGATGATCATTTAAGTATTGAATGACGTGAGATGATTTTCAGGGTCCTCTATTCTTGTGAAAAAGGCAATCTTAGGTGTGATGTAAAGAGGTGGCACGACCTCATCCATGATTTCCTGTGAGAATGGTTGGGGATTGTCTCTTAGTGACAACTTCAGAGATCTTTCCCTGATGGAACGTGGGTCATGTCGTTGCAAGCTCTTATGTAATTCCTCATTAGTTTAGCGCAACTCCTCATCATTTTGCGCATGCTCCTCCATAGCTATTTGGGAGGCCTCGATTTTTGCCATCAAACGCTCCTGTAAAAACTCTTGCTCAACTCGAGCTTCCGCTTGTAGCCTCTCCTACTCAGTCTTGGCTTCTTCTTGGATCCATTCTTGCTCTTGTATGTGCTCCTCGTTCGCCTCTTGGAGAGCTCTCATGGCATCCATGAGTTACTGTAAGGCGGGGGCATCGCTTCCTTTAGATCCCAGCATTCCTTGACTTGTGTTTCTCATCACATCAGAAGGCTCTGACACGAATGTGGATGGGATCAAATTTTATCGGGCCCCACGGTGGGCACCAATTGTTCTTGCTGGTTGACCTCGGTTTGACTGGAAGGAGAGATCCTCTTTTGATCTGTCTCCTCTAGCTGCTCTGGAATGCGACTCTATTGGGACAGAGGGGGCTCTACCTGTTGATCACACTCCAACGATCAAGTCAATGCGAGCATTCAAGATATCAAATCAGTTTCAGTATCAAGTATTTAGAAATTGCGTACCTTTATCAGGGGTCTCAAGCCCCTTTTATAGATATCACCTCAACAACTTTCACTAACGAGAATGTAATCTCAACAGAAAGCATTTAATCATAACAGAAAAACCACCTGTTCATGTGCACCACTTATCTTCGGGTGCTGCAACAGTAAAATATTATATTCACATGTGCACCATTATTATCGGGTGCTAACTACTTTATTCCCAACTGCTTTTACCAAAATAAAATATCTCTTTTATCTTTTATCTTAATTAATTTTCTCTAGCTGACCAGTATTTGGGCTGGGCTCATGAATCGTCTTTTGGGCCAAAAACCCGAGTTGACCCGTCTTTTAGGCCAAAAACCCGAGCTGACCATGCCCCCATACTTGGACTGAGGTCCCAAGCACTCTTATATAGTACAATTTGAATTGTGGTCGTTTCCCTTCCCAAATTTGTGTAAGTGTTTGACCTGAATAAGTTCCTCAATCTTATGTTTCACAACTTGACATTCCTTTATTGTATGTCCATAATTGTAGTCATACCAACATTTTCTAGTCATGTCGGCATCCTTAGGGCTTGATACCTTCCTTGGGTGGGTAGGAGATCGACATTCAGAGCTTCCTCTAAAACTCGACCCCGGTCAGTATTCAGAGCAGTGTAGTGTTGAAAACAAGGTTCTTGAGCCTCCTAGTTTTTGCCAAACGTAGATTGGTCACCCTTCTCTTTTTCCTTACCTTTTCCCTTTTCCTTCTCTACCCAGTGTTGACCCAAACTTGATTCCGATAGTCCTGAAGTTCTTTAAGTTGCATGAACGTCACTACTTGTCGTCGTAATTCATTGATATCGAATGCCGACTTCTTGCACAGGCTATCAGAAAAAGGTCTCGGCCATAGTGCTATTATCATATGGTGCATAGCCACCTTCGGACTTAGATTCTAGATATTTTGCTAAGCCTCTCCATGAACACCCTGATGCAAACCAAGCCCACAATGTGATGATCAAGGACGCTAAAGAATATAAGGAGAAGTCACCTCAAAGTACAGACCTCACCAGATGGAGAATGGGACAAAGACCAGAGCACCTAAAGTTCTTCGTGCTGGTCTTCTTAATGATTAGAAAATGATGTAAATAATTTGGGCTTACTTTGGGGGTCTAAATTGCAAATATAGGCTAGAATAAGGTGCCTTTAGTATAATAGGGGGTGTAGTTAGCATTTTAGGATGTTCTTGGCCCTTTTTGAAGGCATTTTAACCTAATTTCTAGAAGGATAAGATAAGAATACGGGATTGACTTAGTCAAACCATATGGATGCCCACTTTTTTCCTTTTCCCATTCTACCCTTTAAGCTTGCTTTCCAAGGCTCCTAAATCTATAAATAGGGAGGCCTACCTCATGTATTCATAAGTTGAAAATTAGAGTAAAGAAACTATACACAATTTTTGTGTGATTTGTGAGTGAGTGAAATTCCTCCTCTCTTGGTCTTATCTTGTGAGTTTTGAGAGCTCTCAAGTGGCGGTATCCTTCACTTATCTTGGAGTCATTTCACCATCCAAGTGGCATGCAACCATTCTCAATTCCATTTCTCATAAGCTTCCTTTTCCTTCATCCTTTCCTTCCATTATCATTCCATCTATTCATAAACATGTTCTTATTTTTCTTCATTATGTCTATTCAATTTTTATATGTTGCTCTTGTTTTCCTTATGTAATTCCACACCATAACTTGTCATCATCATCACCTTATAATTGTGTTTTCCTTTTGCCTTTGTGAAATGAACCTTCACATCTACTTAACCACTTGGTTAAGTTAATGTTTAATGGGGATTTTCCTTAGGTTCTCACCATACTTGTCTCATAAAATCCAATCCTAAGTAAAGTGTCACAATAAAAATGAACAATCATAAAATCAACTCACATCATGCGGTATCAGAGCTTAGGTTCTTATGCTTAATTTTTTGAGTTGATTTGGCACTTTACATTCAAGCAATTTAAATTCTAGCACCTTTAAATTCAAGTACCTTTAATTTCTTGTCATTTATTTTCTTGCCTTTATTTTCCAGCCCTTTATTTAGTGCAGATGTTTTTTCTAGCACCTTATATTCATAGCATTTTTCGTTTTGAATATGTTCCTTCTTATACCTTTCTTTGATCTTGCTTTTTACTTTGAGTCTTATGTTCATTAGTGTTCTAGGTGTCCTTGTTTTTGCTTCTACTTACTTGCTTTTAATTTTGAAAGTTTGCAAAGTCTTTAGATATTTGTTTTAGTAGAGGTTGATTTAGAGTTCCAAACATATGATTTCAAGTGTTCAATTATATTGAATCCACCACAAAACTTTTTGTGCAAATTGAATGTTCTTCAAAATCGTCATGATGCAATCTATGGATCTTTCTTTCCATAATTCAATTTAAGTATTAAAAAAAAAAGCAAAACAGTACCAAAAACAATATAAAACAGATTGGTACTGCACCTATACCTCTCATTTGCACATTAAATTCACCTTCAAATTTGGATTCAACTTGATTGGCAAATTGTTATCTACTTTGTGGAATTTTTTATCCATTTGCTTTTACAAATTCTATAGCAACATCTTCTTTCTTGATTAAAAGTTTAGTGAGTTTCTTTGAGTCTTCTTTTGTGCTTTTCTTGATTGTCTTTTATTCTTAAGTTTTGTAATATATCTCTTTCCATCTTTGGTTTAGCTTTTCATGTTTAAGTTTTTCTTGCTTGTCTTCTTGTTTCCTTCAAGTTTTGTTTCGATTTCATCTTGCTTGAGTGATTGAGGCTTTGTCCTTTTTCATTTGAGGGTTTTCATCAATCAAGAAAGACCTTTGAGGAGTGGGAAAAACTTCTTGAGTGCTTTGAGTGTTTCTCCTCCAAACCACAAGCTTGAGCTTGTTTTTCCACTATCTTTGCTTTCCTAATTGTTTGTTCTTTGTGTTTTTGTCTTTGATTGTTGTGATGGCTCCTATTTCAAGTGCTACACCTTCCAAACCGCATGCCTATCACCAAGCTAACCTTTTGGAAGAACTTGTGGAGGTCAAGAAACAACTTGTCCACAAAGAGGAAAAACTTAGCCAATTTGCCAAAAGATTGCAAAGACTAGAAGAAGCTCAAGCTCGGCAAAATCAAAATGAAAAATAAAAGAGAAAATGAAAAAGAAAAAGAAAGAAAAGATAAACCGAGTCACAACATATCTTCTTACGCCACTAAATCAATCATGTTGACTCGTGCCATGCTCCCACCTTCACCTCTAAGGTGACCCCCTTATTTCTCTTTTTCATTACCCAATAACTCTTCTTACTTGACATCTTGGGCAAAGAACTTTTGGGATGAACATAAAACACCTCCTAAGGGTTCTTCCCTTTTGAGAGGCTCTTTCTCACCAAACTCTTTCATTCCCAAATATTCTTTTCCAAAATGGCTTGACAGAAGAGCTTGTCCTTTTGAACTCCCCAAGCTTCACGATTATAAGTCAAGTTCACATATCCCTTGTCCTATTTTCTATGTGAACACACTGACTATGTTATATGCAGGGGTTCTGAATTCGTGATCGAATTCTCTCTAACCTGGGGGGCATGATGCAAACCAATCCCACAAGGTCATGATCAAGGACGCTAAAGAATATAAAGAGAAGTCACCTCAAAGTAGAGACCTCACCAGATGGAGAATGGGACAAAGACCAGAGCACCTAAAGTTCTTCGTGCTGGTCTTCTTAATGATTAGAAAATGTTGTAAATAATTTGGGCTCACTTTGGGGGTCCAAATAGCAAATATAGGCTAAAATAAGGTACCTTTAGTATAATAGCGGGTGTAGTTAGCATTTTAGGATGCTCTTGGCCCTTTTTGAAGGCATTTTGACCTAATTTCTAGAAGGATAAGCCAAGAATACGGGAATGACTTAGTCAAACCCTATGGCTGCCCACTTTTTTCCTTTTCCCATTCTACCCTTTAAGCTTGCTTTCCAAGGCTCCTAAATCTATAAATAGGGAGGCCTACCTCATGTATTCATAAGTTGAAAATTAGAGTAAAGAAACTATACACAATTTTTGTGTGATTTGCGAGTGAGTGAAATTCCTCCTCTCTTGGTCTTATCTTGTGAGTTTTGAGAGCTCTCAAGTGGCGGTATCCTTCACTTATCTTGGAGTCATTTCACCATCCAAGTGGCATGCAACCATTCTCAATTCCATTTCTCATAAGCTTCCTTTTCCTTCATCCTTTCCTTCCATTATCATTCCATCTATTCATAAACATGTTCTTATTTTTCTTCATTATGTCTATTCGATTTTTATATGTTGCTCTTGTTTTCCTTATGTAATTCCACACCATAACTTGTCATCATCATCACCTTATAATTGTGTTTTCCTTTTGCCTTTGTGAAATGAACCTTCACATCTACTTAACCACTTGGTTAAGTTAATGTTTAATGGGGATTTTCCTTAGGTTCTCACCATACTTGTCTCATAAAATCCAATCCTAAGTAAAGTGTCACAATAAAAATGAACAATCATAAAATCAACTCACATCATACCCTAAGTCGTTCTCCTTTCTCTAGGCCTACCTTCATAAGTGTTATGGAGGTTAGGTGATGTGGGCGACTCGTTGCTAACTGTGTCCCAGACTTGGATGTTAAGGTTTTAAAGCAATCGATGGAATATGGAGGAAGCCTTGTAAATCAACTAAGGGATCCTCCCTTCAATGATGTAAGGAACACTCAGCATAAAACCAAATCATCGGCATAAAATTGAATTGTCGGATGTAAAAAAAACTCATTTGAGTGGTGTACATGTCCATCTGTTCGTTTGGATCTGTGGTTTTGTCTTATTGATCCACATTCAATCCCTTCCAGGTTGGGGGTAGTGTCAAACATGCGGACAAATTGGTTGATCTACGACTAACCATTATGGCTTTTATTCCCAGTCGAACAGGTTATGGTTGACAGTGGCATGATGTGAGTTGATTTTAGGATTGCACATTTTATGGGTTGCACTTTGTTTAAGATTTTTGGATTAACAATTTAAGGTAAGAACCCAAAGAAGATCCCCATTGGACACGAACTTAACCAAGTGGTTAAGTAAGTGTGAAGGTTCACTTCAGAAGGGCAAAAGAAAAAAAGACAATAATATGGTGTGGATGATGCTAGGGAGAAATTAAGGAGCATAAAATGAAGCAAGGAATGAAGAACACGATCGAATGGAAAAAGACACAAAGAATAACATAATGAAGAAAATAAATGGCGAAATGGAAAGGAATGGAAAAGATGAAATGAAGGAAGCTTATGGAGATTGGAAAGGATGAACACGCCACTAGTAGGGTGGGAACTCCAAGATAAGTGAGGAAGCCGCCACTTGAAATGCTCACACACTCAAGATAAGACCCAAAATATTTAGGAGACAAAGCTCACTAATAACTCTTGCATAGTTTCTTTACTATATTCAAAATCTAGGTCAAAATACATGGAGGAAGGCACCCTTCATATAGGAAGGAGTGACTTGGAGAGTAAGATGAGTGAAGGGTAGAAAGGGAAGGGGAGAGGGGCAGCCTAGGGTGTTGACCATGGTCAAAAACATCTCTTAGGCATAGCTTCTAGAAGTTAGGTTAAAAAACCCTAAATCTAGGTGCCTTGTCTAGAAAAAATGGGTTTGGTGCAAGCCCATTTTGCTAAGTACACTCCCTTTTGTGCTATGTGAACTTGATGAAAACCAAGCCCACAAGGTGATGATCAAGGATGCTAAAGAATATAAAGAGAAGTCACCTCAAAGTAGAGACCTCACCAGATGAAGAATGGGACAAAGACCAAAGCACCTAAAGTTCTTCCTGTTGGTCTTCTTAATGATTAGAAAATACTGTAAATAATTTGGGCTCACTTTGGGGGTCCAAATAGCAAATATAGGCTAGAATAAGGTGCCTTCAGTATAATAGGGGGTGTAGTTAGCATTTTAGGATGTTATTGGCCCTTTTGGAAGGCTTTTTGACCTAGTTTCTAGAAAGACAAGCCAGGGATGCGGGTTTGACTTAGTCAAACCCTAAGGCTGCCCATTTTTTCACTCTTCCCATCCTACCCCTTATGCTTGCTCTCCAAGGCTCCTTCACCTATAAATAAGGAGGCCTACCTCATGTATTTTCATGTTGAATTTAGAGTAAAGTTACTATACACAATTTGTGTTAGAGTTTGTGAGCTTTGTCTCCTTACACCATTGTCTTATCTTGTGAGAATTAGAGAGCTCTCAAGTGGCGGCATTCCTCACTCATCTTGGAGCAAACCACCATCCAAGTGGCGTGATCCTTCTCTAGCTTCATCCTCCTAAGCTTCCTTTTCCTTCATCTTTTCCTTCCATTATCATTCCATCTATTCATAAACATGTTCTTATTTTGCTTCATTATGTCTATTCAGTTTTTATATGTTGCTCTTGTTTTCCTTATGTAATTCCACACCATAACTTGTCATCATCATCACCTTATAATTATGTTTTCCTTTTGCCTTTGTGAAATGAACCTTCACATCTACTTAACCACTTGGTTAAGTTAATGTCCAGTGGGGATTTTCCTTAGGTTCTCACCTTAATCATCCTAAAATCTCAATCCTAATTAAAGTACCACCATAAAATGCTAAATCATAAAATCAACTCACATCACTACTCTAGCCTATTTTGCTATTTGGACCCCTAAAGTGAACCCAAATTACAAACATGTTTTTATCTTTTAAGAAGACCAGAAGAAAGAATAGTTGATGTTTTGGTCTATGCCCAATTCTTCTTCTGGTGACGTCCGTCTCATATTTGGTAGGGCCTTGACTTGATTGCTGAGATGACTACTCATAGTGTGATTTGTCTCTTGAGTCCTAGGTCATCCTCTTGGCTACTTGGTTCTCCTTTTGCTGAGTACCCTCTGTCTCACTCTGTTGCTTCTCGGTTGAGTTATTTGTTGCCAGTTTCGCTTCATCTCTTTGTTCTCCCTTTTAAGCACGCTTATCTCCTCCTCATTTTTCTGCCTTATCTCGACCATCTACTTGACTTCATTCATTCTCTTGTTAGTCATGTTTCTTGTTGATACCATTTGCTTCTGTGACTTCTACTACTCTCTTGGCCACACGGTGGGCGTCAATTGTACTTGTAAAGGACTAAAACAATACTTGCTACTGGCTCGACAATTGATTCTTGTCCCTCATTCGTGCTTTCCTTCCTCTCCTCCTCATGACGGTTCCTTTAGGTTCTTCTTTTGTTAAGTACCTTCAGTCTCACTTGGTTACTTCTCGGTTGAATTATTTGCTGCTAGTTTCGCTTCATCTCTTCGTTCTCCCTTCAGAGGACGCATATCTCCTCCTCATTTTTCTGCCTTATCTCGGTCATCTGCTCAGCTTCATTTAGTCTTTCGTTAGTCATGTTTCTTGTTGATACCATTTGCTTATGTGACTTCTGCTACTCTTTTGGCCCCACGGTGGACGTTAATTGCACTTATAAGGGGCTAATACAATACTTGTTACTGGCTGGACAATTGATTCTTTTCCCTTGATCGTGCTTTCCTTCCTCTCCTCCTTCTTATGTTCAGGCTTCGACTCTCGATCGAGAGTGCACCTGCAAAAGGTTCTCTAATGCTCGAATAAGTATTCAGTATTTGGGTGTTGTTAATGTTGTAATAAAGACGTACCTTTGTTTTGTCTGATGTGCTTGTTTATATATTTTGTATGGATGGTATTTAACGTGTATAATCATAAAAGTAAAATTACTTAATTTGTCACGAATCCCATTTTACCTTGATGTATTTACACTAGCCGGTCAGAGAACATTCAATATCGAATGTTATCAGATCGTCCAAACCCGACCGGTATTCTAATTTTAAAATTAGGATATTTTTGCACTAAGAATAAAAAGAGTTTAATTAGCCATTTGATATAAGTTCTAACCCTTTTAAGTCTTTATACTTAAAATTCTACATTTTAATTTTTTTTTCGCACAATTCTTTTTGTATTTTAGTCCTTCTCTTTAGAGTTTTAAAACCAAAAAAAAATAAAAATACTTCAATTAAAAGTTAATATGAATATAAGAATCAAATAATTACGGCTAAATAACAATTTTAATTATGTTTTAATTATCAATTCATAATTATATTTTCTTTTATTTTTTATATTTTAATTAATTAAATTGTTCTTTTTATATAGTAACATGTGAGGTTTAAAGTTAAATTAGAGTTAAATAAAAAATAAAATATGAAAATTCAACAAAAGTTACAATTTTTAAAAAAATTATAAACTAAAATAAAAAAAAAGTTAAAGACCATAATTAGATATCACAAATAAAAAGAAAATTAAGCAAGGGTTAATCATAGGAAAATATTTAGGAAAAAGTGTAAGGACCTAGAAAATTAACTTAGAGTAGAAGTAGTATAATTTAAATGTTTCCTGAATATCTTACTTATCGAAAATGAAAAGAACATATAATAGAAAATTCATAGTAGTTAGACCTCGGACGTCGCCAAGAGGTCTGAGGTCAGTATGGTAGAGGTCGGTCGGTGGGCCATAGTGGGTTCCAGAAATCACATCTATCAAGGTGTGATTTGAACCTTAGATGCGCCATGCATGCGGGATAACTGCGAAACTCTATGCTTTGGCATAGGAGATTTACCCTTAGTGTTACGGGCATTGGCAAGTGAGAGGTTTGTACCGAACTGTCCTCGGGCAGGAGAAGCTACTGACGCCACCGAGCCATGTGGGGGTGATACCACAGACGTGGAGTAATGGGTCGATGAGCCCTCAGCAGGGTGTGACGATGTGACATCGGTCACCAGAGCGAGGAGATGTGTCCTCGTCACACAAGAGTGATAAGAGATCGCCCACAGGATGAGAGACACATCGGTCATCATCCAGGATGAGAGACACATCGGTCATCAGCCAGGATGAGAGACACATCGGTCATCGGCAGGAAGAGAGAGACATCGGTCATCAGCCAGGATGGGAGACACATCGGTGGATAGTCATCGTGCGATCAATCATCGGTGCATGGTCATCGGGGTCCCCTACTACACGTGTTAAGCTGGGACCCACGCTCCCAGCGAGAGCGTTATGCATGCGTGACACGTAGACTGTAAGGGTGTCCCAGAGCAGTTGGCGCCAGAGATTTGGTAGGGCAGGTGACCCAAAGTTTTGGTGCGCGCAGAGACACCACGTGGCCATCCTGTCAGAGGAAACTTGCACGCAAGAGTTTTCCATTAGAGTGGGTGGTGGCAGCGGCATTACTGGTCAAGGTGATTTAGTTTCAAAACTCACTTTCTGATAGAGTGTTCGAAGGCTGCTTTTGAGTAGAGATAGATAGAGTGAGTTTAGTTTTCTCACTTTTCCTTCCTCTCCGTCTCGCTACCATTCCGACATCCTCACTCACCAGTTTGACGATCGGCGACTGCCCTTGGACTCCTGGGAAGTTACTCTACAAGTTTTCCCGATCAGAACGCTTAAACAGAGTTAAGGCATCCTTGAGTTTTTGGTGGGTTTGGAGCCCTTAGTGAGATCGGCTCAAGTCTAGGTAAGGGAAGCTAGTTTTCTTTTCAGTAAAACCTTAGGCTAGAAGATTCTGAAGTTGGGGGTGACGAGGTCACCAGTTTCAATTTTCTTGCACGATGCCCTGTTTTTGTGTAGATCGGTAATTGTTTGAGATTGAAATATGAAATTTTAAATATAGTAGATGCTGTGAAATGTATATGATCTTCGAAATTCTAAACTTTGGTATGATTTGATTTCGTGATTTGGTTGTGTAGAAAAGGTTTAAAAATATGATATGGAATGATGTGAAAGTATGATCAAGGCATAGTATTTTCAGGAAAGAAAATACCGTGTAAGATCGTATAAAATGTGCATTGACTAGGGATTTGTCTAGAAGGAGATATCCTGACTCTTCTGAGATAATGGAATCATATAGATGAAGTTATTCAGGTGGTGAGAGTCGAAGGAGGTTCATATGAATGGGTAAATGGTTTGAAAGTGATCCCGCCGCTTGACTCGAACGTGGAGGATTGCCTCGTCACTCCTTCGTCTAGCCCTCTGTTCTGCAGAACGCTCCAAGAACCACCATCGGAACTCGAAACGCTGCCTGCAAAACACACAGACGGCGCCTCTGGCGGCCGTTGTAGCTCCGACGCTCAAGTCAGGCAACAAGAACACCAAAACTATATCTGAATCTCTCTGTGAGACTCGTGTGTAAGAAACTCTCAAATGTGTAAGCTCTGAGAATCTGAAAAAACCCCCCTCAATTTCGTTAAGAGTTTGTATATATACCTGAGTCTTTCTCTCTCCTGACGGTTATTCCTCTTGACACGTGGATAACATCTGGTCGTACACGTGTCATCATCTGGAGTATCTGCAGCTGAAACGTTACTTCCACTGTGCCCCTGCGACTAAGTTATCCACATAGGGAGTAGCTTAGTACGCAGGCTACTCTGGGCGCAACCTTAACATGGCGAGCTGGTTAACCCTGGGCATTGCAGCTCACACTACACCTGGTGGCAGATATGCCACTTATCCTCTGTACTTAGACCATACAACAAGTGCTTGCCAAGTCTTCTCAAACACCCGGCGATGTGCTCTTTCGGCGACTTGCTGACCACCTGATCTCCTAACCTTAACACACGGCGATCATGTGCAATCTGGGCGATTACTGATCCATACCGGCGATGAGCGATTACTCATCCTCAAGCCGATAGGCGATTACTCACCTCAAGGCGATAGGCGATTACTCATCCTCAAGGCGATAGGCGATTACTCATCATCACAGGCGACAGGCGATTACCATTCTGAGTGATCGCCTCCCTGATTCGCCTGCTATCCTCTACCACGTGTTACTCTGTGAATGGTCCACGTGGTCAACTGCTGCTGATGTCATCGACTACCGATGACCGACCGGATCAGAAAGATAACTAACTTGACCTATTATATGAATTAACCCTGTCATACTAGGAGAGAGATGATATTGAGATTATTTATGCGCATAGCTGTGTGGATTCACAGTGATATAGTATGACAGGTGCAGATCTCTGAGTCTGAGTCAACGCACGAGTCTTCCGGAAGTAGAGTCAAGTGTCTATGTGTTATGAGTCAGTAAAAGTCTGACATGAGAAAGATGAATAAAGAGAATTGTTAATAGACACTTGATGGTTATGTGAAATGAATGAGAAATTGATGAATTTATATGGATGTTTAAAGTTATGCTTATGATATAAGTTTTTAAAAATATCGAGCTTACCTTTTGTTTTGTTTTGTGGTTGTTTTTCTTAAACCTGTGATGATCATGTATTTTTACACGGGAGCAGATGATGTTGCAGGTAGTAGAGCTCCTTAGTGAGCAGTTGGAGAAAGAGATGGTTTAACTTGAATGCTGTATTTTTGTTTTTGAAAACTTTTGATGTATGTATTAAAATCTCAGCGAAGAGGGATGTTTAATTTGAGATACATTTATGAGAATGATGTATGTATATGTTAATTTCATATTATCTGTCTTATTTTTTTGTATATATATATATATATATATATATATATATATATATATATATATATATATATATATATATATAGGAGTAGAAATTAAGGGATGTTACATTTTTGGTATCAGAGCAGTTCATCCTTAGGATGACCTGAGGGTAGTGGATTCATTGTGTTTCTTCTGCTTATAAATAATTATTGAAGTCTTAATTAAAGCTATAGTGAAAGGTTTTCAAATGTTTTTCTTATTGAAATCTTGTTTGTGCTCTAGTAAATATATGTCCTAACTGAAAATTTAAGTATTAAGAATGAAAGGATCTTGATAAAGTAGTGAGGGTGCACACTCATAACTGAATCGAGATGATTCTCTATCTTAATTCTAAAAGTTTGATGTTTAGCATATATTACCTTCTGGTGTGATTTATTTCATTTTATTAAGTGTTTTTTGTATTTGATTGAAAGTTGTGTAAGGACCTGTAAAATTGAATTGGAATAAAAAGAGATATATTTTAAATGAATTCTAAGTATGTTTTTATTTAAAATAAAAAGGAAGGAAAGTGTAGTTTGGAAGACTATGAGATCGCCTAGTAGTACATGATCGCCGGTCGCCTGCTACACATGAGCGCCAGGGCGCGAGGCATGCAGGCATCGCGCGGGCACGAGGCATGTGGGCATTGCCAGGGCGCGAGAGGCAAGCGGGCATCGCGCGGGCGAGAGGCATGCGGGCATTGCCAGGGCGCGAGGCATGAGAGCGTCGCCAGGGATATACATCGGTCGTCTCCCAGAGGGAGACATCGATCGTCTTCCAGGGCGAGGGAGACATCGGTCGTTCGCCAGGATGAGTCAGCGGTGGAAAGTTGTCGCGCGATGACGAGCTTCACACAAATAAAGTGGGACCCAGACTCCCAGCATGAAACGTCCTGCACACGCGCCACGTAGACAAAAAGGGTGGTTCAGAGTGGTGACATCAGAATGTTGGCATGCGCAGGAGACAACAGTGGTCGTACTGTTCAGAGCAGTGGTTGGCATGCACAAGCGACAACAGTGGTCGTACTGTTCAGAGCAGTGGTTGGCATGCACAAGCGACAACAGTGGTCGTACTGTTCAGGGCAGTGGTTCTCAGGCTTTCCTGCAGAAGGGGTGGCAGCAGCAGCATACGTGGGCAGGTAAGCTGGGATTCAAAAGCCACTGCGGGAAGGCAAAGAGCGTTACAGACTCAAGAGGGTAAGAGTGAGTGCAAACTTCCTCCCTCCCTTCTTCTCTCCTTTGCGTTGTGACTCAGGCAACCTCAAGCAATCAGTGCGACAAGCAACGTTTGCCCTTAGAGTACCTAAGAGGTTCTCTGCAAGTTCTACGAACCAGGCGCTGAAAACAGAGCTAAGGCATCCTTTAAGCTCGGTGGATTTTTGGAGATCTTGGTGTTTGCGCAAGTCCAGGTAAGGGAAGCTAGCCTTCATTTTCAATACAAGCCATAGATTAGCTGTTTCTGAAGTGAGGGCGACGTGGTCGCCGGTTTTGTTTTCATCTTCGTGAATGCTCTGTTCTATGTGTTTGGGCGACGTGGTCGCCGGTTTTATATACAGACTTCGAAATACCTTGTTTTTGAACCAGATCGCCGGTTTTGGCGCTGTTTTACGAACTCCCCTGTTTTTGGTGTTGTTTTGAAACTGTTTGAGATGTAAATGTGATATTTGAAAACATGAACCTTGGAGTGAGTTTTGCTGTGATTGAAATCATTCATTTAAGTGTGGCATGATGTGTTGAATGTTGTGAATGTGAGATCAAGGCATAGTATTTTCAGGAAAGAAAATACCGTGTAAGATCGTGTAGGATGTGCATTGACCGGTGATTCGTTATGATATCCTGACTCTCCTGATATAATGGAATCATATAGATGAAGTTATTCGGGCGTTGAGAGTCGAAGGAGGTTCATACGTATGGGTGAGTTGTTTGAAAGAGAACGAGGTCGACCTGTTGTGTGGATTAACCCTGTCATGCTAGGATAGTGATGATATTGAGATTCATTTATACGCTTGTGAATGTGTGTGATTTCACGGCGACCCTGTGAATGTGTGTGATTTCACAGTGGGCAGTATGACAGGTGCGAATCTATGAGTCTAGTCAATGCATGAGTCTTCCGGAAGTAGTGTCAAGTGTCTTGTGTGATGAGTCAGTGGAAGTCTGACGTGAGAAATGAGAAACATTGAATTGATAGACACTTGGTGCATTATGTGAATAGAACGACTCTTGAAAATATTGTGAAACATGTGATTTCTTGATGGCTGTGATATGAATGAGAAAGTGATGGACTCTTGTGAATGTTTAAAAAGGCTGATCTACGTTGGTTGTCCAGTTTAAAATTTAAAGTTTAAAAATATCTAGCTTACCCTTTGTATTGTTCTCTGGCTGTTTTCTCTTAAAACTGTGATGATCGTGTATTTTACACGGGAGCAGATGATTTTCCAGGAAGTAGAGCTCCTTAGTGAGTGGTCGCCGGAAGGAGATCGCCTGATTTCTGTTCTGGTAGCAGATCGGCTGTTTTGGGTCTTCCGATAGGAGATCGGCCTCTTCCGATAGGAGATCGGTCTCTTCCGATAGGAGATCGCCTGCTTTGTTTTTTTTACTGTATTTTGTTTATGTTTCTGGAAAATTTGACCGAATTTGTATTAAACTCCCTGTGAGGAGAAACTACATTTCATATATATAATATTTTGTTCACTTCAATCTATTTGTTACCTTTATTTTCATTATATAAACATGAATAGTATTTTGGCGAGATGTTACAAGTTGTCTTTTTGATTAATAGTTTTACACCAATAACTATTTTGGTGTTATACTTTATATTATAAGTATTATGATTTTGTTGATAAACTCAAATTCTAGATGATTTTGAGATGCTGACCTTTGTAAGATCTAGACGTTATCTTCCAAATGAATTGATTCCTTATCGATTTCATTCTTATAGTTGTAGGAATAGAAAACAATAGTTTCAAAATCTGAAACAGAAAAATGGCTCCTAGACCTCCTACCCCTCCCCAACCTTCTTCTAAAATGAACCAGATTGCCAAGGCTATTGAGATTATGGCAAATGCTATCCAACAACAGAATATGGCAATGGCTCAGAATCATCAGGCTGCAATGCATCATTGGGAAACTGCTAGATCTGCTACAACAGCTTCCCATGTCAGTCAGCCTCAGAAGCAGATGGGACTGATAGAGTTTGAGGCACAACCCACCCAAGTTCAGTAGGAATGCTACTCCTGACCAAGAAGATCAATGGATCAGGGAGTTTGAGAAAATCTTTAAGGCAACCTCCTGCCCTGAAGATAAGAAATTGGTATTTGCTACATATCTGTTATCTGGAGAAGTAGAGTTCTGGTGGATGGGAGCTCAACAGATGATGGAAGCCAGAGCTGAAGTAGTAGATTGGGAAAGTTTCAGAGTGAGGTTTCTGGAGAAATATTTTCCAGATAGTGCAAAATTTGCAAAGGAAGCAGAATTTCTCAGGTTGGGGCAGGGAGAGATGTCGGTGAATGCATATGATGCTAGGTTTGAGTACCTAGCCAGATTCTATACCCAAGCTACTTCTGAGGCTTGGAGGTGTAGGAAGTTTGAAGAAGGTGATCCTGCCGCTTGACTCGAACGTGGAGGACTGCCTCGTCACTCCTTCGTCTAGCCCTCTGTTCTGCAGGAACGCTCCAAGAACCACCACCGGAACTCCAAACGCTGCCTGCAAAACACACAGACGGCGCCTCTAGCGGCCGTTGTAGCTCCGACGCTCAAGTCAGGCAACAGGAACACCAAAACTATATCTTAATCTCTCTGTGAGACCCGTGTGAAACTGAAACTCTCAAGTGTGTATGCTGTAAGAATCTGTAAAAAGCCTCTCCTCAATTTCGTTAAGAGTTTGTATATATACCTGAGTCTTTCTCTCTCCTGACGGTTATTCCTCTTGACACGTGGATAACATCTGGTCGTACACGTGTCATCATCTGGAGTATCTGCAGCTGAAACGTTACTTCCACTGTGCCCCTGCGGCTAAGTTATCCACACAGGGAGTAGCTTAGTACACAGGCTACTCTGGGCGCAACCTCAACATGGCGAGCTAGTTAACCCTGGGCATTGCAGCTCACACTACACATGGTGGCAGATATGCCACTTATCCTCTGTACTTAGACCATACAACAAGTGCTTGCCAAGTCTTCTCAAACACCCGGCGATGTGCTCTTTCGGCGACTTGCTGACCACCTGATCTCCTAACCTTAACACACGGCGATCATGTGCAATCTAGGCGATTACTGATCCATACCGGCGATGACCGACTACTCATCCTCAAGGCGATAGGCGATTACTCACCTCAAGGCGATAGGCGATTACTCATCCTCAACGCGATAGGCGATTACTCACCTCAAGGCGATAGGCGATTACTCATAATCACAGGCGAGAGGCGATTACCATTCTGAGTGATCACCTCCCTGATTCGCCTGCTATCCTCTACCACGTGTTACCCTGTGAATGGTCCATGTAGTCAACTGTTGCTGATGTCATTGGCTACCGATGACCGGCCGGATCACAAGCCCCCCAGTCTCGAGCTGTGAACTTGTTCTCAGCGAAGAGACTAAGAAATTTTCTTCTGGCGGTCTACAGGAGCGCACACTCTGGTACTAACACTGTTTCATTCCTTCTTCTTCGCCTTCAAACATTCAAAGCATCTCTCTGGATCATGTAGAGATTCACCTTCCCTGTTTTCTTCTCAAATGCGCTAGGGTTCGCTGCGTTTCTTCTCTTTAACTCTCTGCATGTGACTAACTGTTAACTAGCTTAGGCTTTAGCGCGATCTAACTGCAACCCCTCAAACTTAGCCTCTGACTTGATCGCGGCTAACTGTTGCCTTAGCATTGTGTAACATCCCGCCAAAATACTATTCATATTTATATAATGAAAATAAAGGTAACAAATAGATTGAAGTGAATAAAATTATATATATGTAATGGAGTTTCTCCTCACAGGGAGTTTAATACAAATTCGGTCAATTTTCCAAAAACGTAAACAAAATTACATTAAAATAGAAAGACAGGCGATCTCCTAACAGCAAAAGGCGATCTCCTATCAGAGAACGGCGATCTCCTATCAGAAAACAGAAGAAGGGTGATCGCCTAACAGAAAAAGGAACAGGCGATCTCCTTCCGGCGACCACTCACAGAGGAGCTCTACTTCCTGCAACATCATCTGCTCCCGTGTAAATTATACACGATCATCACAGGTTTAAGAAAAAGCCAAACACAACACCAAAATCACAGGGTAAGCTAGATATTTGAAAGAGAGTTTAGATATGAACTTTAAAATCAAGGTAAAACAAATTCAAGATACCCACGTAAACCATCAACTAAACACATATTTCATAATATTCTCAAGAGTCGTTCTATTTCTCATAATGCATCAAGTGTCTATCAATTCAATGTTTCTCATTTCTCACGTCAGACTTCCACTGACTCATCACACAAGACACTTGACACTACTTCCGGAAGACTCGTGCATTGACTAGACTCAGAGATCTGCACCTGTCATACTAAACTACTGTAATGTTTCCACAGCTATGCGCATCAACACAATCTCGATCTCAAATTCATCACTCTCACAGTATGACAGGGTTAATCCATATAACAGGCCGAGCTCGTTCTTTTTCACACGACTCACCCATTCATATGAACCTCCTTCGATTCTCACCAACTGAATAACTTCCTCTATGTGATTCCATTATCTCAGCAGAGTCAGGATATCTCATTATAGAATCACCGATCAATGCACATCCTACACGATCTTACACGGTATTTTCTTTCCTGAAAATACTATGCCTTGATCTCACATTCACAACATTCAACACGTCATACAACACTTAATGAACGATTCCAGTCACAGAAAAACTCATGCCAAGGTTCAGATTTTCGAATATCACATTTAAATCTCAGACAGTTTCAAACAACACCAAAAACAGGGAAGTTCGAAAAACAACGCCAAAACCGGCGATCTCGTTCAAAAACAGGGGATTATACAATAACAGTTGAAAAACCGGCGACCATGTCGCCCCATCATCTCAAACATCTACTATAAGGTTTTCGTTGGAAATAAGGCTAGCTTCCCTTACCTGGACTAGCGCAAAACTCTAAGAGCTCCAAAACCCACCGAAGGTTAAAGATGCCTTAGCTCTGTTTTCAGCATCTGGTTTGTAGAACTTGCAGAGAACCTCCCAAGTGCTCGAAGGGCAGTCGTCGCTGGTCGCACTGGTGCTTGAGGAAGCCTGAATCGCAGCGCGAAGGAGAGAAAAGAGAGGGATGAAGATGCACTCACTCTTTCACTCTTGAGTCTCTGTAACCTTCTTTGCCTCCTCGCATTGGGTTTTTGAATCCAAGCCTACTTGTCCACGCATGCTGCTGCCACCACCCCCTCTGCAAGAAAAATCAGAGTGTACGTTTCACTGAACAGTACGGCCACGGTTGTCTTGTTGTGCATGCCAACCACTTTCCTGAACAGTACGACCGCGAGTGTCTCTTGCGCATGCCAACCTTCTGATGTCACTATTCTGAACCACCCTTTTTGTCCACGTGGCACGCGTGCAGGACGTGTCATGCTGGGAGTCTGGGTCCCACCTCATCTGTGTGAAACTCGACATCGCGCGATAACCTTCCACCGATGACCGCTCGCGCGATGACTATCCACTGAGGTCTCATACTGGAGGACGACCGATGTCTCTCTCTGGGAGACGACCGATGTCTCTCTCTGGGAGACGACCGATGTCTATCCCTGGCGACGCCCGCATGCCCCTCGCGCCCTGGCGACGTCCACATGCCTCGCGCCCTGGCGATGCCCACATGCCTCGCGCCCTGGCGATGCCCGCATGTCTCTCGCGCCCTGGCGACGCCCGCATGCCTCTCGCGCCTGGCGATCATGTGTAGTCTAGGCGACAGGCGATCATGTACGAACCAGGCGATCTCTTAGTCTTCTAAACTACACTTTCCTTCGTTTTTATTTTAAATAAAAACATACTTAGAATTCATTTAAAATATATTCCTTTTTATTTCCAATTTAATTTTTACAGGTCCTTACATTCTCCCCAACAAGAAAAATTTTCGTCCTCGAAAATTGAATTACAAGGAAAAGAGGTATGGATAGGCTTCCCTCATGGGTTCTTCTAATTCCCAAGTTGAATCACCCGATCTCTCATCCCACACCACTTTCACCATGTTGATGGTCTTGCCTCTGAGCTGTTTACTTTGCCGATCGTCAATCCTGACTGGTTTCGCTTCAAAGGACAAGTCATCCCTGATCTGCACATCGTCCACTTCCAGTACATGACTAGGGTCCGCCATGTACTTTCTCAGCTGTGATACGTGAAAGACGTTGTGCAGATTCGCTAAATGGGGAGGTAGGGCGATCTCATAAGCCACTGGACCAATCCTCCTTAAGATCTGATATGGTCCCACGAACTTAGGGGACAACTTCTTTGATCTGATCGCCCGTCCTACACCCTTGGTTGGTGTCACTCTCATGAACACATGGTCTCCAGCAGCAAACTCCAAAGGCTTTCTCCTCTGATTTGCATAGGATTTCTGCCTACTTTGAGAAGCTCTCATCCTGCCTTGTATCTGTTTCACCTTCTCGGTCGTCTGCTGAATCAACTCTGGTCCAACCAATACTGTTTCGCCTTCCTGGTACCAGCACAATGGAGTTCTGCATTTCCTTCCATACAAGGCTTCGTATGGCGCTATCCCTATGCTAGCGTGATAACTGTTATTATAGGTAAACTCCACCAGCGGCAACACCTCATCCCAACTTCCTAATTGATCCAAGACACACGTCCTCAGCAGATCTTCCAAGGATTGGATCGTTCTCTCTGACTGTCCATCTGTTTGGGGATGATATGTAGAGCTCATCCTCAACTTAGTTCCCAGGCAATCTTGTAAAGTCTGCCAAAACCGTGAAGTGAACCTGGGATCTCTATCTGAAACAATGCTGGAAGGCACTCCATGTAACCTCACTATTTCTTTGATGTACAGTTGTGCCAACTTGGCCAAGGGAATTTTCATATTCACTGGGAGAAAGTGGGCACTCTTTGTCAGCCGATCAGTGATGACCCAGATTGCATCATGACCCTTTACCGATCTGGGTAAATGGGTGACAAAATCCATGGCGATGCTGTCCCATTTGACCTCAGGGATATCCAATGGCTGTAACAACCCGCCAGGTCTTTGATGCTCTACCTTTGCCTTCTGACACGTCAAGCAGGTAGTAACATACTGGGCGATGTCTTTCTTCATGCCCGACCACCAAAATGACTCCTTCAAGTCATGGTACATCTTGTTCATGCCTGGATGTAGGCTAAGGCGACTCTTGTGACCTTCCTCTAGGATCCTCTTCTTCAACTCTTCATTTGCAGGTATGCAAATTCTGCCATTAAATCTCAAGATCCCATCATCGCCCATCACAAAGTCTCTAGCCTGGTCGGTCCCTAGTGACTCCACAGTACGCTTCAGACTAGGGTCCTCCAACTGCTTGTCCCTTACCATTCCAAGGAAGTCATTAGTTATAGCCAGCTTACTACAACTAATGTGATTTACGTGAAATTCTACCCCAAGGTTTAAGTCTCTGAACTGCTCGATCAGTTTCTGCTCTTCCATCATCATGGTGGCTACTTGTATTGATTTTCTACTCAAAGCATCTGCCACTACATTGGCCTTCCCTGGATGATACATGAGTTGAAAATCGTAGTCCTTTAGAAATTCCATCCACCTTCTTTGTCTCATGTTTAGTTCCTTCTGATCGAACAGGTATTTCAGGCTCTTATGGTCACTGAACACCTGGAACCGAGCTCCATATAAATAGTGCCTCCAAATCTTCAAGGCAAACACCACCACCGCCAACTCCAAATCATGAGTAGGATAGTTTCTCTCATGAACCTTGAGTTGCCTTGAAGCATATGCAACCACTCTTTTCCCTTGCATCAAGACACATCCCAAACCCTGATGTGAAGCATCACAGTAGACATCAAAAGGTCTTCCTACCTCTGGGATCACCAGCACTGGAGCACTAGTCAACCTTTCCTTTAGTTCCATGAAGCTCTGCTCACATCGGTCGATCCAAGCAAAAGGTTGATCCTTGCGGGTCAGCTGTGTTAAAGGAGCTACTATCTTGGAAAAATCCTCAATAAACCTCCGATAGTAGCCCGCCAAACCCACAAAGCTCCTTATCTCAGTGACTGTCTTAGGACGTTCCCATTGAAGCACTGCCTCCACTTTGGCTGGATCCACCGAGATCCCCTGGGCAGATATCACGTGTCCTAAGAAGTTGACTTCCTTCAGCCAGAACTCACACTTAGAGAACTTGGCATAGAGTTGCTTCTCCCTCAGGATCTCCAATACTGTCTTCAGATGTTCTTCATACTTTTCCTCGGTCCTTGAATAAATGAGTATGTCGTCTATGAAGACTACCACAAATTTATCCAAGAAAGGGCGAAAAATCCTATTCATGTAGTCCATGAACAGAGCTGGAGCATTTGTGACTCCAAATGGCATCACCACATACTCATAGTGCCCATACCGAGACCTAAAAGCTGTCTTTTGAACATCTTCAGCTTTTACCAAAATTTGGTGGTACCCCGATCTCAGATCAATCTTTGAGAACACCGAGGCCCCATGTATTTGATCCATCAAATCATCAATCCTAGGTAGGGGGTACTTGTTCTTGATGGTCAACTTGTTCAACTGCCTGTAATCTATACACAGCCGAGACCCTCCATCCTTCTTCTTAACTAGGAGCACTGGAGCCCCCCATGGAGATACACTGGGTCTGATGAATTGTTTCTCCAACAACTCTTCCACTTGCTTCTTTAATTCTGCCAACTCGGCTGGAGCCATCCTGTAAGGTGCCATTGACACTGGTCCAGCTCCAGGTACCAAATCAATGGAGAATTCCACTTCTCTCTTAGGGCGTAACCCAGGTACTTCTTCTGGAAATACATCCATGAATTCTTTCACCACATGTATTCTGCTTACGTCCCCTTCATTCTTCACTTCCAACCGAGCTACAACCACGAAGCACCTCGCCCCTTCTTCCAACTCCGACCGCCCTCGCTGAGCAGATATCACGTCTGACTCTTGGAGGTCTGGAAACGCTATCTTCTGACTACCGCAGTCTATGAGAACGTGATTGGCAGCTAGCCAATCCATTCCTAGGATAACATTCAGGTCCTGAAGAGGTAGGCAGATCAAGTTCACTTTGAATCTGCGTCCCTCTACTATCACTGGACATTCGGGGCAAACTGTAGAGGTCAACACCTGTCCTAACGCAGGTGTAGAAACCAACAGTTCGAAAGGTAACTCCTTCACTAGAAGGCCCAACTCGGCTACACACAGGCTTGACACAAAGGAGTGTGTCGCTCCAGAATCAAACAAAGCTTTTACACCTCTACCAGCTATAAAACAAACACCTTGCACGAGGTTACCTGACTGAGACGCTTCTGCTCCTGACATGGCAAACACTCTCCCTGTTGCCTGAGGTCTGCTGCCTTCGTTCCTCAACTGCTGAGAACCACTGGGTTGAGTCGCCCCATTCCTGTTAGGGCACTCTCTAGCAACGTGTCCCGTCCTTTGGCAGGCAAAACACCTTCTCTCTGAAGCCTTCTTGGGGCACGCATTGGGCGTGTGTGGTCCACCACAATGGAAACACTTGGGTTTCCAAGGCTGTTGCTGCTGAAACTGGGATGGCGTTGTTCTCGCCCGATGTGGTGGAGGTCTCGCATAGGGCTTGCTTTGTGGGTGCTGCACCTTAGCCTTCCCACTGAAAGAACTCCCTGGGTGTGACCTGATCACCCGAGAATCACCCTTTTCCAGGGTCTCCACCATCTTCGCCTTCTCTACCAAGGTGTGAAATTCCCTGATGCACATCGGGGCTATGGTCCTCTTCAGCCCATGCTTCAGTCCCTCTTCGAACTTCCTACACCTCCAAGCCTCGGAGGTCGCCTGAGTATAGAATCGGGCGAGGTACTCAAACCGAGCAGCATAGGCGTTCACAGACATCTCCCCCTGCTCCAATCTGAGGAATTCTGCTTCCTTCGCAAACTTTGCACTATCTGGGAAGTATTTCTCCAGGAACCTCACCCTGAAGCTCTCCCAGTCTAACACTTCAGCTCTGGCTTCCATCATCTGCTGAGCTCCCATCCACCAGATCTCGACTTCTCCAGATAGCAAAAAGGTGGCGAACACCAACTTCGTCTCTTCAGGGCAGGAGGTCGCCCTAAAGATTTTCTCCAACTCCCTGACCCACTGATCTGCCTGATCAGGGGTAGCATTCCCACTGAACTTGGGTGGGTTGTGCCTCATGAACTCGGTCAGTCCCATCTGTTCTTGAGGCTGACCGACGTGGGAATTTGTTTCAGCAGACCGAGCAGTTTCCCAGTGGTGCATTGTAGCTTGATGGTTCTGAGCCATCGTCGCATTCTATTGTTGGATGGCAGTTGCCATCATCTCGATAGCCTTGGCAATCTGGCTCATCTTCGAAGAAGGTTGGGGAGGGGTAGAAGGTCTACGTGCCATCTTCTTCGTTTCAGATTTTGAAACTATGGGTTTCTATATTCCCTACAACTACAAGAATGAGATTGATAAGAAATCAATTCATTCAGGAGGTAACATCTAGACCTTACAAAGGTCAGCATCTCAAAGTCATTAAGAATTTGAGTTCAAAATTTGTTTCAGCAGACCGAGCAGTTTCCCAGTGGTGCATTGTAGCTTGATGGTTCTGAGCCATCGTCGCATTCTGTTGTTGGATGGCAGTTGCCATCATCTCGATAGCCTTGGCAATCTGGCTCATCTTCGAAGAAGGTTGGGGAGGGGTAGAAGGTCTACGTGCCATCTTCTTCGTTTCAGATTTTGAAACTATGGGTTTCTATATTCCCTACAACTACAAGAATGAGATTGATAAGAAATCAATTCATTCAGGAGGTAACATCTAGACCTTACAAAGGTCAGCATCTCAAAGTCATTAAGAATTTGAGTTCATCAACATAATCATAATACTTATAATTTCAAGCAAAATACCAGAACAGCTACTGGTATACAACCATCAATCCAAACAACCACTTTCAGTCAATTACAAAAACACTCAATAAAATGAAATAAATCACACCAGTATTCAATGTATGCTAAACATCAAACCTTTGGAATTAAGATTGAGAATCATCTCGATCCAGTTATGAGTGTGCACCCTGATGGCATTCCTATGAGCTCTTCTTTGGATTTTGGAGTTCCTTGGTGATGATGGATGCGGAAGCTTATGGAGGAGGTGAGCAAGGCCTTCCTAGGAAGCATGGGTGCCTTGAAGGTGCATGAAGAGTGAGGAAATGAGAGAGGTTTGGCCAGCTCTCTTTGGTGGTGAAGGAGTGAAGATTAAAACCATAAATCAAGAGATTTAGGCAAGGGAGTAAGTATGGCACAAATTTGGCAGCATAACTTTACTCAAATTAATCTTGAAAATACAAGGTGTAGGCTCCTCCTTTTATAGGCTAAGGAGGACCATAATGCAACCCTAATGCTAGCCAAATGAAATGTAAATGTGAAGCACATGGGCCACATGGAAAGTGTGAGCACATGGGGAGGGGTGTGTCTAGTTTGTAAGTTCACCCCCTCCATGGGCTTTCTAGAATAGTGGGAAGGTTAACTTCTCCTTAATTCTAATGTGCAGAAAAATAAACATTTGTCCACATGGCTATGCTATTTACACCCCAATTAAAGCTAAACTACATTTGATGGGCCTTCACGGAATATGTGCTAGTATGCCACTCTCCCATTCATAGCTTTGATCCAAGTCTTCTTGTCCTAGACGCTTCTAGCTTGGCCTTCTCGTCCTAGACGCTCCTAGCTTGTCTTAGACGCTCCTAGCTTGGTCTTAGACGCTCTTGACTTGGCTCTTGCCTTTCATGGAAGGTTGTGCTTGGCCCTCTTCCATCATCCCCTCCCTCTTGAAAAAGGATTTGTCCTCAAATCCCTTGCTTTGTCTTCAACTAGGGGGATGGATGGGGCTGGATGGTGTCCATCATCTCCTTCTCCTTTGAGAAGATCTATCCTCAGATCTACAGATTTGATCTCGGATAGCAGCCTATTGTTTTGGCAAGGCTTGTCCTCCCGGATCAAACGTCCACCTATGGAAATCATCAAACAAAGTAAAGGTGTTAGTGTGAGCAATTGGAGAGAACTTAATTGTATGAAGTTGCCATTTTTGTTTTTCTTTTGTTTTTGGCAACTTTGTACAATATTTCTCTTTTGATGGTTGTATGTGTTCTCTAATCCTCTTATGTATTTGAAAATTTTCAATATTGGTTACCTTTTCCTTAAGCACAATACCTTTAGGAAAGGGTAACAACTTAAAAAGCGAAAGAGGATGAAGTCCACATGCAATTTCAAATGTAGAAATATTAGTAGTCTTGTGGACTACTCCATTGTATGCATGCTCAAAAGGATACTCATCTTTGAAGAACCATAGCTCTAGATACCAAATGATGGCATTCCTATGAGCTCTTCTTTGGATTTTGGAGTTCCTTGGTGATGATGGATGCGGAAGCTTATGGAGGAGGTGAGCAAGGCCTTCCTAGGAAGCATGGGTGCCTTGAAGGTGCATGAAGAGTGAGGAAATGAGAGAGGTTTGGCCAGCTCTCTTTGGTGGTGAAGGAGTGAAGATTAAAACCATAAATCAAGAGATTTAGGCAAGGGAGTAAGTATGGCACAAATTTGGCAGCATAACTTTACTCAAATTAATCTTGAAAATACAAGGTGTAGGCTCCTCCTTTTATAGGCTAAGGAGGACCATAATGCAACCCTAATGCTAGCCAAATGAAATGTAAATGTGAAGCACATGGGCCACATGGAAAGTGTGAGCACATGGGGAGGGGTGTGTCTAGTTTGTAAGTTCACCCCCTCCATGGGCTTTCTAGAATAGTGGGAAGGTTAACTTCTCCTTAATTCTAATGTGCAGAAAAATAAACATTTGTCCACATGGCTATGCTATTTACACCCCAATTAAAGCTAAACTACATTTGATGGGCCTTCACGGAATATGTGCTAGTATGCCACTCTCCCATTCATAGCTTTGATCCAAGTCTTCTTGTCCTAGACGCTTCTAGCTTGGCCTTCTCGTCCTAGACGCTCCTAGCTTGTCTTAGACGCTCCTAGCTTGGTCTTAGACGCTCTTGACTTGGCTCTTGCCTTTCATGGAAGGTTGTGCTTGGCCCTCTTCCATCATCTAGCCAAGGAAGCCAAGGCCCAAACCAAGAAGACCGTCTAGACCAAGAGGAGCGTCTAGCTCCAGGAAGTGAGCGTCTAGAACGTGAAGGAGGGAGGCTATCCATGGAGCTAGACCGTCTAGGACCTCTCACAAGATCCATGGCTAAACATATCCAAGCACACATAGAAGAAGCCACGGATGGAAGAGAGAGATCCTTGTACATGTTTCATAAAGGCCCAAAGGGGGAGGGGGTGCTTAGTAGATTAGTGTAGTGTAGAAAGCAAAACTTGCTCACTTAGGGGTGTGCTATAAAAAAGGTGCCCTTAGCAATAGAAGGAGGGGTGTGCTAGCAAATAGGTGCCTTTAGCAAAAGAAGGAGGGGTGTACTATCAAATGTTGCATTTTTGACCTATCTTCTAGAATATTAGGATGATGGTGTGGTTTGACTAAAGTCAATACCCTAGGCAGCCCCACTTTTTGTATTTCCATCCCTACCCTTTAAGCTTGCTCACCAAGGCTCCTAAATCTATAAATAAGGAGGCCTACCTCATGTATTTTCAAGTTTATTTGAGTAATGTTATGCTGCCATTTTTTGTGCACAAGCTTTACTCCTCCTAGAAATCTAGGCTATAAACTTCAATCCTTTCACCTTCTCCCTTGAGCTGGCCTAACCACTCAACCCATACTCACCATGCACCTTCAAGACCAACACAACTCCTAGGAGGGTCTTGTTTCACTCACCCATTGCTTCCGCTCCATCTATTTCTACTTTGATTCAAGAAGAACACATGAAAATGCCATCATTTGGTATCATGAGCTTTTGGTTCTTCAAGATGAGTAGCTTGTCTTTTTAAATTTTCAGTTCTTCTTTATTTTCATCTTGTCATTTCAATTCCATAATTGTCTTGCTGTTTTTTACATTTTAAATTGTTCTTGGTGTGCTTATGGAAGATCCAACCGAAGCACATGTGTTCAATTGATCTTGAACATTTTCTTGTGCAATTGTGATAGGATTCCTTACACATTGAGTGGCTGTTTTCTTTTAGGAATTTGAGTCTTTATTGCTTTCTTATAATTGCTTCATTTTATGCTTTGAGTCTTTATTTTCTAAATCTATAAATGTTGTGTCAAGTCATGTGAATCCATAATTGTCATCAATTCTTAGTAGTCCTATTTTTTTGGCTTGATTGTTTCTTGTTTTTGGGTCTCTTTAAGTTGCCTTAATCTGCTGTTATTTTTGATCCTTTGCTGCCTTTTTAATTTTAGCTTGAGTTCATATTTGTGTTTTAGTTCTACACAAATTCATTTACATCATTTTCCTTTGTGTCTTTTGGTATATCTTGCTGTTTTTCCAATTTACACAGAATCCCCTGTTTTACATCAATCTGTGCTGGCTGTTTTTGCTTGGGAAAATTATTTTTCCAGATAGGAAAATTTTGATTCTCTGGAATATGCAAGATTGAGGTGTTATAGAAAAGACAAAAAAAGAATCAGGTCAAAAAAAGAAATAGAAAAAAAATGATAAATATTTTAAAAACAGTGTGCAAATCTGGGCGCTCCAGCTGGCGTAACTGAACACTGATTTTGCAAAATTTATTAAAAAAAAATGGCTCATGCGTTTTGGGTGAAATCTGTCCCAGAATTTAGTTGAGATCTTGAAATATTTGCATATCAATTTTCAGAGGCAAATCTGTAAAGGAAAGCTCAGCATAAATTGGGGAAAATCACGTTTTCTGGCCACAACAGTTTTTCAGTGGTGCTGTTTTTGATTTTGAAATCAATTCTAGTGCTATTCTTAGGATTCACTTTGTGTGCCTACCTTTCTTTGAATACCTTTATTTGCTTGTTTTATATTTCTTTGGAACTCTTTCTAGTTGTCACAATTTAACTCCATTTGGTGGTTCTGTTTTTCTAATTAATTTGTTTCTTGCTTTAATCCTTTGGCCTCTAAATTTGGTGCTGGAATTATTTCTCAATTGGTGCCTATTTGAGTAGAAATTTAACTTGAGTGAGGTCTAGCTTGTGTGATAGGTGCTGGATTGGAGAATTAATTTTCTAATTCTAAGAGGAGCCAAAGCAAGGGCAGCAAACAAAGATTACTCAAAAACACGACAAACACTTGGAGGGCCCAACAAAGAAAAGACAACCAAGGGAGTGCCAATAGCAAAACAAGGATCAACAAAGGGGGTTTTCTTAATCTTCTTTGTAACTTAACCTTGTTAATTACTCTTTAACTACGTGATTAGACGGTGAGTGTGTCTTCAAGGGCTCCAAGTGTCCAAGAAGCCTCACCTAGGGCCGACTAGTGTAGACCTTACTTGTTTTAGCATGTGTTAATTGTTTTAATTGCTTTCCTTGCTTAATTAGTTACGTTTGGTAATTGTTTTGTTTTGTTTAAGTTCGTTAATTCTTTTGCTTGGTTAATTAGCTAGTTTGCATTGTTTTCTTGCATCAAAATTTGATTTCTTCAACCTAATTGTGTTTTAAGTGGTTTACTAAGAGAAAGCTTTGTGTGAAGACATTGAGGGATAGTCTTTGGCTAAGGCAAGGCTTGGTATTTAAGTAGTCCATTGTGACTCACCTCCCTTACCTGGAAGACTACCTTCTTTGACTTCCCTAAATTTTCTCAAGGTAAAATATTTCTATACACAAAGGTCTAGTCATGTCTTCTCATTCCTTTAAATCTCTTAAAAGTGAGGTGAAATCCTTGAAATCTCTTTTGGAACAACTTTCCAAGAATATTCAATCAATTTCATCTAAACAATTGGAGAATGAGGCCAAAACTAATGAATTGACTAAATCAAAGGATGAGAAGTCTCACATTTCAAAAAAATTACCTTCTCATGCATCTATCTCTAAAAAGCATGATTCTTTTGGGGAGGGAAGACATAGAAGAGATAGAAAAGAACAAGAAAGCCCAAGAGAGGTTAGGGTAGACCTACCCCATTCCCATGGAAAAGAAAATATAGAAACTTGCCTAGATTGGGAAATGAGGGTAGAAAAATTGTTTGCTTCCCATAAAGAAAGAAAGGAAAGAAAGATACAAAAGAAAAGAGAGGAAGCCGAAAGGGAAGCTAAAGAAAAAGAAAAAGAAAAAGAAAAGCATGAGAAGACCCTTGAGAAACAAAAGGCGTGGGAGAATAGTGTTCCTTCTCACAAGGTCATTCAACAAGACAAAAGATTTAAAAATACCTTTGAAAATATACGTCTTGTTGAACAACCTAGCCTTTCCTTTTGTAAAGGAGCACTTGCAAGCATAGTAACAAAAAAAGAGTCTTCAAAAGAAGCTTGCATAGATAAAGATAAAGTGGATTATTTCTCATATGTGCTAGGATATCACCAAGTGAATGTCAAGTTATTTACAAGCATCTACAAAAACAAATTTTTATGTGAAGTAGTGCCTAAAGAAACTTGTCATGTCCTATTGAGACAACCATTGCCAAGTGTGCAACTTCTCATAAACAATGATTGTAACAGTGAGACTATCTTTACACATAAGAGAAAAATTCTTCATGAAGAAGAACTCATGGACCAAATTAGAGTTGATAAAACTCTAGAGCTTTTAAAAGGAAAACTTTTGTCACCCATGAGAAAAGATGTTCAAAGACATTACCCTAGATACATTTCTTGTTTTAAAAATACACCTAAGGTGATTTCTCATGAACTCTATACTCCTTTACCTTTTGCAAATGATCCTTGGGAAGACATAAACCTCAATTTTATCTTAGAGCTTCCTAGGACAACAAAAGGTTTTGATTCCATTTTTATGGATATGGATAATCTCTTCTATATAGAAGTGACAAGTCTTCATGGTTTATCTTCAAGCATAGTATTGGATAGAGCTCCAAAATTTGAAAACCATCATTTGAGGAATCTTTTAGAAAAACTTGAAATTAAGTTGTACTCTTCAAATTTTTATCCTCAAAAGAATGGTCAAAATAAAATTGAAAACATAGCTCTTTTTACTATGCCTAGAGAAATCATGAAAGACAATCACAATTCTTGGGATAAGTATCCTTTTGAGCATGCATACAATGGAGTAGTCCACAAGACTACTAATATTTCTACATTTGAAATTGCATGTGGACTTAATCCTCTTTCGCTTTTTAAGTTGTTACCCTTTCCTAAAGGTATTGTGCCTAAGGAAAAGGTAACCAATATTGAAAATTTTCAAATACATAAGAGGATTAGAGAACACATACAACCATCAAAAGAGAAATATTGTACAAAGTTGCCAAAAACAAAAGAAAAACAAAAATGGCAACTTCATACAATTAAGTTCTCTCCAATTTCTCACACTAACACCTTTACTTTGTTTGATGATTTCCATAGGTGGACGTTTGATCCGGGAGGACAAGCCTTGCCGAAACAATAGGCTGCTATCCGAGATCAAATCTGTAGATCTGAGGATAGATCTTCTCAAAGGAGGAGGAGATGATGGACACCATCCAGCCCCATCCATCCCCCTAGTTGAAGACAAAGCAAGGGATTTGAGGACAAATCCTTTTTCAAGAGGGAGGGGATGATGGAGGAGGGCCAAGCACATCTAGCCAAGGAAGCCAAGGCCCAAACCAAGAAGACCGTCTAGACCAAGAGGAGCGTCTAGCTCCAGGAAGTGAGCGTCTAGAACGTGAAGGAGGGAGGCTATCCATGGAGCTAGACCGTCTAGGACCTCTCACAAGATCCATGGCTAAACATATCCAAGCACACATAGAAGAAGCCACGGATGGAAGAGAGAGATCCTTGTACATGTTTCATAAAGGCCCAAAGGGGGAGGGGGTGCTTAGTAGATTAGTGTAGTGTAGAAAGCAAAACTTGCTCACTTAGGGGTGTGCTATAAAAAAGGTGCCCTTAGCAATAGAAGGAGGGGTGTGCTAGCAAATAGGTGCCTTTAGCAAAAGAAGGAGGGGTGTACTATCAAATGTTGCATTTTTGACCTATCTTCTAGAATATTAGGATGATGGTGTGGTTTGACTAAAGTCAATACCCTAGGCAGCCCCACTTTTTGTATTTCCATCCCTACCCTTTAAGCTTGCTCACCAAGGCTCCTAAATCTATAAATAAGGAGGCCTACCTCATGTATTTTCAAGTTTATTTGAGTAATGTTATGCTGCCATTTTTTGTGCACAAGCTTTACTCCTCCTAGAAATCTAGGCTATAAACTTCAATCCTTTCACCTTCTCCCTTGAGCTGGCCTAACCACTCAACCCATACTCACCATGCACCTTCAAGACCAACACAACTCCTAGGAGGGTCTTGTTTCACTCACCCATTGCTTCCGCTCCATCTATTTCTACTTTGATTCAAGAAGAACACATGAAAATGCCATCATTCACCCTCACCACTTTATCAAGACCCTCTCATTCTTAATACTAAGATTTTCAGTTAGGGCATATATTCACTAAAGCACACACAAAATTTCAATACAAAAACGTTTGAAAACCTTTCACTATAGTTGTTATTTAAAACTCAAATAAATTTTATGAGCAGAAGAAACACAATGGATCCACAGCCCTCAGGTCATCCTAAGGACGAACTGCTCTGATACCATTAATGTAACATCCCGCCAAAATACTATTCATATTTATATAATGAAAATAAAGGTAACAAATAGATTGAAGTGAATAAAATTATATATATGTAATGGAGTTTCTCCTCACAGGGAGTTTAATACAAATTCGGTCAATTTTCCAAAAACGTAAACAAAATTACATTAAAATAGAAAGACAGGCGATCTCCTAACAGCAAAAGGCGATCTCCTATCAGAGAACGGCGATCTCCGATCAGAAAACAGAAGAAGGGTGATCGCCTAACAGAAAAAGGAACAGGCGATCTCCTTCCGGCGACCACTCACAGAGGAGCTCTACTTCCTGCAACATCATCTACTCCCGTGTAAATTATACACGATCATCACAGGTTTAAGAAAAAGCCAAACACAACACCAAAATCACAGGGTAAGCTAGATATTTGAAAGAGAGTTTAGATATGAACTTTAAAATCAAGGTAAAACAAATTCAAGATACCCATGTAAACCATCAACTAAACACATATTTCACAATATTCTCAAGAGTCGTTCTATTTCACATAATGCATCAAGTGTCTATCAATTCAATGTTTCTCATTTCTCACGTCAGACTTCCACTGACTCATCACACAAGACACTTGACACTACTTCCGGAAGACTCGTGCATTGACTAGACTCAGAGATCTGCACCTGTCATACTAAACTGCTGTAATGTTTCCACAGCTATGCGCATCAACACAATCTCGATCTCAAATTCATCACTCTCACAGTATGACAGGGTTAATCCATATAACAGGCCGAGCTTGTTCTTTTTCACACGACTCACCCATTCATATGAACCTCCTTCGACTCTCACCAACTGAATAACTTCCTCTATGTGATTCCATTATCTCAGCAGAGTCAGGATATCTCATTATAGAATCACCGATCAATGCACATCCTACACGATCTTACACGGTATTTTCTTTCCTGAAAATACTATGCCTTGATCTCACATTCACAACATTCAACACGTCATACAACACTTAATGAACGATTCCAGTCACAGAAAAACTCATGCCAAGGTTCAGATTTTCGAATATCACATTTAAATCTCAGACAGTTTCAAACAACACCAAAAACAGGGAAGTTCGAAAAACAACGCCAAAACCGGCGATCTCGTTCAAAAACAGGGGATTATACAATAACAGTTGAAAAACCGGCGACCACGTCGCCCCATCATCTCAAACATCTACTATAAGGTTTTCGTTGGAAATAAGGCTAGCTTCCCTTACCTGGACTAGCGCAAAACTCTAAGAGCTCCAAAACCCACCGAAGGTTAAAGATGCCTTAGCTCTGTTTTCAGCGTCTGGTTTGTAGAACTTGCAGAGAACCTCCCAAGTGCTCGAAGGGCAGTCGTCGCTGGTCGCACTGGTGCTTGAGGAAGCCTGAATCGCAGCGCGAAGGAGTGAAAAGAGAGGGATGAAGATGCACTCACTCTTTCACTCTTGAGTCTCTGTAACCTTCTTTGCCTCCTCGCATTGGGTTTTTGAATCCAAACCTACTTGTCCATGCATGCTGCTGCCACCACCCCCTCTGCAAGAAAAATCAGAGTGTACGTTTCACTGAACAGTACGGCCACGGTTGTCTTGTTGTGCATGCCAACCACTTTCCTGAACAGTACGACCGCGAGTGTCTCTTGCGCATGCCAACCTTCTGATGTCACTATTCTGAACCACCCTTTTTGTCCACGTGGCGCGCGTGCAAGACGTGTCATGCTGGGAGTCTGGGTCCCACCTCATCTGTGTGAAACTCGACATCGCGCGATAACCTTCCACCGATGACCGCTCGCGCGATGACTATCCACTGAGGTCTCATACTGGAGGACAACCGATGTCTCTCTCTGGGAGACGACCGATGTCTATCCCTGGCGACGCCCGCATGCCCCTCGCGCCCTGGCGATGTCCACATGCCTCGCGCCCTGGCGATGCCCACATGCCTCGCGCCCTGGCGATGCCCGCATGTCTCTCGCGCCCTGGCGACGCCCGCATGCCTCTCGCGCCTGGCGATCATGTGTAGTCTAGGCGATAGGCGATCATGTACTAACCAGGCGATCTCTTAGTCTTCTAAACTACACTTTCCTTCGTTTTTATTTTAAATAAAAACATACTTAGAATTCATTTAAAATATATTCCTTTTTATTTCCAATTTAATTTTTACAGGTCCTTACACATTGCCTTCAACATAACTTTGTGCTGGATGACCGACTTAATGGGCCTAAACGCTTCGGCTTCACGCAGCAGAACTTGCTTCTACCACTGACCACCGACTAGCATGTTAGTGCACCACCGATCAGTCATCGCGCTTCTGGCTTCGCTGCACTTCTCTGCCACACCAGCGCTGAGTGCATAGAGGGTCTGAACACCAACTATGACGCCTGTGTTTTGGGGAAGAAAAGTGCTTCTCGATGACCCCTCTTGTCCCAACCTTGCTGTAAGAAGTCGTGGGTGAGGTCTTGCTTCTCTCACCTCAGCGTCGCTGTAAAAAGCAGAGGGAAGGGACTTGGTTCTCTTGCCTCAACCTTGCTGTAAAAAGCAAAGGGAAGAGGACTTTTCCTCATGCCTCAGCCTCGCTGTACAAAGTCGAGGTGAGGACTTGGTTCTCTCGCCTCAACCTTGCTGTAAGAAGCAAAGAGAGAGGACTTTCTCTCTTGCCTCAGCCTCGCTGTACAAAGTCGAGGTGAGGACTTTCACTCGCCTGCACCTCGCTGTACAAAGTCGAGGGAGGACTTTCTTCTTTCTCGCCTGCACTCGCTCAAGGGCAAGGAGGACTTCCTCTGTTCTCGCCTTCACTTGCTCAAGGGCAAGGAGGACTTCCTCTGTTCTCACCTGCACTTGCTCAAGGGCAAGGAGGACTTCCTCTGTTCTCGCCTGCACTTGCTCAAGGGCAAGGAGGACTTCCTCTGGTGGCTGCACTTGCTCAAAGGCAAGGAGGACTTCCTCTGGTGCCTGCACTTGCTCAAGGGCAAGGAGGACTTCCTCTGTTCTCGCCTGCACTTGCTCAAAGGCAAGGAGGACTTCCTCTGTTCTCGCCTGCACTTGCTCAAGGGCAAGGAGGACTTCCTCTGGTGCCTGCACTTGCTCAAAGGCAAGGAGGACTTCCTCTGGTGCCTACACTTGCTCAAAGGCAAGGAGGACTTCCTCTGTTCTCGCCTGCACTTGCTCAAAGGCAAGGAGGACTTCCTCTGTTCTCGCCTGCACTTGCTCAAAGGCAAGGAGGACTTCCTCTGGTGCCTGCACTTGCTCAAAGGCAAGGAGGACTTCCTCTGTTCTCGCCTACACTTGCTCAAGGGCAAGGAGGACTTCCTCTGGTGCCTGCACTTGCTCAAAGGCAAGGAGGTCTTCCTCTGGTGCCTGCACTTGCTCAAAGGCAAGGAGGACTTCCTCTGGTGCCTGCACTTGCTCAAAGGCAAGGAGGACTTCCTCTGGTGCCTGCACTTGCTCAAAGGCAAGGAGGACTTCCTCTGGTGCCTGCACTTGCTCAAAGGCAAGGAGGACTTCCTCTGGTGCCTCAACCTTGCTGTAAAAAGCAAAGGAAGAGGACTTTCTCTTGCCTCAACCTTGCTGTATAAAGCAGAGGTGAGGACTTTCTCTCGCCTCAACCTTGCTGTATAAAGCAGAGGAAGAGGACTTTCTCTCGCCTCAACCTTGCTGTATAAAGCAGAGGTGAGGACTTTCTCGTGGGTGCACGCTCCCAGGGGGCGCCAGGCGTGGTTGTCTAAGCGCACACACTGGGCGCGCCCTACCTGCATTGCCTCATCGTGCGTTCACCGACGTCCCGACCGGCGAGGACCTCTTCTTCTGGAATCATACGAGGTGCATGCTTAACGCTCTCGCTGGGAACTTGGGTCCCAGCTTAACACGTGTTAGCAAGACCCCGATGACCGTGCACCGACCGAGTACTCACTCTCTACATGCACCGACGGCTGATCGCGGTCTGCATGCACTGATGGCTGATCGCGCTCTACATCCCAGCGCTTATCTAGGGGCTGATCTGCGGGTGGTGGCCACTTGGTAACTCACCACCGATCACCTGGTCTTGCACCTGGGGCAAAGGGAACTTTAAACTGGGAACACTCGCACACTTTATGTACTGAAAATCTTTTATTGGGTGGCATCGTTAAAAAGAGTGCCCCTGATCTGCTCAACTGTTTAATACACTAAGTGTGTGTACAGCGCGATAGCGCATCTACTTTACAACTTAACGAAAGTAAGAAAGAAACATGTAGCGTCCTGGGTTCTGGGAATAGTCGTTACGTCCAGAGTCGCCAGCCGACAAGCTCCATTCTCCAACGTTTCAACCACTCTGGATGGGGTCTCTTTTAACCGGCGATGACCGCCCTGGCGATGCACACACGTGGGGCGATCACGCCTTTCGCTTCAACTCTGGGAGCCCCCCAGTGTAGCCTCTTCCATCACCTCACCTCCCCAAACACAGGGAGTTCATGCTGCTGGTCGCCTTCCTGGGACCCCGAAGCGCGATCACCTTGTGTCTTCTGCAGGTAATCGGTCAGGAACCCTGTCTCCACCAACTCAGCAAGCTGACGCCCCAACGCCAGGCAGTTACGGAGTGTATGTCCATAAGCTTGATGGAATTCACACCACTCATCCTTCCTCCCTCCAAGTACCCTATCGGTTTTCTCTGGCACATGGAGTCTTGCTGCCACAGTAGGGATGGCGATCAGCTCCGCCAAACTTATCATGAAATTTTACCTGGGGGGTGCGTTGCTTGCACGCCCCCTGGTCTGGTCCTTCCTTGGTGCATAAGGGCGAGACCTTCTCTGCTCCTTCCCCCCTTCCTTGACCTCATGCACCCGCGCCTGTTGCTGTTGATTCCCCTGACCTCCACGTGGCTTCGACGGTGCAACACTTCCTCTCTTCTCAGAGACCTCGGTCTCTGCTACTATGTGTGCCACCGCACGTTGCCGTATCTCGGTGAAGGTGGCAGGGTGGCTCCTGATGAGCGATTCACTGAAAGGACCAGGGTGGCTCCTGATGAGCGATTCACTGAAAGGACCAGGGAGGACACCTCTCTTGAACGCATGCACCAGCATGTCCTCGTCCTTGCTGGGCAATCTCACCACCTGTGCCCCAAAGCGATTGAGGTAGTCCCTCAACGGCTCCCCCTGATACTGGCGCACGTCAAACAGGTCGTAGGACACTACTGGCGCAGGTCGGTTAACGATGTACTGCTCCGTGAATAGCTTCGCGAACTGATGAAAGGAAGTGACGTGGCCCTCTGGCAGGCTCACGAACCACTCCATAGCCACTCCGCTCAGCGTGCTCATGAACATCTTGCAGTACACAGCATCTGAACCTCCAGTCAGCATCATCTGAGTGTGGAAAGCTGTCAGGTGTGCTTCTGGATCTTCCGCCCCCGTGAACGACGCTTTCAGTCCCACCAGATTGGGAGGCACCACCGTGTTCATGATTTCGGGGGAGAAAGGCATAGGGAATGCTCGCGGAGGCGACGGTGGCGTCGACGTCCTCTCTTCAGCTGCGCGCTCCCTCTGCGCCTGCAATTCCCTACGCAGCTCTTCATTCATACGGTTCAACTCTTCGTTTCTTCTCTGCGATGCAGTCAGCTCTGCACGCATCCTCTCTTGCTCAACTCTCGATTCCGCGACGCTATCTTGCAGCGCGCGCATTATCTCCACTACCTGCGCCATGGTAACGGCTCCTTCTTCAGCAGATGACGCAGGTGAGGTTTGCCTGGTTCTTCTTGTAACATCCCGCCAAAATAAAGCCATACATACATGTATAATGAAAATAAAGGTGAACAAATAATATTGAAGAATGATAATATATATATATGTAATGAAGTTGCTCCTCTTAGGGAGTTTAATACATAACCGGTCAAATGTTTTCAAAATTTAACGAAATTCAATCACATACAACAAGACCGGCGGTCTCCACTCATGAACCGGCGATCTGGTAACAGAAGGCCCAAAATGGCGATCTGCTAGCAGGACATAAATCCGGCGATCACCACCAAGAGATAGAAAACCGGCGATCTCTTCCTCGGCGACCACTCACTAAGGAGCTCTACATCCTGGAAGATCATCTGCTCGCGTGTAAGTTATACACGATCATCACAGTTTAAAGAGAAAAACAGCCAACGAGCAAAACACGCAGGGTAAGCTAGATATTTTAAAGAGAGTTTAAATAAGAACATTAAAATCAGTGTAAGCAATTTTCAAGATATTCACGTAAAGCTATAGATTTTCTCAATACCCTTCACCTGATCGCCCAGAAATCACACATTTCACAATATTCTCGAGAGTCATTCTATTTCACAAAACTGCATCAAGTGTCTATAAATTTCAAGTTCCTCATTTCACATGTCAGACCACCACTGACCCAGCACACAAGACACTTGACACTACTTCCGGAAGACTCGTGCATTGACTAGACTCAGAGATTCTGCACCTGTCATACAAAGCTGTTGTAATGTTTCCACAGCTATGCGCATCAACACATTCTCGATCTCAAGTTCACCATTCTCACAGTATGACAGGGTTAATCCATATAACAGGCTGAGCTCGTTCTTTTTCACACGAGTCACCCATTCATATGAACCTCCTTCGACTCTCAACGCCTGAATAACCTCATCTATATGAATCCATTATCTCAGGAGAGTCAGGATAATCTCATTATAGACATCACCGATCAATGCACATCCTACACGATCCTACAGGGTATTTTCTTTCCTGAAAATACTATGCCTTGATCCCACATTCACATCATGCAACACATCTCATAACACTTAAAGGAAAGATTTCAATCACAACAAAAGCTCACTCCAAGGTTCTTATTTTCGAATATCTCATTTAAATCTCATACCGTTTCAAAGCAACATCAAAAACAGGGAGTTCGTAAACAACGCCAAAACCGGCGATCTAGTTCAAAAACAGGGTATTTCGAAGTCTGCATTTAAAATCGGCGACCACGTCGCCCAAACACATAGCACAGAGCATTTTACAAAGATGAAAACGAAAACCGGCGACCACGTCGCCCTCACTTCAGAAATAGCTAAACTATGGCTTGTATTGAAAATGAAGTCTAGCTTCCCTTACCTGGACTTGCGCAAAACACCGAGAGCTCAAAACTCAACGAAGCTTGAACAACGCCTTGGCTCTGTTTTTGCGTCTGGTTGAAGGACTTGCAGAGAACCTCCCAGGTGCTCTAATGGTGCTGCCTCTCGTCGTACTCTTGTGTGAAGATGCTAGAATCGCAGCGCGAAGGAGATATCTGGAGGAGAAGGGAGGTAACTCACTCTTTCTCTCTTTGAATGCTGCAACGTTTTTTTCTCTCAGCAGTGGGTCTCTGCATCTTAAACCAACTTATCCACCAAAAGCAGCTGCCACACCCACTCTGCAGAGAAGTCTGAGTGTACGTTTCCCTGAACAGTACGACTACAGTTGTCTCTTGCGCAGGCCAACCACTCCCTGAACAGTACTACTGAGCGTGCCTCTGCGCAGGCTAACACTCTGAGGTCACTATTCTGAACCACTCTTTTTGTCTACGTGGCGCGCGTGCAGGACGTTCCATGCTGGAAGTCTGGGTCCCACCTTCTCTGTGTGTAACTCGACGTCGCGCGATGACTTTTCACCGATGACCACAGGCGCGAAGTCTATCCACCGATGACCTCTCCCGCGAAGGCTATCCACCGATGACCTCTCGTGCGAAGGCCATCCACCGATGACCTCTCGCGCGAAGGCTATCCACCGATGACCTCTCACGCGAAGACAATCCACCGATGACCCCTCGCGCGAAGACAATCCACCGATGACCTCTCGCTGGCGAACGACCGATGTCTCCCCTTGGCAAAGCCCGCATGCCTCTCGCGCCCTGGCAATGCCCGCATGCCTCTCGCCCGCGCGATGTCTGCATGCCTCGCGCCCTGGCGACGTCCACATGCCTCACGCCCGCGCGATGCCTGCATGCCTCGCGCCCTGACGCTCATGTGTAGCAGGCGACCGGCGATCATGTACTACTAGGCGATCTCATAGTCTTCCAAACTACCCTTTCCTTCCTTTTCATTTTAAATAAAGACATACTTAGAATTCATTTAAAATATATCTCTTTTATTCCAATTTAATTTTACAGGTCCTTACACTTCTACTCATCTCCTCTGCACTTCGACGTAACTTCGCTTCGACGAAATGATCAAGGAGCTCCAAGAAACCTCAAGAAACTGCGACGTGGATGGGAACCAGATTTACACGGGCCCCACGGTGGGCGCCTGATGTTCCGGCCGCTTGACTCGAACGTGGAGGACTGCCTCGTCACTCCTTCGTCTAGCCCTCTGTTCTGCAGGAACGCTCCAAGAACCACCGCCGGAACTCCAAACGCTGCCTGCAAAACACACAGATGGCGCCTCTAGCGGCCGTTGTAGCTCCGACACTCAAGTCAGGCAACAGGAACACCAAAACTATATCTGAATCTCTCTGTGAGACCTGTGTGTGACTGAAAGTCTCAGATGTGTGAGCTATGAGAATCTGAAAAAACCTCCCCTCAATTTCGTTAAGAGTTTGTATATATACCTGAGTATTTCTCTCTCCTGACGGTTATTCCTCTTGACACGTGGATAACATCTGGTCGTACACGTGTCACCATCTGGAGTATCTGTAGCTGAAACGTTACTTCCACTGTGCCCCTGCGACTAAGTTATCCACACAGGGAGTAGCTTAGTGCGCAGGCTACTCTGGGCGCAACCTTAACATGGCGAGCTGGTTAACCCTGGGCATTGCAGCTCACACTACACATGGTGGCAGATATGCCACTTATCCTCTGTACTTTGACCATACAACAAGTGCTTGCCAAGTCTTCTCAAACACCCGGTGATGTGCTCTTTCGGCGACTTGCTGACCACCTGATCTCCCAACCTTAACACACGGCGATCATGTGCAATCTGGGCGATTACTGATCCATACCGACGATGACCGACTATTCATCCTCAAGGCGATAGGCGATTACTCACCTCAAGGCGATAGGCGATTACTCATCATCACAGGCGAGAGACGATTACCATTCTAAGTGATCACCTCCCTGATTCGCCTGCTATCCTCTACCACGTGTCACTCTGTGAATGGTCCACGTGGTCAACTGCTGCTGATGTCATCGACTACCGATGACCGACTGGAACAAAATGTATAAATTGTTTCTTGCCGATAAAACAATATTTATTGTTTTTTTTCTGATAAAACAAAAGTATGTAGTGTTTTTTGTTGAAAAAAATTTATAAAAAAACAACATATATTAATTGTTCCCAATAAAAACATTGTATATATTATTTTTTGCTGATAAAGAAAGTATATATTGTTTCTTTTCAATAAAAAAAAATGTATATACTGTATCTTGCTGATAAGAAAGATATAGATAAAAAAAATTTATATATTGTTTCTTACTGATAATAAAAATGATCAAAAGAACAAATGTATATATTGTTTCTTGCTGATAAAAAATATATATGTTTTTTTTTCTGTTTAAAAATTGTATCTATATTGTTTTGTCTAAAAAAATTTGATAAACAATGTATATATTAATTCTTCCAGATAAAACAATTATATATATATTTTTGTTTTGATAAAAAAATCGATAAAAAATTGTATATATTATTTCGTGCAAATAAAAAAATATATAATGTTTCTTGCTGATAAGAAAAATATTTATTATTTCTTCCGATAGAAAAGTGGATATTGTTTTTCTTCAAGATAACGAAGATACAGATAAAATATGTATATATTGTTTCTTTAAAATATAAAAAACATATATACAGTTTCTTGCTGATAAAAAATATTTATAATTTCTTGCTGATGAAAAGAATAGATATATTTTTTCTTGTTTATGAAAATAATGCAGAGAAAAAAATTTATATATTTTTCTTACTAATAAAAAAAATGATAAAAAGAATAAATGTATATATTTTTTTTGCTGATAAAAAAAATTATTTTTGTCCTGATAAAGAAAATGTATAAATTCCTTCTTGTAGAAAACTAAATTCATAAAAAAAATGTATGTATTAATTCTTCCTGTTAAAAAAAATTGTATATATTCTTTTTTGTTGATAAAAAAACTGATAATAAAAATGTATATTGTTTCCAGCAAATAAAAAAAAAATTATATATATTTTCTTGCTGATAAAAAAAGTACAAAAAAAAATGATCAAAACAACAAATGTATTAATTGTTTCTTGCCAATAAAAAAATATTTATTGTTTTTTTTTCTCATAAAAGAAAAGTATGTAGTGTTTTTTGTTGAAAAAAATTTATAAAAAAACAACAAATATTAATTCTTCCCAATAAAAACATTGTATATATTATTTTTTGCTGATAAAAAATTTATATATTGTTTCCTTTCAATAAAAAAAAAGTATATATTGTATCTTGCTGATAAGAAAGATATAGACAAAAAAAATTTATATATTGTTTCTTAGTGATAAAAAAAATGATCAAAAGAACAAATGCATATATTGTTTCTTGCTGATAAAAAATATATATGTTTTTTTTTCTGTTTAAAAATTGTATCTATTGTGTTTTGTCGAAAAAAATTTGATAAACAATATATATATTAATTCTTCCAGATAAAAGAATTATATATATCTTCTTGTTTTGATAAAAAAAATCGATAAAAAATTGTAAATATTATTTCGTGCAAATAAAAAAATATATATTGTTTCTTGGTGATAAAAAAAACTATTTATTATTTCTTCCGATAGAAAAGTGGATATTGTTTTTCTTCCAGATAACAAAGATACAGATAAAATATGTATATATTGTTTTTTTAAAATATAAAAAACATATATACAGTTTCTTGCTGATAAAAAATATTTATAATTTCTTGCTGATGAAAAGAATAGATATATTTTTTCTTGTTTATGAAAATAATGCAGAGAAAAAAATTTATATATTTTTCTTACTAATAAAAAAAATGATAAAAAGAACAAATGTATATATTTTTTTTGCTGATAAAAAAAATTATTTTTTTCCTGATAAAGAAAATGTATAAGTTCCTTCCTGTAGAAAATAAATTGATAAAAAATGTATGTATTAATTCTTCCTAATAAAAAAATTGTATATATTCTTTTTTGTTGATAAAAAAACTGATAATAAAAATGTATATTGTTTCTAGGAAATAAAAACAATTATATATATTTACTTGCTGATAAAAAAAAATGATATATTGTTTTTTACTGATAAAAAAATGATCAAAAGAACAAATGAATAAATTGTTTCTTGCCGATAAAACAATATTTATTGTTTTTTTCTGATGAAACAAAAGTATGTAATGTTTTTTGTTGAAAAAAATTTCTAAAAAACCAACATATATTAATTCTTCCCAATAAAAATATTGTATATATTATTTTTTGCTAATAAAAAAAAATATTGTTTCCTTTAAATAAAAACAAAAGTATATACTGTATCTTGCTGATAAGAAAGATATAGATAAAAAAAATTTATATATTGCTTCTTACTGATAAAAAAATGATCAAAAGAACAAATGTATATATTGTTTCTTGCTGATAAAAAATATATATATTTTTTTTTCAGTTTAAAAATTGTATCTATTGTGTTTTGTCGAAAAAAATTTGATAAACAATGTATATATTAATTCTTCTAGATAAAAGAATTATATATATATATATATATATAAATATATATATATATATATATATATATATTCTTATTTTGATAAAAAAATCGATAAAAATTTGTAAATATTATTTCGTGCAAATAAAAAAGTATATACTGTTTCTTGTTGATAAGAAAACTATTTATTATTTCTACCGATAGAAAAGTGGATATTGTTTTTCTTTCAGATAACAAAGATATAGATAAAATATGTATATATTGTTTCTTTAAAATATAAAAAACGTATATACAGTTTCTTGCTGATAAAAAATATTTATAATTTCTTGCTGATGAAAAAAATAGATATATTTTTTCTTGTTTATGAAAATAATGCAGAGAAAAAAAGTTATATATTGTTTCTTACTGATAAAAAAAATGATAAAACGAACAAATGTATATATTTTTTTTGCTGATAAAAAAAATTAATTTTTTCCTGATAAAGAAAATATATAAATTCCTTCCTCTAGAAAAATAAATTGATAAAAGATGTATGTATTAATTCTTCCTGATAAAAAAATTGTATATATTCTTTTTTGTTGATAAAATAACTGATAAGAAAAATGTATATTGTTTCTAGGAAATAAAAAAAATTATATATATTTTCTTGCTGATAAAAAAAGTACAAAAAAAATTATATATTGTTTTTTACTGATAAAAAAATGATCTAAAGAACAAATGTATAAATTGTTTCTTGCCGATAAAACAATATTTATTGTTTTTTTCTGATGAAACAAAAGTATGTAATGTTTTTTGTTGAAAAAAATTTATAAAAAAACAACATATATTAATTCTTCCCAATAAAAACATTGTATATATTATTTTTTGCTGATAAAAAAATTATATATTGTTTCCTTTAAATAAAAACAAAAGTATATACTGTATGTTGCTGATAAGAAAGATATAGATAAAAAAAATGTATATATTGTTTCTTACTGATAAAAAAAATGATCAAAAGAACAAATGTATATATTGTTTCTTGCTGATAAAAAATATATATGTTTTTTTTTTTTAGTTTAAAAATTATATCTATTGTGTTTTGTCGAAAAAAATTTGATAAACAATGTATATATTAATTCTTCCAGATAAAAGAATTATATATATATATATATAAATATATATATATATATATATATATATATATATATATATATATATATATATATATATTCTTGTTTTGATAAAAAAATCGATAAAAATTTGTAAATATTATTTCGTGCAAATAAAAAAGTATATACTGTTCCTTGCTGATAAGAAAACTATTTATTATTTCTACCGATAGAAAAGTGGATATTGTTTTTCTTTCAGATAACAAAGATATAGATAAAATATGTATATATTGTTTCTTTAAAATATAAAAAACGTATATACAGTTTCTTGCTGATAAAAAATATTTATAATTTCTTGCTGATGAAAAAAATAGATATATTTTTTCTTGTTTATGAAAATAATGCAGAGAAAAAAAGTTATATATTGTTTCTTACTGATAAAAAAAATGATAAAAAGAACAAATGTATATATTTTTTTTGCTGATCAAAAAAATTATTTTTTTCCTGATAAAGAAAATATATAAATTCCTTCCTGTAGAAAAATAAATTGATAAAAAATGTATGTATTAATTCTTCCTGATAAAAAAATTGTATATATTCTTTTTTGTTGATAAAAAAACCGATAATAAAAATTGATCCAGCCTCTTGAGCAAAGCGTTAGAGCTTCTCCTTCCCGAACCTCGTCCTCACCAGCTTCACGCCAAGTACACCGATAACCTTCACCTGAAAATCCTCCAAGAAACTTGAAAGAACAATATGGCACCTCTGCGGCCAGTTGCGCTCCGATGCTCAAGTCAGTGATTGAATCAACAAAGAATCTCAAAGAAAACTCAAAACCGTGTACAAGTGAATCACCACCAAAAATGAATCCCCCCCTTAATTCCGTTAAGAATTATATATATATACCTGAGTCTTTCTCTCTCCTGACGGTTATTCCTCTTTACACGTGGATAACATCTGGTCATACATGTGTCACCATCTGGAGCACCTGCAGTTGAAACGTTACTTCCACTTTGCTCCTGTGACTAAGTTATCCACACAGGGAGTAGCATAGTGCACAGGCTACTCTGGGCGCAACCTTAACATGGAGAGCTGGTTACTACTAGGTATCACGACTCACACTACACATGGTGGCAAATATGCCACTTATCTTCCCTACTTCGGCAGCAGACATGCCACTTACCTTCTGTATTTAGACCATATATCAAGTACTTACCAAGTCTTGTCAAATACCCGGCGATGTGCTCCTTTCGGTGACTTGTTGACCACCCGATCTCCTAATCTTCACACACGGCGATCATGTGCAATCTAGGCGATTACTGGTCTCCACACACGGCGATAGGCGATTACTGATCTTCACACACGGCGATAGGCGATTACTGATCTTCAATCACGGCGATAGGCGATTACTGATCTGTGCTTCTTGCGTAACGCTCTCGCTGGGAGCCTAGGTCCCAGCTTAAATGTGTGTTAACAGGAAACCCTCGATGACTGATCAGCGCTTCTTTACTTCTCGCGCTCTGCTTCCAGGCGCTCATCGCGCTCTGCCTCCAAGCGCTCACCTGACACTGATCTGCGGGTGGTGGTCCCTTAGCAATCGACCACCGATCACCATTCTGTGTGATCTCCTCCCTGATTCACCTGCTATCCTCTACCACGTGTCACCCTGTGAACGGTCCACGTGGTCAACTGCTGCTGACGTCATCGAATACCGATGACCGACTGGATCACAAGCCCCATAGTCTCGAGCTGTGACTGGTCCAGCGAAAAGACTAAGAAATCGTCTTCTGGCGGTCTACAGGAGCGTACACTCTAGCACTAACATTGTTTGTTGATCTGATATTTCACCAACCCCTTGTAATCGCATGACACGCAGACACATCAACGACCCTCTTTAACTGTCGTTTCTGCATCTTATAACGTTCAAAACCCTTAAAACACTCGCGCCATTCACTGTTTCATACCTTCTTCTTCGCCTTCAGACTTTCAAGTCATTTTTCTGTGAGATGTAACGCCCCTCAGAATTTTTTGTTCATTTTTATATAATAAAATAAAGGTGAAACAATAATATCAAAAATTTAACATAGATATATACATAATATAATTCATCCATTAATACAAACGTGCCTCAAAATAATATCCCTTTTTGAGGAAGTTTTAATACATCTCCATACAGGAGTTTTCAAAATAAAACAAAACAACAGCATTCAAAACCGGCGATCTCCTCCTCCAGAAAATGCTCACTGAGGAGCTCTACTACCTGCAACCTCATCTGCTCCCGTGCAAATATTCACGATCATCAGAGGTTTAAGAAAAACAACCACGATACAAAACAAAAGGGTAAGCTAGATATTTTTAAAAACTTTAAATATGAAACTTTATATCAATAGAAAGCATAAATCTTCACACCATTCATAATCTATATCAATTTCAACCATCAACATCCCCATATTCCACAAACTCGTCAAGTGTCTATTCAATACATTCAATACTCATGGTTCACATGTCAGACTTTCCACTGACTCATAACACATAGACACATGACTCTACTTCCAGAAGACTCGTGCGTTGAACTTAGCATCCAGAGACCTGCACCTGTCATACTACATTGCTGTAAAGTTCCCACAGCTATGCGCATAAACATAATCTCAATCTCAATCTCAATATCATCACTCTCTCAGTATGACAGGGTTAATCCATATAACAGGTCAAGTCAGTTATCTTTCAAACGACTTACCCATACGTATGGACCTCCTTCGACTCTCACCAACCGAATGACTTCATCTATGTGATTTCATCATATCAGCAGAGTCAGGATCGCCTCATTCACAGGATACTCACAAATCAATACACCCTCATAAAATCTCCACACGGTATTTTCTTTCCTGAAAATACTATGCTTTGATCACTCTTTCACATTCATCCAGTACATCATACCACACGTAAAAGCACAATTCCATCATATAATATTTTGAATCTTTTCTTAAACAATCCCAATCACAGAAACAATCATACCAAAGTTCAGATTTTCGAATATCATATGCATTTCACCTTTCAATCTCAAACAATTTCAAAACGACACTAAAACAGGGGATTTCTAACTTTGCATTAAAACCGGCGATCACGTCGCCCCACACATAAAAACAGAGCATTGTGAAATAGAATATGAAACCGGCGACCACGTCGCCCTCACTTCAGAACCTACTCGCCTAAAGTTTTTATAAACGAAAATGCTAGCTTCCCTTACCTGAACTTGCGCAAAATCACTAAGAGCTCCAAAACCCACCGAAGCTTAAAGATGTCCTAACCTGCACCATGGAGCCTTTATCACAAAACTGACTATACTACTCATTTTCTACGCTAACAGAGACGATTTCTAGAGCTAAGGGAGTCGCCGACAACGCCTAAGCAGAGGCAACCCTCTCAAGCTCAGATTCGACTCGAAAAATAGAGTAAAACGACTTACTCTATTCTAGCGTCCTGACGGGAGAACTTGCAGAGACTTCCCAGAAGGACAATGGCAGTCGCCGATCGTAGCACTGGTACGTGAGGATAGCTGCGTCTTCGAGTGGAGGAGAAAGGGGAACTAAATGAGCTGATTCCGTCAGCTCTTAAGGTCGAACGGCTCTTTAGCCTTCTCTGCCATTACCCACTCTCTGAGCAACCTTGCGTGCACACTTCCTTGAACGGTATGACCACGTGGGTTTCTACGCATACCAACTCTCTGATGCTAACTATTCTGAAACACCCTTTTTGTCTACGTGTCGTGAATGCAGAACGTTCATGCTGGGAGCCTGGGTCCCACCTTATCTGTGTGAGACACTACCTCGCACGATGACCATCCACCGATGACTAATCGCGCGATGATTATCCGCCGATGAACGATGTGTCTCTCATCCCGGCGATGACTGATGTGCCTCTTATCCCGACAATGACTGATGTGCCTCTCATCCCGGCAATGACTGATGTGCCTCTCATCCCGGTGATGACTGAGTGCCACCCTGGCAGACCACCGATGTCTCACCCTGGTAGACAACCGATGTCTCACCCTGGCAGACCACCGATGTCTCACCCTGGTAGACCACCGATGTGTCTCCCATCCTGGTTGATGACCGATGTTCCTCTCATCCTGTTGGCGATCTCTTATCGCCCTTGTGTGTGACGAGGACACATTGCCTCACTCTGGTCACATCGTCACACCTTGCTGAAGGCTCGTCCTCCCATTCCTCTAAGTCTGTGGTATCACGGTTCACACTACTCATGGTGGCAGATATGCCACCTATCTTCTATATCACCCATCTTCTGTATTTAGACCACATACTAAGTGCTTACCAAGTCTTCTCGAATACTCGGCGATGTGCTCTTTTCGGCGATCATGTGCACCATAGGCGATCTCTGATTTCATACGGGGGAAGTCAGAGGACGCCGCCTTCTTCAACAAACGGCGATCTCATCGACTTCTAAGCTAGACCTTCCTTTCTCTTACCCTTCTTGATTCACGTGCCTCCCTCCCTTGAAGCACGCCCACTTGATTACCTCACGATAAAGTCATCGCACCTGACTACTTGGTTGGTACAATGGTCAACCGATCGCCCTCTACCAGCTGATCCCAGACCTTGGGCGACGTCCGAGTTCTGACCACTATGATATTTTCTATTTTTATGTCCTTTTTATTTTAAATAATAACATACTCAGAAATTATTTAAAATCTATCACTTCTATTCCAATTAATTTATAGGTCCTTACATGAGACCCCTCGACTTCTTCAATCTCCAACCTCTGTGACGCTTTTCTGATCATCCAAAGGTAACCTTTTTATCTCTTCTACTGATGATTGCTGCATTTTAACCGATTTACATCATCCTTTATCTGTCTGGTGCATATGCTGTGGGATGCCTTCTTATCTTTCTCGTAACTTAGGGTTTTCCTGACGACCCCTGTTCTTATGAACCCTTCATTTGTTCATTTTTCCTCCTTCTTCGAACCTTTCCTTCGAGTCGCCTTCCCTCATCTCTTCCTTTTTCTTTCTTTGTAGTTTCTTCAATGGTTCGCTACAGAACAACTGATAACCCTCCTCCTTCGTCGCGGAATCCTATGCCTAAGACTCGTAGAGCCTTGCCCATAACAAATCCTTCGTCGTCGCGCGTCTCCCCAAGAACCTCTGGGGCTCCAGCAGCACAAGCTGAGAGACCTGCTACCTCCCCTCGCCCTAATCCATCCCAGGCCTCACCTCCTCAAGCCAGAGGTGTCGCTCCACCTTCCCACGATTACCAAGCGTTGTATCCCTGGGCTTCGCCACCGTTGCTGAAGGAGACCTCCTCGGTAACTTCTGCCCTTGAGATTCTACGTCTCAAGAGAGGGGATAAGCCTAATCTCTCATTCCATAAAGAACACGACAACAACCTCACCATCGTCCCATGCTTTCCTGGGGAACCCATCTGCGCGGATGACAGAGTTAGCAATGGCGAGCCATTTTGCTTCGTCTACGTGACGATGTTCAAAAAGGTGAAGGTTAGGTTCCCCTTCACATGATTTGAGAGGGAGCTCTTAACTGAGCTTGACGTTGCCCCTGCCCAGCTTCACCCAAATAGTTGGGCGTTCGTGAGGGCATTCGAGATCCTCTGTGCACATCTGGGATTACTTGCTTCAGTGGATGTTTTCCTATTCTTGTTCGAAGCCAAAAATCCTGGAGATTGCCTCTGGGTAAGCCTGAACGGGATTGCTGGAAGGTCTTTCTTCTCGATATTCTAGCAATCTTACAAGGATTGGAAAGGAAAGTTTGTAAAGGTTTGCGAAAATGACAAGGACCCTTCCTTGCTCGATGGCTTTCCCTTGTACTGGGTGGACAAGGGAAATTGCGGCTCCAAGGATGGCTTCAGGAGGGCAAGGAGCCCTGACAACATGGGAGAACTGGACAGAGACCTCTGCCTTTTCTGGAAAAGCGTAGCCGCCTCCAACATCATTCTTCCCACAACATCTATCATCAGCTTTGAGTTTCTCGAAGGCCAGCTAGACTAGCATATAGGTTATCTTTCGCTCTCTTCACTCAGCCTTGTTTCTTAATAACTGTATTGTTCTTCTGCTGGGTTTTTCAACTTCTGTACCCTAAGCTTGCATAACTGCTCATATATACCCCGTGCACGACCGTCTTTACTCATATTTACTTGAATTGCAAACTGCTGCTGTTGTCTGATTGCTCATCTCTTTTGTTCTTGCTTTTGCCTTATGCAGACATGATGCTGGGGAAAAACAAAATAGCTCAACTTCGCGCTCTGGCTAAGAAGCACAAACTCGCGGCGGGCTCCCAGACTATCCCTAACTCGGTTGCCGAGGACGCCGCTTTTCATGGGAGAACCCCCCCAGGAGGCTCTTCTCCTGCCCCCCCAGAAGGCCCTTCTCCTGCCACAACTCTACCTCCTCAAGCTAGGAAGAAACTGGCTCCCAAAAAGCTTAAAAGAAAAACTCCTCAAGTAGCATTTGAAGATGAGGAGGAAAATGACACCGAAGATGGCCTCATTACTAAATGCCAAAGGCCAACTGCCTCCAAGCCACCAAACCCCCCGACAACAGCACCATCAGGTCTTCCTCCACCAACACTCCCAGAAAACAACATACCAACCACAGACCTTCCCTCACTAACCTCACCAGACGATACGACGCCACTACCAGCCCTTCCCGCTCCCTCAGAAATAGTCCAAGCTCCGCCACTAGCCGCCGCTACACCTTCAACTGAAGGTGGAAGTCCCAACCTTGCAGAACACCCTCCAAGTGCTTCCACTCCTTTCCATTCTGCCGGGGAGGGGGCTCAATCTCAGGCCTCTACTGCTAGTCCCATCCTGATTGAGATTGAGGATACTGAGGCCTCTCCCCTTCCTGCCGTTGGAATATCTACCTCATCGCCACCCCTAGAAGCCCCCCTTGCCATCCAAGCAACAGAGGGTGGTGGTGAGAGTCAGCTTCAGGTGCTTCCAGAAGGCCTAACTCCTGTCTTGCCCATTCCCAGTTTCCTCACCGAGTCGTTGGGGTCTTTATCCTCACAAGTGGGCAAGCTAATAGAAGGGCAAGCCAGTTTGATCTTCAAAGGCATGCAAGAGTTCATCCACAAGCTCCAAAGAGAAAATCTTCGCTTACAGGAGGAACATCACTCCTTGAAAGCTGAAGCAAGCAAGCTTTCTTGTGATATGATGGTGCGAGAACTCGTGCACACAAGACTGGAAGACGCCTTGAATGATGAAATTTGAGTAGCTCGCCACGAGACAGCTGACTTTCGCCAAAGACTCCAAGCCAAAACTATTGAAAACATCGAGCTTGAGAGCAAACTCGCTCCCATGCGTGCCCAGGTGGCGGACCTGCAAGCTAAACAGAAGGAAGATGCCACGAGGATAGAAAAGCTGGAGAAGAAGTCAACTGAACGAGAAGTCCTCTTGGGGGTGGTCGAGAGCAATAGGGATAAGGCCCTCGCTGAGCTTGCCAAGGCTCATGAAGAGAATAATAGGATGATCTCAGAACTTGGCAAAGCTCAGGAGGAAAACAAAAGAATAACCACCGGGTTGGACAAGGCCCAAAAAGAAGCTCAAAGACTTACTGCAGAACTTGCCCAGACTCGGGAAGATCAACAGAAAACTGCTGACGATCTCGCTCAAGCTCTCAAGGAGAGAAAAGAACTGACCCAACAGATCGACGAGCTTGACCAGAGTTCTGCACAAATCCTCAACTCAGGGTTCGATGCAGCTTTGGAGCAAATGGCGTGCCAATACCCCGAGCTGGACCTTTCCATGATCTCTATATGCAACGAGGTGGTAGACGGGAAGATTGTACCTTCTGTTGATTAGAAACCCCCTTTATCGCCTTATCTCCACGCCCATATCTATCTTTTAATTTGCATAACTCTAATTTGAACATTTTTATCAATTTCAATGTTCACCTTTATTACCTTGTCATCGGCCTCGTATTTGTTTCTTTGTGCGTTTGACTAATGCAACAGGTGAAACACACTTAACCGAATGTAACTCAATGTAACTGAAACTTTGACCTTTCACGCCCTGCTTGAAACTAAACAAACTACTAATTTAAAATTATCAATTTGTTCAGGTATTAATTCCGGGCGATGACATCCAATAGAACTCGTGAACTTAAGGTGAAAAACCTCAACACACAAACCAACTTTTCACTAGGCAACAAACTTTAATCTTATCCGGTATTAAAAATACAACTTACCTGACCTGCCAAGTGTTCTGCATCATCGCCAGAAATTCTTCTGATATGGTACTCGCCGAATTAAATTTGGGCGATCACCTTTTGCAAACTTCTATTCACTTTTCCACCTGTCGTTCCTTTATATGGACTCTTCTTGCCTGCACCTGCTCGAAGGCAAGGAGGACTTCCTCTGTTGCCTACACTTGCTCACAGACAAGAAGGACTTCTTCTATTGCCTACACTTGCTCAAAGGCAAGGAGGACTTCTTCTGTTGCCTACACTTGCTCAAAGGCAAGGAGGACTTCCTCTGTTGCCTACACTTGCTCAAAGGCAAGGAGGACTTCCTCTGTTGCCTACACTTGCTCAAAGGCAAGGAGGACTTCCTCTGTTGCCTACACTTGCTCAAAGGCAAGGAGGACTTCTTCTGTTGCCTCAAGATGCGCGAGAACATCGAGGACTTTGAACTTCGCTGGATGCCTCCGATCGCCCCAGGGCGATGAGGACTTTAAAAACTTTTCACTTGTGCCCCTAATCGCCTAAGGGCGATGAGGTCTTAAAAACTTTTACTTAAAACGTGCACACTCATTTTACTTCTACCTCGAATCACTTTAGGTGATAAGGTTTTTCAAAAAACTTCTTTAAAACGATATGCACACAAACTTTAGTATACTTCAAAATCTCAATTTTGCATATCTTATTTCTTGGGTGGCCTCGTTAAAAACCCTCCTTAGGGAAAAAAGAGTGCCCCCTTGTAACTGTTTTTACAAAATTGTTTATGATTCCCCTGAGTTTGCACTACTTACAAAGCTTTAACTGAAATAAAATTTGAGGTGTGTGGCGTTCCAAGTACGAGGAATCGCCCCTCCTTCTAGTGTCTCCAAGCGGTAGGCGCCGTTCCCGAGTGCTTCGGTTATTCTAAACGGTCCTGTCCACTTGGGTGACAACTTATTCTCCATCTCGTACTGGTGGGCCTTCCTCATCACCAGATCGCCGCTTCTGAACTGCCTCGGTATTACTCTAGAACTGTACCTTCGTTCTATTCTTCTTTTCACAGCTTCAGCTTTTACTCTTGCTTCCTCTCTGACCTCATCCAGTAAATCCAGGTTCATTCTTCTCTCTTCATTTGATTCTTCTGCTACAAAGTGTTGAAATCTCGGCAAGCTCTCCTAGATTTCAACTGGAATCATCGCGTCACAGCCATACACTAAACTAAAAGGGGTTTCGCGGGTGCCTAACTGCTCAGTTGTGTGGTACGCCCAAATTATGCGAGGTACCTCATCAGCCCACGATCCTTTAGCTTTCTCTAATCTCCTCTTCAAACCTCTCAACAGAACCCGATTAGCGGATTCTACCTGGCCATTCGTCTGTGGGTGCTCAACGGATGCAAACACTTGTTGAATTCCCACATCCTCACACAGCTTCTTCAACAGGTGGCTTGCAAACTGAGTCCCATTATCCGATACTAGATGCTTAGGCACCCCAAATCGGCACACAATGTTCTTCCACATAAAATTTTCAATCTTGGGTGCCGTGATTTGGACAACTGGCTCTGCTTCAATCCACTTAGTGAAGTACTCGATCGCCACCACCAAGTATTTCCTTTGCCTGATCGCCATTGGAAAGGGCCCCAGAATGTCGATTCCCCATGTATGGAATGGCCAAGGGCTATAAATCGACTTAAGCTCTTCTGGAGGCGCCTTGTGCCAGTCGGCGTGCTGCTGGCACTGCTTCCAACACTGGGCGTACCTCTTGCAATCCTCTCTCATTGTCGGCCAGTAATATCCTGCACGAAGAGTTCTAGCAGCTAGAGCTCGACCCCTGATGTGACTCCCGCATATGCCTTCATGGAGCTCAGCCATAATCCTCGTGCATTTCTCCCCGTGTATACACACCAGGAGTGGGTGTGTGAACCCAAACCTGTACAACTCGCCATCTATCATGGTAAACCTGGTAGAGTTCTTCTTGATCTTCCTGGACTCTGCCGGATCTACTGGGAGCAAGCCAACGGCTAAGTAACGCTGGTACTGTGTAATCCACGTATCTGGCTTATGTGTGGCACAGACCTGCGCGACGTTCATTTCATCCACAGGAGATGCCTTTATCCTTGGCGTTCTCAAGGTCTCCTGAGTCAAAGACCTGTGACTCCTCGTCGTTCCCCCTGTCGACTTGCTCACTTGAAGCACCTGGTGATCTGCCACAAACGCCCTTGGTGTCTTCAACGTTTCTTGAATAACAGTCCTCTGTCTGCCCCCCTTGCCCGAATTGGCGAGCTTGGCCAGCAAGTCAGCTCGGGCATTTTGCTCCCTTGGTACATGCACTACCTCAAATAAGGTAAAAGAACTCTTCAACTCCTGCACATATGCCAAGTAAGCCACCATCTGCAGGTCCTTGGCTTGGAACTCGCCCACTACTTGCCCTGTGACCAGCAACGAGTCACTTTTGGCCACCAACACTTTAGCCCCCATCTCCTTGGCCAACAAGATACCTGCAATCAATGCCTCATATTCTGCTTGATTGTTGCTAGCTTTGAAAGCGAACCTTAGGGACCGTTATATCAGCACGCCGTTGGGCCCCTCCAGAATGACTCCAGCACCGCTACCCTGCTGGTTCGACGATCCATCTACCGAAAGGACCCAACGAAAGCCATCTCCTTCGACATGAGTTGCCTCTGACGAGAGCTCGACGACGAAATCAGCGAAAATCTGCCCCTTAATTGGCCCTCGGGGTTCATATTTAATGTCGAACTCTGACAGTTCTACCGCCCACTTTACCATTCTTCCAGCTACATCAGGTTTCTTCAGAACCTTCTGAATGGGCAAATCAGTCATTATCAGGATAGTGAAGCTCTGAAAGTAATGACGCAACCTCCTCCCCGAAAACACAACCGCTAAAGCAGCTTTCTCCAAGGCCTGATACCTCACTTCAGGACCTTGTAGCACCTTGCTCACAAAATAAATAGGCTTCTGGACTTGATTTTGGTCTTGGACAAGCACCGCACTCACCGCTCTCTCAGTCATAGCGAAATACAACCTGAGAGGCACTCCAACTAACGGTTTGCACAGCACCGGCGGGCTTGCTAAATATACTTTAAGCTTCACGAAAGCTTCTTCACACTCCTTGGTCCAGACAAACCTGTTGTTTCTCTTTAAACATTGAAAATAAGGGTGGCCCTTCTCGCCGCTAGCCGACACAAAGCGTGAGAGAGCAGCCATCCGACTTGTAAGCTGTTGCACCTCCTTCACCATAGCCGGGCTTCTCATCGCCATAATAGCAGCACATTTATCGGGGTTTGCCTCTATTCCTCTTTCAGTCAAAAGAAAACCTAGTAATTTTCCCGCCTCCACACCAAAGATGCACTTCTCTGGATTCAGTTTCAGCTTATATTTGGCTATCGTGACAAACAACTCTTCCAAGTCCGAGACGTGGCTGCTCCTCTCCAGGGAAGTCACCACCATATCATCAACATAGGCCTGCACATTTCTCCCCAGCATTGGTGCAAGCACCTTATCCATTAACCTCTGGTACGTGGCCCCAACGTTCTTCAGCCCGAATGGCATTACTTTGTAGCAATAGCACGATCTCTTTGTCATGAAGGCAGTATTCTCCTCATCCATAGGATGCATCTTGATCTGATTATACCCCGAGAAGGCATCCAGAAAGATCAACAATTTGCACCCTGCCGCGCTGTCAACCAGGGCGTCTATACTTGGCAAAGGATATGAGTCCTTTGGACAAGCCTTGTTTAAATCCGTGAAATCGACGCACATGCGCCATTTCCCGTTGCTCTTCTTAACCAGTACGACATTAGCGAGCCACTCGGGGTATTGGATCTCCCGAATGTGGCCTGCTACAAGGAGCTTCTGCATTTCATCTCTGATCGCCTGCCTCTTCTCCTCGTTGAACTTTCACCTTCTTTGTCGCACTGGTCTAACCTGGGGGTCCATTGCCAGATGATGGCACAAGAAATCAGGGTCGATACCAGGCATATCCGAAGCAGACCACGCAAACGCGTCCAGATGCCTCTCTATCACCCCGGCGATCTGGTCTTGTGCTTCACGATCCAGAGACTTCCCCAACTTGAAGACCTTGCCTTTTATCTTCCTTTCAATCCACTCTTCCACTGGTTGAAGTCTCCTTTCACTGGCTATCACCGCTCTGGTGATCCTTGTCTCCCTAGCCTCTCCTGCTCGATCGGCATTTCCAACTCCTTCCCCAGCACCTACCATACGTGCATCCCCCTCGGCGATCACCTCCATCGCAACATCGACGGCTTGCCCCCCTTCACGCCTAGATTCCACGTTAGGAAGCGGTGTGGTTGTGACGTAGCTTACTGATCGCTTGTTCTTGATGCTATTTTCGTAACACTTCTTTGCCTCCTTTTGATCAGACCGCAGGGTTATTACCACACCTTCCATTGCAGGGAGCTTAACCTTCATGTGCCTTGTTGAAGGCACCGCCCCTATCCGGTTGAGAGTTGGCCTCCCTAACAGGATGTTGTATGCTGAGGGGTCATTCACGACAAGGTACTTGATTTTCTCCGTTCTTGAAGCCGCTTCATCCGTGAACGTGGTTCTCAACTCGATATACCCCCTGACCTCCACCTGATCGCCAGCGAAACCATACAAACATCCTCCATAAGGTTTCAGCTAGTCAAGGGGCAGCTGCAATTTGTTGAAAGTTGGCCAGAACATAACATCAGCCGGACTTCCCTGGTCGACCAGCACTCAGTGGATCTTCCTTCCTACCGTGACAAGCGAGATTACTATAGGATCGTTGTCATGTGGTATAACATCCCTAAGGTCTTCTTTGGTAAACGTGATGTCCACATCAGGCGAGTGGTCCTCGAATGCTTCCACTACCATCACAGATCGAGCATATTTCTTGCGCTGTGACGCGGTGCACCCACCTCCTGAGAAACCCCCAGCTATAGTGTGGATTTCCCCGTGGATGGGCACTTCATGTTGTTGGTGCTCGCTGCTCGCCGGCTGGGAGCTCGACGCATTTGCTGCCTTCTTCTCCAGCAAATAGTCCTTCAAAAATCCACTTCTAACCAACTCGTCGAGTTGGTATCCCAGCGACAGGCAGGAGTCAAGGGTGTGGCCAAAACTTTTGTGGAATTCACACCACGCGTCTGGCTTTGGCCCCAACACCTTATCCGACACCTTTTCAGGCACCTTCAGCTTGGCAGCTATATTGGGAATGGCGATCAGGTCCGCCAATCCCATCACGAACTCATGCCTCGGAGGGCGCTTGAATTCCCTCTGGCGACCTGGCCCTCTTCCTCTACCACTACCATCACCTTTGTTTTTCTTCGAATCATAAGGATGATATGTCCTTTGATCCTTCTTCACCGCCGCCGTCTCCAACACCCTCTGAGGCTGAGTCTTGGCTTGGGCGCATGGTTTCGCAGGAGCCATATTCCCTCTCTTCTCTATCACTTCATTCTCAGCGGCGATGTGAGCCACAGCACGTTGCCGAATCTCTGCAAACGTTGCAGGGTGGCTCCTGATTAATGATTCACTGAAGGGTCCAGGTAGCACACCCTTCTTGAAAGCGTGCATGAACATCTCCTCGTCTTTACCTGGTAGCCGGACTATCTGAGCTCCAAACCTATTCAGATAGTCCTTCAAAGATTCCCCCTGGAATTGTCTTACGTCGAACAAGTCGTACGACACCATAGGCGGCGCCTTATTCACAATGTACTGATCGACGAAAAGCCTGGAAAACTGCTGGAAACTGGAAATGTGTCCAGTAGGTAGGCTCACAAACCAATCCAATGCTGTACTGTGGAGAGTGCTCATGAACATCTTGCAATAGGCCGCATCCGATCCTCCCGAAAACATCATCTGCGTATGAAACGCGGTGAGGTGAGCCTCTGGATCTTCCACTCCAGTGAAGGAGGCCTTCACTGCCGTGATGTTTGTAGGAATCGCAGCATCCATGATCGCCTGCGAAAATGGTATTGGAAAAACTCGTGGCGGAGACGGTGGCGCGCCTCCACTGGTTGCAGCACTCTCCCTCTGCTCGCGAAGAGCCTGACGTAACTCTTCATTAACCTTACTCAGCTCTTCGTTCCTGGCCTGAGAAGCGACCAGGTCGTCGTGCATCTTCATCTGCTCAACGCGTGATGCTGCCACATTTTCTTGCAAAGCACGCATCATCTCCAGGATTTGCGACATCGTCACGTTATTCTCTTCGGATTGAGGCGCAACTGAACTAGATCTGGTTGTCCTCATTTTCCTCATGAAACTTCTACTAATTTCACACAGTTGCCTTTCAACACGCAAAAGCTATCTCGCAACAACACTCAAGAAACCTTTCATCTTCCTTTGCACAACGACTGATCCAAGAATCAATCGGTAGAAACCTCCAGAAAACCACTCTTCACCGATTGAATTTCGATTCAAACGGTCTAAACCTCCAGAAAACCACACTTCACCGATTGAACTTCGATTCAAACGGTCAAAACCTCCAGAAAACTGATTGCGGCAGCAAGCAATCAAACAGAAACTATTGGAAACCTCACAAACTCCACTGTGGATGGGAATCACAGTTTACACTGCCCCACGGTGGGCGCCTGATGATCCAGCCTCTTGACCAAAGCGTTAGAGCTTCTCCTTCCCGAACCTCGTCCTCACCAGCTTCACGCCAAGTACACCGATAACCTTCACCTGAAAATCCTCCAAGAAACCTGAAAGAACAGTATGGCGCCTCTACGGCCGGTTGCGCTCCGACGCTCAAGTCAGTGATTGAATCAACAAAGAATGTCAAAGAAAACTCAGAACCGTGTACAAGTGAATCACCACAAAAAATGAATCCCTCCCTTAATTCCGTTAAGAATTATATATATATATACCTGAGTCTTTCTCTCTCCTGATGGTTATTCCTCTTGACACGTGGATAACATCTGGTCATATATGTGTCACCATTTGGAGCACCTGCAGCTGAAACGTTACTTCCACTTTGCTCCTGCGACTAAGTTATCCACACAGGGAGTAGCATAGTGCACAGGCTACTCTGGGCGCAACCTTAACATGAAGAGCTGGTTACCACTGGGTATCACGACTCACACTACACATGGTGGCAAATATGCCACTTATCTTCCCTACTTCGGCGGCAAACATGCCACTTACCTTCTGTATTTAGACCATATATCAAGTGCTTACCAAGTCTTATCAAATACCCGGCGATGTGCTCCTTTCGGCGACTTGTTGACCACCCGATCTCCTAATCTTCACACACGGCGATCATGTGCAATCTAGGCGATTACTGGTCTCCACACACGGCGATAGGCGATTACTGATCTTCACACACGTCGATAGGCGATTAGTGATCTTCACACACGGCGATAGGCGATTACTGATCTTCACACACGGCGATAGGCGATTACTGATCTGTGCTTCTTGGGTAACGCTCTCACTGGGAGCCTGGGTCCCAGCTTAACTGTGTGTTAACAGGAAACCCCCGATGACTGATCAGCGCTTCTTTACTTCTCGCGCTCTGCTTCTAGGCACTCATCGTGCTCTGCCTCCAGGCGCTCACTTGACACTGATCTGCGGGTGGTGGTCCCTTAGCAACCGACCACTGATCACCATTCTGTGTGATCTCCTCCCTAATTCACCTGTTATCCTCTACCACGTGTCACCCTGTGAACGGTCTACGTGGTCAACTGCTGCTGACGTCATCGACTACCGATGACCGACCGGATCAAAAATGTATATTGTTTCTAGGAAATAAAAAAAATTATATATATTTTCTTGCTGATAAAAAAAGTACAAAAAAAATTACATATTGTTTTTTACTGATAAAAAAATGATCAAAAGAACAAATGTATAAATTGTTTCTTGCCGATAAAACAATATTTATTGTTTTTTTTTTTCTGATAAAACAAAAGTATGTAGTGTTTTTTGTTGAAAAAAATTTATAAAAAAACAACATATATTAATTCTTCCCAATAAAAACATTGTATATATTATTTTTTGCTGACAAAAAAATTATATATTGTTTCTTTTCAATAAAAACAAATGTATATACTGTATCTTGCTGATAAGAAAGATATAGATAAAAAAAATTATATATTGTTTCTTACTGATAAAAAAAGAACATATGTATATATTGTTTCTTGCTGATAAATTTTTTTTTTTTTCTGTTTAAAAATTGTATCTATTGTGTTTTGTCGAAAAAAATTTGATAAACAATGTATATATTAATTCTTCCAGATAAAAGAATTATACATATATATTTTTGTTTTGATAAAAAAATCGATAAAAAGTTGTATATATTATTTCGTGCAAAAAAATAATCTATACTGTTTCTTGTTGATAAGAAAAATATTTATTATTTCTTTCGATAGAAAAGTGGATATTGTTTTTCTTCCAGATAACAAAGATACAGATAAAATATGTTTATATTGTTTCTTTAAAATATAAAAAACGTATATACAGTTTCTTACTGATAAAAAATATTTATAATTTCTTGCTGAAGAAAAAAATAGATATATTTTTTCTTGTTTATGAAAAGAATGCAGAGAAAAAAATTTATATATTGTTTCTTACTGATAAGAAAAATGATAAAAAGAACAAATGTATATATTTTTTTTGCTGATAAAAAAAATTATTTTTTTCCTGATAAAGAAAATGTATAAATTCCTTCCTATAGAAAAATAAATTGATAAAAAATGTATGTATTAATTCTTCGTGATAAAAAAATTGTATATATTCTTTTATGTTGATAAAAAAAATTATAATAAAAATGTATATTGTTTCTAGCAAATAAAAAGAAGTTATATATATTTTCTTGCTGATAAAAAATGTACAAAAAAAGAATTATATATTCTTTTTTACTGATAAAAAAATGATCAAAAGATCAAATGTATAAATTGGTTCCGTCTGATAAAACAATATTTATTGTTTTTTTCTGATAAAACAAAAGTGTGTAGTGTTTTTTGTTGAAAAAAATTATAAAAAAACAACATATATTAATTCTTCCCAATAAAAACATTGTACATATTATTTTTTGCTCATAAAAAAAAGTATATATTGTTTCTGTTCTCGCCAGTTGACCCGCCTGTCGGTTGACTCTACGACACTCACACGCCTCCTTCCTCACGCTGATATGTGCTTGGTTCTCTCGAAGCAATCTGAACATGTGAAAGAGTAAGGGGGCGCCCTATAGGCCGTTTGCACTCTGACGCTCAAGTCAATATTGGGCAAGAAACACCAAGTCTTTGAGTAACTGTGTTTAGGGTTTGTAATTGCGTACCTTTGTGAAGTGTTTTACTACCCTTTATATAGTCTAGGGTTTCCTCTGCGCCGCTACCCATATTTAGGGTTTACTAAAATACCCTCGCGTCGCTATCACCCAGTCTTAGGGTAATCTAGCACATAAGGTTTCCTTATCTGGAGTGCAAACTCTAAAAGGGTGATCACCTGGGTGCCTCCTCGTGCACCTAGTCTCTGGGGCCACCTGTTCTGGAAGTGCCTTCACTTCATGTGCCATGCATGTAGCTTTACTGGAAAACCCTAGTTCTGATGAGTACTCGACCCCTCAGGCCTCTGCACCTAACTGTGCTTTCCCTGCCACACGCATAAGTTCTTCGTGATTTGGGCCTCACCTTATCTCTAGGTTTTCCCTTCGCATTGGCCCCCTCTGGGAACCAATCTCAACTGTTCTGGTCATGTCATTCAAATCACCTAGCACCGATGTCACCTCGTCACACTCTGTTGCCGAGGACTCATCACCCTGCGGTATGTCGAGGACACATCAGTCTACCCTGGTGATCGACACCACTGATTACTCATTGACCCACTATTCCACGCCACTTGTGGGACCCTGCCTACATGGCTGTAGGGCCCAGCTGACGTCGCTTGCTGTCGTCAGCAGGTCTCCACGTCCGAGGACTGGTCAGTACACAAGCTCCCCAGTCTCAAGCTGCTAACTTGTTTCAGCGAAGAGACTAAGTAATCTGCCCGACGACCTACGTGGCTTTGTGCAGAAGGACGTGAATAGTGCGCTGAGGGGACGTTTCACCAACCCCCTTTTATCTGTAGACACGTGGCCGCATCAACGGTATGGGATTCTTAACGTTTGCGCTCCCTAGGGCTACGTTAAACCCCTTCAAAATCCCGCGCCACTTCACTGTTTCATCACTTTGCATTCTAGCCTTCATACCTTCTAACTTCTCTCACACGCTTCTGTCCTACTTCAACCCCTATGCTCGCGACCCTTCAACTTCGCTCACGCAAAGGTATAATCTTTACTCTCCCTTTTTGCCTTCACTTTATGATTCTGCTTCTCTTTACATATCCTAACTGCGTTGGATCTGTTTACGATTTCTGCATTTTAGGGTTTCTATTTTTCTTTTCTGTGTTCATTCTTCTTTTGAGTCTTTGTCCGCCATAGTTTCCGTCATCATTTTCTTCTAAAACCCTCTTCCTTCTTCCTACCTCATTTGTTTTAGATTCGAGATGGCCAGAACCAAAACCACCTCCAACCCTCCTCCAACCGTAGCGGTTGATTACAGGGCCCTCTACCCCTAGGCATCTGAGGATCTCCTTGCTGAGACCTCCAAACTCACCTCCACTGAAGATTGGAGGAAGCACAAGGACGATGAAAATGAGATCAAAGGGCGCGTCTTCGGCAGGGAGAGCGACGCGTACATCTCAGTGCGTCCTTGCATCGAGGGTGAACCTGTCTGCACCGACGAGCGATGCAATGGCGGGGAACCCTTCTTCTTCTTCTTCTATGCCACCGTGTTCAAACGAGTCAAGGTCTGTCATCCCTTCACCGGGTTCGAGAGGGCCTTACTCACAGAGTTGAATGTAGCGCCCGCTCAGCTGCACCTCAACAGCTGGGCCTTCATCAGGGCGTTCTCCATACTTTGCAACAACTTAGGGTTCACTCCCTCGGTAGATGTATTTCTATACTTCTTCGAGGCAAAGAGCCCTGGGAAAAGGCTTTGGGTAAGCCTTAACGGAGTGGTTGGGAGGGTTTTACTCACCCTCTTCTCTCAATCATATAAGGGCTTCAAGGAAAAGTTCTTCCGAGTCTGCTGCAGCTCCTACGACTCCACCATGCTCGATGGGTTCCCACTATATTGGGTGGAGAAGTTGAAGTTTAAGAAGCCTCGCGGACTCGAGGAGCTGACGCCTTTTGATTGCAAAGTGTGCCAAACTCTCTCCAGCTGGGGTGTGATGTTCGACACCACCCAACTGATCAGGCACGAATATGATGCCAAGACCCTCAGCGTTTACATTGGTACATTGTCTTTGTCTCGCATATACCTGTCTTTGTGTTTCATACTTGACTCTTCTCACCACTTCTTGTTGTCCATTGCAGGCATGGTACTAAACGTTGAGAAGAAGAAGAGGCTGGCAGATGTGATAAGTCGCCGCACTGCAGGTGGCTTAGGCCCTGCTGGCCCTTCCTCGCCCGCTGTGGCTGCCCCTGAACCAACTGCTGACAAGTCAAAAAGGGCAGCCCCAGTAGAAATCTCTGAAGACGAAGACACCTGTTCCGGTCTCGTCTTCAAGAGAAAAAGAGTGGAGGTTGCTGTAGAAGTCTCTTCTACAATAGAGGGGCAACCTCCTTCCTTCAGGGAGCACCCTCCCAGTGCCTCATCTCCACCCAAGCCACTCTTGGCGCTCGAGGGTGGAGGGAGAGTGCCCCTTCGGGTAGCCAAGCACCTCCTGCTCCTGAACTGCCTCCTCTCCTCCAGCGAGCCCTTGCTCAGATGCCTGGCCAAGCTGCAATGGAGGCTATGGGCAGGAACTCTCTGGGGGACCTCCTCAGCCATGGCCTTGGGGAGTTCCTTGCTACCTCCAATTTCTTACTAACCAAAGGCAGCGCAAAGGTAGAGTTGTTGGAGAAAGTTGCCAACCTAGAGAGGGAGCTGGAGCAGAAAAAGAACTTGGACCTCCAACTCCAACAAGCTGCCAAGCGCGAGACTGCTCTAAACCAGGAGCTGGGCAGTCTCCGCCAATCTGAGAAGGAGGCCAAGATACTCCTCTTCTCCAAAGGGTAGGAGGCCCTCCAATTTGAAGCCAAGATTCTCCGCCTCCGCAACAAAGTCATTGAGCTGGAAGAGCAGTTGGAGGGGGCTCAAACCAAAATGACCAAGCTGGAGGAAAGGGCTACCAGCTGAGAGGTTCAGTTGGGCAAGGTTGAGGAGGAACTTGCCCAACAAACGGAGCTGCTTAAGAAGACTGAGGTCGAGCTCACTGAAGATGCCGCCGATGTCTATGGGGAGGGGTTTAGCGATGCCCTTGCTCAGTTTGCCTGCGTGCATTCTGAGATGGACCTCTCGCCATTCTCCGTAACTTCGCAGGTAGTTGACGGGCAAATAGTGCCCAGATAGGTCTATTTGAGCAGCAGTATTCTATAGCTGAACCTTTTGTAATTATTTTTTGTAAGCATTTCCTCAATAAAATATGATCATTTTGTCTACCATACTTGTTCACCTTTGTACTTTAATTGACTTGCATTCACATCTTTGCTATTGTTTGACTGTTTGGCATACCTGGTTGAACTCACCACTCAGCATAGAATAAAACCATAAGCATCACGCTCGGCTCAGAATGACCCATAGGTAGCACGTTTAACTCTATTGAATCGCTATGAGCAAAACTTTATGATGACTTCTCTGCTGGAAAGTACCTCACCACCTCGTCATCACCCACATCTCTTGGTATTATAAGGACTTCAACGCCGATCTGCGTGTACATGACCCCTCCTTGCTCGAAGCAGAGGGGAATGCTAACGTATTTCGTCTGAGCACTCATCGCCATTGGGCGAGGATAGACGTCACTGGTGAACCTTTCTGTTCAAATTGGGAGTTCTTACTCGAAGAGGAGGTGTTCCATACGAACCTACCTTCCAACTATCGAGACCTCTAACCCAAACGATAGGTTCGGACTGACTTCACATCGCTCTTAGGCGAAGGAGGATTTCATTGGGTGAACCTTTCTCTTCACGTTGGGAGTTCTCACTCGAAGGGGAGGTATTCTCTACGAACCTACCTTCCCACTTACGAGACTTCTAACCCCAAGTGACAGGTTCGAACTGACCTCACATCGCTCATAGGCGAGGGAGGATTTAACTGGGTGAACCCTTCTGTTCACATTGGGAGTTCTCACTCGAAGGGGAGGTGTTCTCTACGAACCTACCTTCCCACTTACGAGACTTCTAACCCCAAGTGACAGGTTCGAACTGACCTTACATCGCTCATAGGCGAGGGAGGATTTAACTAGGTGAACCCTTCTATTCACATTGGGAGTTCTCACTCGAAGGGGAGGTGTTCTCTACGAACCTACCTTCCCACTTACGAGACTTCTAACCCCAAGTGACAGGTTCAAATTGACCTCACATCGCTCATAGGCGAGGGAGGATTTAACTGGGTGAACCCTTCTGTTCACATTGGGAGTTCTCACTCGAAGGGGAGGCGTTCTCTACGAACCTACCTTCCCACTTACGAGACTTCTAACCCCAAGTGTCAGGTTCTAACTGCATTGTACAAACACATCCAGATATACATTTTAACTGAAAATTTTATTGGGTGACCTCATTAAAAACCCTTAAAAAGGGAAAAAAGAGTGTCCCCTAAACTGTGTACAATATTACATGGCTTTAACTAAAATAGAAGTTTAGGTGAGTCGCATTCCATGTACGAGGAATCGGACCACCTTCTAAAGTCTCCAGCCTATATGCTCCATTCCCCAGGGCCTCTGTCACTCTAAAGGGACCAGTCCACTTAGGGGATAGCTTGTTCTCTATCTGGTATGGAGATGCCTTCCGCATAACTAGGTCAGCCACCTGGAACTGCCGAGCTCTCAACTTGGAATTGTGCTTGAGCTCAACTCTCCTCTTCAACGCCTCGGCCTTGATTCCTGCCTCTTCCCTAACTTCATCCAAGAGATCGAGATTCACCTTCCTTTCTTCGTTGGACTCCTCCGCCACAAAGTTCTGGAAACGTGGTGAGCTCTCCTGGATCTCCACAGGAATCATGGCATCTGACCCATACACCAAGCTGAAGGGGGTCTCCTTGGTGGTGGACTGGGGAGTAGTATGGTAAGCCCATACAATTCTAGGAACCTCCTCAGCCCACATTCCCTTTTCCTTCTCCAACCTTCTCTTCAGTCCCCTGAGTAGAACTCGATTGGCCGACTCGACCTGCCCATTGGTTTGTGGGTGCTCGACCGATGCGAACACCTGCTTGATCCCCAATTCTGTGCATAGCTTTCCTAACTATTGACTTGTGAACTGGGTGCCATTATCAGACACCAAACGCTTGGGTACCCCGAAGCGGCACACTATATTCTTCCATACAAAATGCTGGATCTTCTAGGCTGTGATCTGTGCTACTGGCTCAGCCTCGATCCACTTCGTGAAATATTCAATGGCGACCACGAGGTACTTCATCTACCGCACCGCTAAAGGAAAAGGCCCCAGGATGTCAATTCCCCAGGTGTGGAATGGCCAAGGGTTGTATATTGACCTGAGCTCTTCTGGTGGCGCCTTATACCAATCAGCATGCAATTGGCACTGCTTGCACTGCTGTGCATACTTAGTGCAATCCTCCCTCATAGTCGACCAGTAGTACCTTGCTCGAACGGCCTTAGATGCCAAATCACGACCTCCGATGTGACTCCCACATATGCTCTCATGGAGCTCTGCCATTATTCTCATACACTGCTCACCATGTACACACACCAGGATGGGGTGGGTAAACCCATGCTTGTACAACTCGCCATCAATGAGTGTGTACTTGGCCGAGTTCTTCTTTATCTTCCTTGCTTCCATTGGCTCCATTGGGAGCATCCCATCGGCTATGTAGCGCTTATAGGGCGTCATCCATGTCTCTCCACTCTGCAACAGGAAGACTTGCGATGGCCCCTCCTCCATTGGCATGCAGGTGTTGACCCATGGCTTCTTCAAAGTCTCTTGGGTCAACGACCGATGACTCCTCTTCTCGCCATGTGATTGGCTGATCTGATGGACTCCCACCAAATTATCAACTGTATAGGTATGAGGCGCCCTCAGGGTCTCTTGGATGACCATCCTCTGCCTGCCCCCTTGCCTAAGCTGGCGAGTTTGGCCAACAAGTCAGCTCTGGCATTCTGCTCCCTGGGCACATGCACTAGCTCGAAGGTTTCAAAAGAACTCTTCAACTGCTGAACATACTCCAAGTAGGAGGCCATCTGGGGATCTTTGGCCTGGTACTCTCCCGCCACCTGACCTGTGACCAACAGTGAGTCACTCTTCGCCATAAGACTCTACGCTCCCATCTCCTTAGCCAACAGCATTCCAGCAATCAGGGCTTCATACTCCGCTTGGTTATTGTTGGATTTGAAGGCGAACCGCAAGGCCTGCTCTATCAATAATCCCTTGGGCCCTTCAAGGATCACCCCCGCTTCGCTACCTTGCTGATTTGAGGACCCATCTATTGACAACACCCATTTGAAACTAGGTCCTTCTTGTTGGGACTTAGTCGAGGACATCTCGGCCACAAAATCAGCGTAGACCTGTCCCTTGATTGGACCTCTGGGCTCGTACTGTATGTCAAATTCTGACAACTCGACCACCCATCGTACCATTCTTCCTGCCACGTCTGGTTTTTGCAAGACCTTACGTATTGGCAGATCTGTCATCACCACCACTGTGAAACTCTGAAAGTAGTGACGAAGTCTACGTGCTGAGAACACAACTGCCAAGGCTGCCTTTTCTATGGCCTGGTATCTTGCCTCTGGCCCCTGTAACACTTTGCTAACAAAGTAGATGGGCTTTTGGCTTTGTTCCTGTTCTTGGACCAAGATAGAACTCACCGCCTTCTCTGTGACTGAGAAATACAGTCGTAGTAGGGTGCCGAGTTGGGGTTTGCACAAGACTGGCGGGCTAGCCAGGTACTTCTTGAGTTTAAGGAACGCCTGTTCACACTTCGATGTCCACGAGAATCTGCTGTTTCTCCTCAAACATTGGAAATAGGGGTGGCCCTTCTCTCCTCCTGCTAACACAAACTTGGAAAGGGCAGCCATCCGACCCGTTAATTGCTGCACTTCCTTGATCAATGTTGGGCTCCTCATGGCTATGATCGCCGCGCATTTGTCTGGGTTGGCCTCAATCCCTCGCTCCGTGAGTAGGAAGCCAAGGAACTTGCCTGCCTCTACCCCAAAGACACATTTCTCTGGATTCAGCTTCAACCTGTACTTAGCTATTGTATTAAATAGCTCTTCCAAATCAGTGACATGCTGATCACGCAACTGGGACGTCACCACCATGTCGTCCATATAGGCATGTACATTGCGCCCCAGCATAGGGGCGAGGACTTTGTTCATTAGCCTCTGATACGTGGCGCCTGCATTCTTCAGCCCAAATGGCATGACTATGTAACAGTAGCAGGACAGCTCAGTCATGAATGCTATCTTGCTTTCATCCCTCGGGTGCATCTTTATTTGATTGTACCCAGAGAAGGCATCTAAGAAATTGAGCAACTTGCACCCCGAGGCGCTATCTACCAATGCGTCAATATTGGGTAAGGGGTAGGAGTCTTTCGGGCATGCCTTGTTGAGGTCGGTGAAGTCTACGCACATCCTCCATTTTCCATTGGCCTTCTTCACCAACACGATGTTCGCTAACCACTCAGGATATTGGATTTCCTGTATATGGCCTGTGTCGAGCAGCTTCTGCGTCTCCTCCCTGACCACCTGCCTCCTTTCATCATTAAACTTACGCCTGCGCTGTCTCACAGGTCTGGCCTGGGGATCCAACGCAAGGCGATGACGCAGGAAGTCTGGATCAATGCCTGGCATGTCTAAGGCGGACCAAGCGAAAGCGTCCATATGTCGCTCTATCACTCCCGCTACTTGGTCCTGCGTCTCCTGGGGTAGGGATTTGCCAAGTATGAAAACCTTGCCCCCGATCTCCCTCTCTATCACCTCCTCTACTGGTTCAGGTCGCCTCACCCGGGCGGCCTCTTCTTGTGTGACCCTGACGTCTCCTCGGGGCAGGTCAGTGGCATTGCACCTCCCCCCTGGAGGTTGGGTGGTTACTGTGCATACTCCCCTTCTTGTCTTGAGGCTGTTTTCATAGCACTTCTTAGCCTCCTTTTGATCTGATTTGATGGTGATCACTATCCTTTCCATCGAGGGCAACTTCACCTTCATATGCCTTGTGGACGCCACTGCCCCCAACCTGTTCAGGGCTAGTCTGCCCAACAGCATGTTATAGGCAGACGGGGAGTTCACCACAGATACTTAATGCTCTCGGTGCGCGAGGCCACTCCATCAATGAAAGTGGTCCTTAATTCAATGTACCCCCGCACTTCTACCTGGTCGCCCGCGAATCCATACAGACAGCCTACGTAAGGCCTCAACTAATCAGGAGACAGCTGCAGCTCGTTGAAGGTCAACCAGAACATCACATCGGCCGAACTTCCTTGATCCACCAGGACTCGATGCACCCTGCGTCCTGCAGTGACCATTGATATCACCACTGGATCGTTATCATGGGGGACAACGTCCCGACGATCAGCCTTTGTGAAGACAAGGTCGATGTCTGGGAAGTGGTCCTCCTCACATGTTTCCACTGCCATCAGTGATCGCGCATACTTCTTGCGTTGCGACGAGGTGCACCCTCCTCCTGAGAATCCACCTGCTATAGTGTGGATCTCGCCATGTATGGGTACTTCGTGCCCCTGATCAGCCCTTGGGGCTACCACCACCTCGCCCCCTTGTGTCTCCCTCAAGTAATCACTCAAGAACCCACTCTTGACCAATTCGTCCAACTGGTGGGCTAAGGCCAGACAATTGCGAATGGGGTGGCCAAAAGCCTGATGGAACTCGCACCAGGCGTTCTTGTTGGGCCCCAACCTCTTGTCCGTCTTTGGGGGCATCTACAACCTTTCTGCCACATTAGGAATGGCAATCAGCTCCTTCAGCTCCACCAGGAAATCATGTCTAGGGGGCACATCCTCCTTAGCGCGTGCCCTAGTCTGGGACTTTCTGGCCTCATAGGGCTTTTGCTTTCCTTGAGCCCTCTTTTCTGTTGTCGCCTCGTGCACCCGTAAGGGTTGAGGTCGACTAAGCACTCACGGCCTTGAAGGGACTACGCTCTCTCGCTTCTCATTGAGCTCTCCCTCTGCGACAATGTGAGCAACAACACGTCGTTTAACGTCGCCAAAGGTCTTGGGGCAATTTTGGATTAGGGACTCGCTAAAAGGCCTTGGCAATATTCCCTTCCTGAAGGCATGCACCACCATATCTTCATCCTTGGTGTGCAGCCTCACCACCATTGCCCCAAATTTGTTGAGGTAATCTTTAAGGGACTCCCTCTGATGCTGTCTTACGTCGAAGAGATCATAGGACACTGGTGGAGGGGCCCTATTGACAATGTATTATTCTCTAAACAGTGTGGAGAATTGTGCGAAAGACGTGATATGTCCCTCGGGCAAACTAATGAACCACTCTAGTGTTGTTCCTGTCCACGTGGTCATGAAGAGCTTGCAATGCACTGCATCAGACCCACCTGACAGCATCATCTGCGTGTGGAACGCTGTGAGATGCGCTTCAGGATCTTCTACCCCGGTGAACACGGTCTTAGGCCCCACGAAGGTGGCTGGGACCACCATGTCCATGATTGCTTGGGAGAAGGGCATGGGGAAAGCCCTTGGCGGCGTTGGTGGAGCACGATCATCTCCCACGCGATCCCCAGCTTGCTGCATATGGTGCAGGTTCAAGCGTAGCTCCTGATTCGCCCTGTGTAATTCCTCATTCCTGGCCTGTGATGCAGCCAGGTCCGCCTGCATACGCGCCTGATGCGCTCTAGACTCCGCCACCGTCTCCTGGAGAGCGCGCATTGTAACATCCCGCCAAATTACTATACAAATGTATATAATGAAAATAAAGGTAATAAATAGATTGAAGTGAACAAAATATTATATATATGAAATGTAGTTTCTCCTCGCAGGGAGTTTAATACAAATTCGGTCAAATTTTCCAGAAACATAAACAAAATATAGTAAAAAAACAAAACAGGCGATCTCCTATCGAAAGAGACCGATCTCCTATCGGACGAGGCCGATCTCCCGTCGGAGGACCCGAAAACAGCCGATCTGCTACCAGAACAGAAATCCGGCGATCTCCTCCCGGCGACCACTCACTAAGGAGCTCTACTTCCTGGAAGATCATCTGCTCCCGTGTAAGTTATACACGATCATCACAGTTTTAAGAGAACAGCCACAGAACCAAAACACGCAGGGTAAGCTAGATATTTTAAAGAGAGTTTAAATAAGAATAATTAAAATAAAATCAAGGTAAACAATTTCAAGATATTCACGTAAAGTTATCAAGTTCCTCATACTCTTCACCTGATCGCCCAGAAATCACACATTTCGCAATACTTTCCAGAGTCATTCTATTTCACAACTGTATCAAGTGTCTATCAATTTCAAGTTCCTCATTTCACATGTCAGACCACCACTGACTCAGCACACAAGACACTTGACACTACTTCCGGAAGACTCATGCATTGATTAGACTCAGAGATCTGCACCTGTCATACCATACCACTGTGAAATCCACACAGGGTCGTTGTGAATCCACACAGCATGCGCATATATAATCTCAATGTCAATAGTTCTCCCGGTATGACAGGGTTAATCCATAGAACAGGCCGAGCTCGTTCTGTTTCACACGACTCACCCATTCCTATGAACCTCCTTCGACTATCCACAACTGAGTAACTTCCTCTATGGGATTCCATTATCTCAGCAGAGTCAGGATATCTCATTAGGAATCACCGATCAATGCACATCCTATACGGTCTTACACGGTATTTTCTTTCCTGAAAATACTATGCCTTGATCCACATTCACATCATGCAACACATCTCATAACACTTAAAGGAAAGATTTCAATCACAGAAAAAACTCACTCCAAGGTTCTTATTTCCGAACATCTCATTTAAATCTCATACCGTTTCAAAGCAACATCAAAAACAGGGAGTTCGTAAACAACGCCAAAATCGGCGATCTAGTTCAAAAACAGGGTATTTCGAAGTCTGTATTTAAAAACCGGCGACCACGTCGCCCAAACACATGGAACAGAGCATTCACGCAGATGAAAACGAAACCGGCGACCACGTCGCCCTCATTTCAGAAATAACTAAACTATAGCTTGTGATGAAAATGAAGTCTAGCTTCCCTTACCTGGACTTGCGTAAAATACCGCGAGCTCAAAACCCACCGAGCCTGAAGGATGCCTTAGCTCTGTTTTCAGTGCCTGGTCTGTAGAACTTGCAGAGAACCTCTTAGGTGCTCTAAGGGCAACGTCGCTTGTCGCACTGATGCTGGAGGTTGCCTGAGTCTCAACGCAAGGAAGGGAAGAAGGGAGGGAGGAAGTTTGCACTCTCTAACACTCTTGAGTCTGTAACGTTCTTTGCCTTCCCGCAGTGGCTTTTGAATCCCAACTTACCTGTCCACGCATGCTGCTGCTGCCACCCCTTCTGCAGGAAAGTCTGAGAACCACTGCCCTGAACAGTACGACCACTGTTGTCTCTGGTGCATGCCAACCACTGCTCTGAACAGTACTACCACTGTTGTCGCTTGTGCATGCCAACCACTGCTCTGAACAGTACGACCGCGAGTGTCTCCTGCGCATGCCAACATTCTGATGTCACCACTCTAAACCACCCTTTTTGTCTACGTGGCGCGTGTGCAGGACGTTTCATGCTGGGAGTCTGGGTCCCACTCTACTTTGTGTGAAACTCGACGTCGCGTGATAACTTTCCACTGCTGACTCATCCTGGCGAACGACCGATGTCTCCTTCGCCCTGGAAGACGACCGATGTCTTCCTCTGGGAGATGACCGATGTCTTCCCTGGCGACGCCCTCATGACTCTCGCGCCTTGGCCACGTCCACATGCCTCGCGCCCTGGCAAAGCCCGCATGCCTCGCGCCCGCGCGATGCCCGCATGCCTCGCGCCCGCGCGATGCCCGCATGCCTCTCGCGCCCGCGCGATGCCTGCATGCCTCTCGCGCCCGCGCGATGCCCGCATGCCTCTCGCGCCCGCGCGATGCCTGCATGCCTCTCGCGCCCGCGCGATGCCTGCATGCCTCTCGCGCCCGCGCGATGCCTGCATGCCTCTCGCGCCCGCGCGAAGCCTGCATGCCTCTCGCGCCTGCGCGAAGCCTGCATGCCTCGCGCCCTGGCGACGTCCACCTGGCGCTCATGTGTAGCAGGCGACCGGCTATCTCATAGCCTTCTAAACTTAACTTTTCCTCCCCTTTTTATTTTAAATAAAACATACATAGAATTCTTTTAAAATATAACCCTTTTTATTCCAATTCAATTTTACAGGTCCTTACATTCTCCCCAACAAGAAAAATTTTCGTCCTCGAAAATTGAATTACAAGGAAAAGAGATATGGATAGGCTTCTCTCATGGGTTCTTCCAACTCCCAAGTTGAGTCACCCGATCGCTCATCCCACACCACTTTCACCATGTTAATGGTCTTGCCTCTGAGCTGTTTACTTTGACGATCGTCAATCCTGACTGGTTTCGCTTCAAAGGACAAGTCATCCCTGATCTGCACGTTGTCCACTTCCAGCACATGACTAGGGTCTGCCATGTACTTCCTCAGCTGTGAAACGTGAAAGACATTGTGCAGATTCGCTAAATGGGGAGGCAGGGCGATCTCATAAGCTACTGGGCCAATCCTCCTTAAGATCTGATATGGTCCCACGAACTTAGGGGACAACTTCTTTGGTCTGATCGCCCTTCCTACACCCTTGGTTGGTGTCACTTTCATGAACACATGGTCTCCAGCAGCAAACTCCAAAGGCTTCCTCCTCTGGTCTGCATATGACTTCTGCCTACTTTGAGAAGCCTTCATTCTGCTTTGTATCTGTTGCACCTTCTCGGTCGTCTGTTGAATCAATTCTGGCCCAACCAAGACTGCTTCGCCCTCCTGGTACCAACATAAGGGAGTTCTGCATTTCCTCCCATACAGGGCTTCATATGGTGCCATCCCAATACTAGCGTGATAACTGTTATTATAGGTAAACTCCACCAGTGGCAACACCTCGTCCCAATTCCCCAATTGATCCAAGACACACGTCCTCAGCAGATCTTCCAAGGACTGGATCGTTCTCTCTGACTGACCATCTGTTTGGGGATGATATGCAGAGCTCATCCTCAACTTAGTTCCCAAGCACTCTTGTAAGGTCTGCCAAAACCGTGAGGTGAACCTGGGATCCCTATCTGAAACAATGCTGGAAGGCACTCCATGCAGCCTCACTATTTCCTGGATGTACAACTGTGCCAACTTGGCCATGGGCATCCTCATATTCACTGGGAGAAAATGAGCACTCTTCGTCAGCCGATCAGTGATGACCCAGATTGCATCATGGCCCTTTACCGATCTGGGTAAATGGGTGACAAAATCCATGGCAATGCTGTCCCATTTCCACTCAGGGATATCCAATGGTTGTAACAACCCGCCAGGCCTTTGATGTTCTACCTTTGCCTTCTGACACGTCAAACAGGTAGCAACATACTGGGCGATGTCTCTCTTCATGCCTGACCACCAAAATGACTCCTTCAAGTCATGGTACATCTTGGTCATGCCTGGATGTAGGCTAAGGCGACTCTTGTGACCTTCCTCTAGGACCATCTTCTTCAACTCTTCATTTGCCGGTATGCAAATCCTGCCTTCAAATCTCAAGATCCCATCATTGCCCATCACAAAGCCTTTAGCCTGGTCGGTCCCTAGTGACTCCACAGTACGCTTCAGACTAGGGTCCTCCAACTGCTTGTCCTTTATCATTCCAAGGAAGTCATTAGTTATAGCCAGCTTACTACAACTAATGTGATTTACGTGGAACTCTACCCCAAGGTTTAAATCTCTGAATTGCTCGATCAGTTTCTGCTCTTTCATCATCATGGTGGCTACTTGTACTGATTTTCTACTCAAGGCATCTGCCACTACATTGGCCTTCCCTGGATGATACATGAGTTGAAAATCGTAGTCCTTTAGAAACTCCATCCACCTTCTTTGTCTCATGTTTAGTTCCTTCTGATCGAACAGGTATTTCAGGCTCTTATGGTCACTGAACACCTGGAACCGAGCTCCATATAAATAGTGCCTCCAGATCTTCAAGGCAAATACCACCGCCGCCAACTCCAAATCATGCGTAGGGTAGTTTCTCTCATGAACCTTGAGTTGCCTTGAAGCGTATGCAACCACTCTTCTCTCTTGCATTAAAACACATCCCAGACCCTGATGTGAAGCGTCACAGTAGACATCAAAAGATCTTCCTACCTCGGGGATCACCAGCACTGGAGCACTAGTCAGCCTTTCCTTTAGTTCCTTGAAGCTCTGCTCACATCGGTCGGTCCAAGCAAAAGGTTGATCCTTGCAGGTCAGCTGTGTTAAAGGAGCCACTACCTTGGAAAAGTCCTCAATAAACCGCCGATAGTAGCCAGCTAGGCCCACAAAACTCCTCATTTCAGTAACTGTCTTAGGACGTTCCCATAGAAGCACTGCCTCCACTTTGGCTGGATCAACCGAGATCCCCTGGGCAGATATCACATGTCCCAAGAAGTTGACTTCCCTCAGCCAGAACTCACACTTCGAGAACTTGGCATAGAGCTGCTTCTCCCTCAGTATCTCCAATACTGTCCTCAGGTGTTCTTCATGCTCTTCCTCGGTCCTTGAGTAAATGAGTATGTCGTCTATGAAGACCACCACAAACTTATCCAAGAAAGGGCGAAAAATCCTATTCATGTAGTCCATGAACAGGGCTGGAGCATTTGTGACCCCAAACGGCATCACCACATACTCATAATGCCCATACCGAGACCTAAAAGTTGTCTTTTGCACATCATCAGCTTTAACCAAAATTTGGTGGTACCCCGATCTCAGGTCAATCTTGGAGAACACCGAGGCTCCATGTATTTGGTCCATCAAATCATCAATCCTAGGTAGGGGGTACTTGTTCTTGATGGTCAACTTGTTCAACTGCCTGTAATCTATACACAGCCGAGACCCCCCATCCTTCTTCTTGACTAGGAGCACTGGAGCCCCCCATGGAGATACACTGGGTCTGATGAATTGCTTCTCCAGCAACTCTTCCACTTGCTTCTTTAACTCCACTAACTCGGCTGGTGCCATCCTGTAAGGTGCCATTGACACTGGTCCAGCTCCAGGTACCAAGTCAATAGAGAATTCCACTTCTCTCTTAGGGGGTAACCCAGGTACTTCTTCTGGGAATACATCCGTGAAATCTTGCACCACGGGTATTCTGCTTACGTCCCCTTCATTCTCCACCTCCGACCGAGCGAGTATCACGAAGCACTTCGCCCCTTCTTCCAACTCTGACCGCCCTTGCTGAGCAGATATTACATCTGATCCTTGGAGGTCTGGAAACGCAATCCTCTGACTACCGCAGTCAATGAGAACGTGATTGGCAGCTAACCAATCCATTCCCAGGATAACATCTAGGTCCTGAAGAGGTAGGCAGATCAAGTTCACCTTGAATCTGCGTCCCTCTACAATCACTGGACATTCGGGGCAAACTGTAGAGGTCGACACCTGTCCTGACGCAGGTGTAGAGACCAACAGTTCGAAAGGTAACTCCTTCACTAGAAGGCCCAACTCAGCTACACACAGGCTTGACACAAAGGAGTGTGTCGCTCCAGAATCAAACAAAGCTTTTACACCTCTACCAGCAATAAAACAAACACCTTGTATGAGGTTACCTGACTGAGATGCTTCTGCTCCAGACATGGCAAACACTCTCCCTGTCGCCTGAGGTCTGCTGCCTTCGTTTCTCATCTGCTGGGAGCCACTGGGTTGGGTCGCCCCATTCCTGCTAGGGCATTCTCTAGCAACGTGCCCTGTCTTTTGGCAGGCAAAACATCTCCTCTCAGAAGTCTTCTTGAAGCATGCATTGGAGGCGTGTGGTCCACCACAATGGAGACACTTGGGTTTCCAATGTTGCTGCTGCTGAAACTGGGGAGGCGCTGCTCCTGCTCGATGTGGTGAAGGTCTCGCATAGGGCTTGCTTTGTGGGTGCTGTGCCTTAGCTTTCCCACTGGAAGAACCCCCGGGGTGTGACCTGACCACCCGAGAATCACCCTTTTCCAGGGTCTCCACCATCCTCGCCTTTTCCACTAAGGCGTGAAATTCCCTGATGCACATCGGGGCTATGGTCCTCTTCAGTCCATGCTTCAGCCCCTCTTCGAATTTCCTACACCTCCAGGCCTCGGAGGTCGCCTGAGTATAGAACCGGGCGAGGTACTCAAAATGAGCAGCATAGGCGTTCACTGACATATCCCCCTGCTCCAGCTTCAGGAACTTAGCTTCCTTCGCAAACTTGGCGCTGTCAGGGAAGTATTTCTCCAAGAACTTCACCCTGAAGCTCTCCCAATCCAATACATCCCCTCGGGCATCCATCATCTGCTGAGCTCCCATCCACCAGAACTCAGCTTCTCCTGATAGCAGATAAGTGGCGAACAACAATTTCTTCTCTTCAGGGCAGGAGGTCGCCCTAAAGATTTTCTCCAACTCTCTGACCCACTGATCTGCCTGATCAGGGGTAGCATTCCCACTAAACTTGGGTGGGTTGTGCCTCATGAACTCAGTCAGTCCCATCTGTTCTTGAGGCTGACCGCCGTGGGAGTTTGTCTCAGCCGACCGAGCAGTTTCCCAGTGGTGCATTGTAGCTTGATGGTTCTGAGCCATCGCTGCATTCTGCTGTTGGATGGCAGTTGCCATCATCTCGATAGCTTTAGCAATCTGGCTCATCTCCGAAGAAGATTGGGGAGGGGTAGAAGGTCTACGTGCCATCTCTCTTCGTTTCAGATTGAAACTACAGGTTTCTATACTCCCTACAACTACAAGAATGAGATCGATAAGAAATCAATTCATTCAGGAGGTAACATATAGACCTTACAAAGGTCAGCATCTCAAAATCATTAAGAATTTGAGCTCATCAACAGGATTATCACACTTATAACTTCAAACAAAACACCAGAACAGCTACTGGTATGCAGTCATCAATCCAATCAACCACTCTCAGTCAATTACAAGAACACTAAATAAATCACACCAGAATTCAATGTAGGCTAAACATCAAACCTTTGGAATTAAGATTAAGAATCATCTCGATCCAGTTATGAGTGTGCACCCTCACTACTTTATCAAGACCTTCTCATTCTTAATACTAAGATTTTCAGTTAGAGCATATATTCACCAAAGCACACACAAAATTTCAATACAAAAACGTTTGAAAACCTTCCACTATAGTGGTCATTTTAAACTCAAATAGATTTCATGGGCAGAAGAAACACAATGGATCCACAGCCCTCAGGTCATCCTAAGGACGAACTGCTCTGATACCATTAATGTAACATCCCGCCAAATTACTATACAAATGTATATAATGAAAATAAAGGTAATAAATAGATTGAAGTGAACAAAATATTATATATATGAAATGTAGTTTCTCCTCGCAGGGAGTTTAATACAAATTCGGTCAAATTTTCCAGAAACATAAACAAAATATAGTAAAAAAACAAAACAGGCGATCTCCTATCGGAAGAGACCGATCTCCTATCGGACGAGGCCGATCTCCCGTCGGAGGACCCGAAAACAGCCGATCTGCTACCAGAACAGAAATCCGGCGATCTCCTCCCGGCGACCACTCACTAAGGAGCTCTACTTCCTGGAAGATCATCTGCTCCCGTGTAAGTTATACACGATCATCACAGTTTTAAGAGAACAGCCACAGAACCAAAACACGCAGGGTAAGCTAGATATTTTAAAGAGAGTTTAAATAAGGATAATTAAAATAAAATCAAGGTAAACAATTTCAAGATATTCACGTAAAGTTATCAAGTTCCTCATACTCTTCACCTGATCGCCCAGAAATCACACATTTCGCAATACTTTCCAGAGTCATTCTATTTCACAACTGTATCAAGTGTCTATCAATTTCAAGTTCCTCATTTCACATGTCAGACCACCACTGACTCAGCACACAAGACACTTGACACTACTTCCGGAAGACTCATGCATTGATTAGACTCAGAGATCTGCACCTGTCATACCATACCACTGTGAAATCCACACAGGGTCGTTGTGAATCCACACAGCATGCGCATATATAATCTCAATGTCAATAGTTCTCCCGGTATGACAGGGTTAATCCATAGAACAGGCCGAGCTCGTTCTGTTTCACACGACTCACCCATTCCTATGAACCTCCTTCGACTCTCCACAACTGAGTAACTTCCTCTATGGGATTCCATTATCTCAGCAGAGTCAGGATATCTCATTAGGAATCACCGATCAATGCACATCCTATACGATCTTACACGGTATTTTCTTTCCTGAAAATACTATGCCTCGATCCACATTCACATCATGCAACACATCTCATAACACTTAAAGGAAAGATTTCAATCACAGCAAAAACTCACTCCAAGGTTCTTATTTCCGAACATCTCATTTAAATCTCATACCGTTTCAAAGCAACATCAAAAACAGGGAGTTCGTAAACAACGCCAAAACCGGCGATCTAGTTCAAAAACAGGGTATTTCGAAGTCTGTATTTAAAAACCGGCGACCACGTCGCCCAAACACATGGAACAGAGCATTCACGCAGATGAAAACGAAACCGGCGACCACGTCGCCCTCATTTCAGAAATAACTAAACTATAGCTTGTGATGAAAATGAAGTCTAGCTTCCCTTACCTGGACTTGCGTAAAATACCGCGAGCTCAAAACCCACCGAGCCTGAAGGATGCCTTAGCTCTGTTTTCAGCGCCTGGTCTGTAGAACTTGCAGAGAACCTCTTAGGTGCTCTAAGGGCAACGTCGCTTGTCGCACTGATGCTGGAGGTTGCCTGAGTCTCAACGCAAGGAAGGGAAGAAGGGAGGGAGGAAGTTTGCACTCACTCTAACACTCTTGAGTCTGTAACGTTCTTTGCCTTCCCGCAGTGGCTTTTGAATCCCAACTTACCTGTCCACGCATGCTGCTGCTGCCACCCCTTCTGCAGGAAAGTCTGAGAACCACTGCCTTGAACAGTACGACCACTGTTGTCTCTGGTGCATGCCAACCACTACTCTGAACAGTACTACCACTGTTGTCGCTTGTGCATGCCAACCACTGCTCTGAACAGTACGACCGCGAGTGTCTCTTGCGCATGCCAACATTCTGATGTCACCACTCTAAACCACCCTTTTTGTCTACATGGCGCGTGTGCAGGACGTTTCATGCTGGGAGTCTGGGTCCCACTCTACTCTGTGTGAAACTCGACGTCGCGCGATAACTTTCCACTGCTGACTCATCCTGGCGAACGACCGATGTCTCCTTCGCCCTGGAAGACGACCGATGTCTTCCTCTGGGAGATGACCGATGTCTTCCCTGGCGACGCCCTCATAACTCTCGCGCCCTGGCCACGTCCACATGCATCGCGCCCTGGCGATGCCCGCATGCCTCTCGCGCCTTGGCCACGTCCACATGCCTCGCGCCCTGGCAAAGCCCGCATGCCTCGCGCCCGCGCGATGCCCGCATGCCTCTCGCGCCCGCGCGATGCCTGCATGCCTCTCGCGCCCGCGCGATGCCTGCATGCCTCTCGCGCCCGCGCGATGCCTGCATGCCTCTCGCGCCCGCGCGAAGCCTGCATGCCTCGCGCCCTGGCGACGTCCACCTGGCGCTCATGTGTAGCAGGCGACCGGCGATCTCATAGCCTTCTAAACTTAACTTTTCCTCCCCTTTTTATTTTAAATAAAACATACATAGAATTCTTTTAAAATATAACCCTTTTTATTCCAATTCAATTTTACAGGTCCTTACACGCATCGTTTCCATGAGTTGTTGCATGGTAACGCTTTCACCCCCATTTGGTGGAACGAATCCTTGTCTAGTATTCCTCATCTCTGTTGTTTCTACTCTCACTCTCGTGTATGGGACCTTGTTTTATTTTGGCCCCACGGTGGGCGCCAAATGTTCTCGCCGGTTGACCCACCTGTCGGTTGACTCTGCGACACTCACACGCCTCCTTCCTCACGCTGATATGTGCTTGGTTCTCTTGAAGCAATCTGGACCTGCGAAAGAGAAAGGGGGCGCCCTAGAGGCCGTTTGCACTCCGACGCTTAAGTCAAGATTGGGCAAGAAACACCAAGTCTTTGAGTAACTGTGTTTAGGGTTTGTAATTGCGTACCTTTGTGAAGTGTTTTACTACCCTTTATATAGTCTAGGGTTCCTCTGCGCCGCTACCCATATTTAGGGTTTACTAGAATACCCTCGCGCCGCTATCACCCAATCTTAGGGTAATCTAGCACATAAGGTTTCCTTATCTGGAGTGCAAACTCTAACAAGGTGACCACCTAGGTGCCTCCTCGTGCACCTAGTTTCTGGGGCCACCTGTTCTGGGAGTGCCTTCACTGTTCACGTGCCATGCATGTAGCTTTACTGGGAAAACCCTAGTTCTGATGAGTACTCGACTCCTCAGGCCTCTGCACCTAACTGTGCTTTCCCTGCCACACGCATAAGTTCTTCGTGATTTGGGCCTCACCTTATCTCTAGGTTTTCCCTTCGCATTGGCCCCCTATGGGAACCAATCTCAACTGTTCTGGTCATGTCATTCAAATCACCTAGCACCGATGTCACCTCGTCACACTCTGTTGCCGAGGACTCATCACCCTGCGCTATGTCGAGGACACATCGGCCTACCCTGGTGATCGACACCACTGATTACTCATCGACCCACAATTCCACGCCACTTGTGGGACCCTGCCTACATAGCTGTAAGGCCCAGCTGACGTCACTTGCTGACGTCGCTTGCTGTCGCCACCAGGTCTCCAAGTCCGAGGACTGGTTAGTACAGTTTCTTTTCAATAAAAACAAATGTATATACTGTATCTTGCTGATAAGAAAGATATAGATAAAAAAAATTTATATATTGTTTCTTATTGATAAAAAATATGATCAAAAGAACAAATGTATATATTGTTTCTTGCTGATAAAAAATATATATGTTTTTTTTTCTATTTAAAAATTGTATCTATTGTGTTTTGTCGAAAAAATAAAAGAATTATATATATATATATATATATATATATATATATATATATATATATTTTTGTTTTGATAAAAAAATCGATAAAAAATTGTATATATTATTTCGTGCAAATAAAAAAGTATATACTGTTTCTTGCTGATAAGAAAAATATTTATTATTTCTTCCGATAGAAAAGTGGATATTGTTTTTCTTCCAGATAACAAAGATACAGATAAAATATGTATATATTGTTTCTTTAAAATATAAAAAATGTATATACAGTTTCTTGCTAATAAAAAATATTTATAATTTCTTGTTGATGAAAAAAATAGATATATTTTTTCTTGTTTATGAAAAGAATGCAGAGAAAAAAATTTATATATTGTTTCTTACTGATAAAAAAAATGATAAAAAGAACAAATGTATATATATTTTTTGCTGATAAAAAAAATTATTTTTTTCCTGATAAAGAAAATGTATAAATTCCTTCCTGTAGAAAAATAAATTGATAAAAAAAGTATGTATTATGTAACGCCCCTCAAAATATTGTTCATTTTTATATAATAAAATAAAGGTGAAACAATAATATCAAAATTTAACATAGATATATACATAATATAATTCATCCATTAATACAAACGTGCCTCAAAATAATATCCCTTTTTGAGGAAGTTTTAATACATCTCCATACAGGAGTTTTCAAAATAAAATAAAACAACAGCATTCAAAAATCGGCGATCTCCTCCTCCAGAAATGCTCACTGAGGAGCTCTACCACCTGCAACCTCATCTGCTCCCGTGCAAATATACACGATCATCACAGGTTTAAGAAAAACAACCACGATACAAAACAAAGGGTAAGCTAGATATTTTTAAAAACATTAAATATGAAACTTTATATCAATAGAAAGCATAAATCTTCACACCATTCATAATCTATATCAATTTCAACCATCAATATCCCCATATTCCACAAACTCGTCAAGTGTCTATTCAATACATTCAATACTCATGGTTCACACGTCAGACTTTCCACTGACTCATAACATATAGACACATGACTCTACTTCCGGAAGACTCGTGCGTTGAACTTAGCATCCAGAGACTTGCACCTGTCATACTACATTGCTGTAAAGTTCCCACAGCCATGCGCATAAACATAATCTCGATCTCAATCTCAATATCATCACTCTCTCAGTATGACAGGGTTAATCCATATAACAGGACAAGTCAGTTATCTTTCAAACGACTTACCCATACATATGGACCTCCTTCGACTCTCACCAACCGAATGACTTCATCTATGTGATTCCATCATATCAGCAGAGTCAGGATCGCCTCATTCACAGGATACTCACAGATCAATACACCCTCATAAAATCTCCACACGGTATTTTCTTTCCTGAAAATACTATGCTTTGATCACTCTTTCACATTCATCCAGTACATCATACCACACGTAAAAGCACAATTCCATCATATAATATTTTGAATCCTTTTTTAAACAATCCCAATCACAGAAACAATCATACCAAAGTTCAGATTTTCGAATATCATATGCATTTCACCTTTCAATCTCAAACAATTTCAAAACGACACTAAAACAGGGGATTTCTAACTTTGCATTAAAACCGGCGATCACGTCGCCCCACACATAAAAACAGAGCATCGTGAAATAGAATATGAAACCGGCGACCACGTCGCCCTCACTTCAGAACCTACTCGCCTAAAGTTTTTATAAACGAAAATGCTAGCTTCTGATGGATATCAAGGAAGAGAGGATTTCACTAATGGAGGAAGAGGCCATCCACCAAAACATTTAAAGTTTTTCTTATTAGTCTTTTCAAAAGAGGAGGCCCAAGCCCAAAGCCCAAGCCCAAAAAGGCCAAGCCCAAGAAGCCCAAGTCCAATCCATGAGAAGCAAGGCCAAACATTAAATAAAAGAGCATCATTTGTATTTCTTTTGTATAAGTTGTAGGAGGTGTGGATATTAAATATAGGAGTGTGAATATGTAAAATAAAGTCACATTGTACATGTGACTTAGGAGAGTAGGTGTAAGTGTAGTTTTTAGGAGGTGTCATAGTAGAAAAAGGTCACACCTCCCATGTGACTTGTTTTGGTGGGAATTTCAAAAGAGTTTCTTTTGAATTTTCCCACCTATTTTTCAGCACCTAAAAACTATAAATAGAGGTGCTGCCCCTTGTATATGCAGATTGGAAATTATTAGTAAGAAAACTCTACTCATTTTTTTGAGAGCATTTGTGAGCACTTGTGTGTCTCTTCTTCCTTGCTTCATCTTGAAAGCTCTTGGAACTCAAGTGGCAGCATCACACTCTTATCTTGAAGCAATCCAACCTTCAAGTGGCGAGATCATCTCCAAGTCTCCTCTTCATAAGTCTTCTAATCCATTCTCCATTCCATTTCCTATTTTGTTCTTATCTTGCAATTCTATTCGGTGTTTTTTGTTCCTATTTCAAATCTGTCCAGCATTTTTCATTTTTCCAGCACCTATTTTCTGTTTCTTTTCCTTTTTCTTGTATTTCAATCGGTTCAATTTGACAATAGATGGAACGTCTAATTGAGATTGTGTTTTGGCATTAGTTTTGGTGAGTTCTTGTCTTAGAACATTGATCCAATTCTAAGAGAAAGTGCCTCTCATATGACCAACTCAAGATGTCTCCTAAGAATGTCAAGAAATTTTCATATTATGTTCTTGAATTCACATCAGCTTCCCTTACCTGAACTTGCGCAAAATCACTAAGAGCTCCAAAACCCACCGAAGCTTAAAGATGTCCTAACCTGCACCATGGAGCCTTTATCACAAAACTGACTATACTACTCATTTTCTACGCTAACAGAGACGATTTCTGGAGCTAAGGGAGTCGCCGGCAACGCCTATGCAGAGGCAACCCTCTCAAGCTTAGATTCGACTCGAAAAACAGAGTAAAACGACTTACTCTGTTCAAGCGTCCTGACAGGAGAACTTGCAGAGACTTCCCAGAAGGACAATGGCAGTCGCCGATCGTAGCACTGGTATGTGAGGATAACTGCATCTTCAAGTGGAGGAGAAAGGAGAAAGGGGAACTAAATGAGCTGATTCCCTCAGCTCTTAAGGTCGAACGACTCTTTAGCCTTCACTGCCATTACCCACTCTCTGAGCAACCTTGCGTGCGGGTTTCCTCTAACAGTATGGCCACGTGGGTCTCTGCGCACACCAACTCTGGGTCACCTTCCATACCAACTCTCTGGAGCCACTGTTCTGAAGCACTCTCACTGACTACGTGTCGCGCATGCAAGACGCTCATGCTGGGAGCCTGGGCCCCACCTCATCTGTGTGGAACACGACCTCGCACGATGACCATCCACCGATGTCTCATCCTGGCGGACGAACGATGTCTCATCCTGGCGGACGAACGATGTCTCTCCCTGGAAGACGACCGATGTCTCTCCCTAGAAAACGACCGATGTCTCTCCCTGGAAGACGACCGATGTCTCTCCCTGGAAGAAGACCGATGTCTCCCCCTGGAAGTCGACCGATGCGTCCCTCATCCTGGCAATGACCGTCTGTCTCTCGCCCTGGCGATGCCCGCGTGTCTCTCGCCCTGGCGATCCCCGCGTGTCTCTCGCCCTGGTGATCTCCACGTGTCTCTCGCCCTGGCGATCCCCGCGTGTCTCTCGCCCTGGCGATCTCTCATCGTCCTTGATGTGGCGAGGACACATCGCCTTGCTTCTGTCGACTGATGCCACATTGTCACACCCTGTTGAGGGCTCGTCCTACCACTACTCCACGCCTGTGTTATCACCCCAACATGGCTCGGTGACGTTGGTAGCTTCTCCTGCCCGAGGGCAGCTCAGTACTCAATCCTTACGTGCCTAAGCATGCAACACTAAGGTAAATCCCTTATGTCCAAGCGTAAAGTCCCGTAGTTATTCTGCATGCATGGCGCTCCTAAGGTTCAAATCACACCTCCCTACATGTGATTTCTGGAACCCACTATGGTCCACCGACCGACCTCTACCACGCCGCCCTCAGACCTTGGGCGACATCCGAGGTCTGACCACCCTAAAATTTCCATTACAAGCTCTTTTCGTTTTAAGTAATAACATATTCAGAATTCATTAAAATTATACTTCTTCTATTCCAAATAATTATCTAGATCCTTACATATTAATTCTTCCTGATAAAAAAATTGTATATATTCTATTTTGTTGATAAAAAACACTAATAATAAAAATGTATATTGTTTCTAGCAAATAAAAAAATATATATATTTTCTTGCTGATAAAAAAAGTACAAAAAGCAACTATATATTGTTTTTTACAGACAAAAAAATGATCAAAAGAACAAATGTATAAATTGTTTCTTGCCGATAAAATAATATTTATTGTTTTTTTTCTGATAAAACAAAAGTATGTAGTGTTTTTTGTTGTGAACCTGTTCACCAACGTCCGTGTGGTGCCTAATGACCATCCACTAACGTCCGTGCGGTGCCTCCTGGCGCTCATCTAGGCACCGCTCTGGGGGTGGCGGCCACTAGGTAACTGACTACCGACCACCGTTGTAAGCAATATCCTCCCTGGTTCACTTGCTCTTTCTACCACGCGCCACTCTGTGTATGGTCCACGTGGTCACCTTCTGCTGTCGTCATCAACTACCGATGACCGACTGGAACACAAGCCCCCCAGTCTCGAGCTGTGAACCTGTTCACAGCAAAGAGACTAAGAAATTGTCTTCTGGCGGTCTACAGGAACTCACACTCTGGCAATAACACCGTTTCATTTCTTCTTCTTTGCCTTCAGACATTCAAAACATCTCTCTGTGACACCTTTCGACTTCTTCAACCTCCAATCTTCGTCCGACGTCTTCCTGATCGCCCAAAGGTAGCCTCTTATCTCCTCTACTGACGACTGATCACCCGCTAATCCAAGCTGCCTGCTAGGTCCGCTCCACGCGGCTTTGGTCCATGCTGCGGGACCCGGCTGACATGGATCACCCTTTGCTATCTGTTCCCGACGACCGAGGTCTGGCCACTACACAAGCCCCCCCAGGCTCGAGCTGTGAACCTGTTCCAACGAAGAGCCTTACAACTCGCCTGATCGCTATCGGACCTACCGGGCTGACGGGCTCTCACCTTTTTGCCGATGACCGAGGTCATGTAACAAACGAATTATAAATCTTGTCTTTACAATTTGAAGTACTCTTTCTCCTTTACAACTCAACTTTCACCCTGTCATTCCTTTATATGAACTCCTCTCGCCTGTACCTGCTCGAAGGCAAGGAGAACTTTTCCTTTCTCGCCTGCACTTGCTCAAAGGCAAGGAGGACTTCTCCTTTCTCGCCTGCACTTGCTCAAAGGCAAGGAGGACTTCCTCTGGTGCCTACACTTGCTCGAAGGCAAGGAGGACTTCCTCTGGTGCCTGCACTTGCTCAAAGGCAAGGAGGACTTCCTCTGTTCTCGCCTGCACTTGCTCAAAGGCAAGGAGGACTTCCTCTGGTGCCTACACTTGCTCGAAGGCAAGGAGGACTTCCTCTGGTGCCTGCACTTGCTCAAAGGCAAGGAGGACTTCCTCTGTTCTCGCCTTCACTTGCTCAAAGGCAAGGAGGTCTTCCTCTGGTGCCTGCACTTGCTCAAAGGCAAGGAGGACTTCCTCTAGTGCCTGCACTTGCTCAAAGGCAAGGAGGACTTTGAACCTCGCTGGATGCCTCCGATCGCCAAAGAACGATGAGGACTTTAAAAACCTTTCACTTGTGCCCCTGATCGCCTAAGGGCGATGAGGACTTTTAAACCTTTCACTTGTGCCCCTGATCGCCTAAGGGCGATGAGGACTTTTAAAACCTTTCACTTGAAGGGCGCGCACTTATTTTACTCCTACCTTGAATCACTTTAGATGATGAGGTTTTTTCAAAAACTTCTTTAAATCGATAAGCACTCACACTTTAGTATACTTCAAAATTTCAATTTTGACTTTCTTATTTCTTGGGTGGCCTCGTTAAAAACCCTCCTTAGGGAAAAAAGAGTGCCCCCTTTGCATCTGTTTTTACAAAACTGTTAACGATTCCTCTGAGTTTGTACTACTTACAAAGCTTTAACTGAAATAAAACTTGAGGTGAGTGGCGTTCCAAGTACGAGGAATCACCCCTCCTTCTAGTGTCTCCAAGCGGTAGGCGCCGTTCCCGAGTGCTTCGGTTATTCTAAACGGTCCTGTCCACTTGGGCGACAACTTATTCTCCATCTCGTATTGGTGGGCTTTCCTCATCACCAGATCGCCGGTTTTAAACTGCCTCTGTATTACCTTAGAATTATATCTTCGTTCAACTCTTCTTTTCACCGCTTCAGCTTTCACTCTTGCTTCCTCTCTGACCTCATCTAGTAAATCCAGGTTCATTCTTCTTTCTTCATTTGATTCTTCTGCTACAAAGTGTTGAAATCTCGGCGAGCTCTCCTGGATCTCAACTGGAATCATTGCGTCACAGCCATACACTAAACTAAAAGGGGTTTCGTGGGTACCTGACTGCTCAGTTGTGTGGTATGCCCAGATTATGCGAGGTACCTCATCAGCCCACAATCCTTTAGCTTTCTCTAACCTCTTCTTCAAACCTCTCAACAGAACCCGATTAGCAGATTCTACCTGGCCATTCGTCTGTGGGTGCTCTACAGATGCAAACACTTGTTGAATTCCCACATCCTCACACAGCTTCTTCAACAGGTGGCTTGCAAACTGAGTCCCATTATCCGATACTAGACGCTTAGGCACCCCAAATCGGCACACAATGTTCTTCCACACAAAGTTTTTAATCTTGGGTGCCGTGATTTGGGCAACTGGCTCCGCTTCAATCCACTTAGTGAAGTACTCAATCGCCACCACCAAGTACTTCCTCTGCCTGATCGCCATCGGGAAAGGCCCCAGAATGTCAATTCCCCATGTATGAAATGGCCAAGGGCTATAAATCGACTTAAGCGCTTCTGGGGGCGACTTGTGCCAATCGGCGTGCTGCTGGCACTGCTTGCAGCACTGGGCGTACTTCTTGCAATCCTCTCTCATCGACAGCCAATAATATCCTGCACGAAGAGTTCTAGCGGCTAGAGCTCGACCCCCGATGTGACTTCCATATATACCTTCATGGAGCTCAGCCATGATCCTTGTGTATTTCTCCCCGTGTATACATACCAGGAGTGGGTGCGTGAACCCGAACCTGTACAACTCACCATCTACCAGGGTGAACCTAGTGGAGTTCTTCTTGATCTTCTTGGACTCTACTGGATCCATTGGAAGCACGCCATTGGCTAAGTAACGCTGGTATTGCGTAATCCACGTATCTGGCTTATGCGTGGTACAGACCTGTGCGACGTCTACTCCCATCACAAGGAATGCCCTTATCCTTGGCGTTCTCAAGGTCTCCTGAGTCAAAGACTTGTGACTCCTCGCCGTTCCCCTCACCGACTTGGTCACCTGAAACACCTGGTGATCTGCCACGAACGCCCTTGGCGTCTTCAATGTTTCTTGAATAACAGTCCTCTGCCTACCCCCCTTGCCTGAACTGGCGAGCTTGGCAAGCAAGTCAGCTCGGGCATTTTGCTCCCTTGGTACGTGCACTACCTCAAATGAGGTAAAAGAACCCTTCAACTCCTGCACATAGGCCAAGTAAGCCGCCATCTGCGGGTCCTTGGCCTGGAACTCGCCAACTACTTGCCCTGTAACCAGCATCGAGTCACTTTTGGCCACCAACACTTTAGCTCCCATCTCCTTTGCCAACAGGATACCTGCAATCAATGCCTCATACTCTGCTTGATTATTGCTGGCTTTGAAGGCAAACCTCAGGGACTGTTCTATCAGCACGCCGTTGGGTCCCTCTAAAATGACTCCAGCACCGCTACCCTGCTGGTTCGATGATCCATCCACCGAAAGGACCCATCGAAAGCCACTTTCTTCAACGTGAGTTGCCTCTGACGAGAGCTCGACAAGAAAATCAGCGAAAACCTGCCCCTTAATTGGCCCTCGGGGTTCAAAGTTAATGTCAAACTCTGACAGCTCTACCGCCCACTTCGCCATTCTTCCAGCGACATCAGGTTTCTTCAGGACCTTCTGAATTGGCAAATCGGTCATTATCAGGACGGTGAAGCTCTGAAAGTAATGACGCAACCTCCTCGCCGAAAATACCACCGCTAGAGCAGCTTTCTCCAAGGCCTGATACCTCACTTCGGGACCTTGTAGCACTTTACTCACAAAATAAATAGGCTTCTGGACCTGGTTTTGGTCTTGAACAAGCACCGCACTCACCGCTCTCTCAGTTACAGCATAATACAACCTAAGAGGCACCCCTACTAACGGTTTGCACAGAACCGGCGGGCTTGCTAAATATGTCTTAAGCTTCACGAAAGCCTCTTCACACTCCTGTGTCTAGACAAACCTATTGTTCCTCTTTAAACATTGAAAATATGGGTGGCCCTTCTCGCCGCTAGCTGACACAAAACGTGAGAGAGCAGCCATCCGACCTGTCAACTGCTGTACTTCCTTCACCGTAGCTGGGCTTCTCATCGCTATAATAGCAGCACACTTGTCAGGATTTGCCTCTATTCCTCTCTCCGTCAAAAGAAAACCTAAAAATTTTCCTGCCTCCACGCCAAAAATGCACTTCTCTGGGTTCAGTTTCAGCTTGTACTTGGCTATCGTTACGAACAACTCTTCCAAGTCCAAAACGTGCCTGCTCCTCTCCAAGGAAGTCACCACCATATCATCAACGTAGGCCTGCACATTCCTTCCCAGCATCGGTGCAAGTACCTTATCCATTAACCTTTGGTATGTGGCCCCAGCATTCTTCAGCCCAAACGGCATTACTTTATAGCAAAAACACGACCTCTCTGTCATGAAAGCAGTCTTTTCTTCATCCATAGGATGCATCTTGATCTGATTATACCCCGAGAAGGCATCCAGAAAGCTCAGCAACTTACACCCTGCTGCACTGTCAACCAGGGCGTCTATACTTGGCAAAGGATATGAGTCCTTCGTACAAGCCTTGTTCAAATCCGTGAAATCGACACACATGCGCCATTTCCCGCTGCTCTTCTTAACCAGCACAACGTTAGCGAGCCATTCGGGGTACTGGATTTCCCGAATGTGACCCGCAGTGAGGAGCTTCTGCGTTTCATCTCTAATTGCCTGCCTCTTCTCCTCGTTGAACTTTCTTCTCCTTTGTCGCACTGGTCTAATCTGGGGGTCCATCGCCAGGTGGTGGCACAAGAAGTCAGGGTCGATTCCAGGCATATCCAAAGCAGACCATGCAAACGCATCCAGATGCCTTTCTATCACCCCGGCAATCCGGTCTTGTGCTTCACGATCCAGAGATTTTCCCAACTTGAAGACCTTGCCTTGTATCTTCCTCTCAACCCACTCCTCCACTGGTTGAGGCCTCCTTTCACTGGCGACCACCGCTTTGGTGATCCCTGTAGCCTTAGCCTCTTCTGGGCGATCGGCATTACTAACTCCTTTCCCAACATCTGCCACGTGTGCATTCCCCTCGGTGATCACCTCCATCACATCATCAACTGCTTCCCCCCCTTGTCGCCTAGACCCCACGCCGGGAGGCGGTGTGGTTGAGATGTAACTTATTGATCGTTTATTCTTGAGGCTGTTTTCGTAACACTTCTTCGCCTCCTTTTGATCAGACCGCAGGGTTATTACAACACCCTCCATTGAAGGGAGCTTAACCTTCATGTGCCTTGTTGAAGGCACCGCCCCTATCCGGTTGAGAGCTGGCCTCCCTAACAGGATGTTGTATGCTGAGGGGGCATTCACGACAAGGTATTTGATTTTCTCTGTTCTTGAAGCCGCCCCATCCGTGAAGGTGGTTCTCAACTCAATATACCCCTTAACCTCCACCTGATCACCGGTGAAACCATACAAGCAACCACCATAAGGTCTCAACTGATCAAGGGGTAACTGCAACTTGTTGAAAGTTGGCCAGAACATTACATCGGCCGAACTTCCCTGATCAACCAGCACCCGATGGATCTTCCTTCCTGCCGTGACAAGAGAAACCACTATAGGATCGTTGTCATGTGGTACAACATCCCTTCGGTCTTCTTTGGTAAACGTGATGTCGACATCGGGCGAGTCATCCTCAAACGCTTCCACTGCCATCACAGATCGAGCGTACCTCTTGCGTTGTGATGCGGTGCACCCACCTCCTGAGAAACCCCCAGCTATAGTGTGAATTTCCCCGTGAATGGGCACTTCGTGCTGTTGGCTCTCACTGCTCGCCGGGTGGGAGATCGACGTGCTGGCTGCCTTCTTCTCCAGCAAATAGTCTTTCAGAAATCCACTTTTCACCAGCTCGTCCAGTTGGTATCCCAACAACAGGCAGGAGTCAAGGGCGTGACCAAAACTTTTGTGGAATTCACACCACGCATCTGGCTTTGGCCCCAACACCTTATCCGACACCTTCTCAGGCACCTTCAGCTTGGCAGCTATATTGGGAATGGCGATCAGGTCCGCCAATCCCATCACGAACTCATGCCTTGGAGGGCGCTTGAAATCCCTCTGGCGACCTGGCGCTCTTCCTCTACTATTGCCATCGTCTTTGTTTTTCTTTAGGTCATAAGGACGATATGTCCTTTCATCCTTCTTCACTGCCACCGTCTCCAATACCCTCTGAGACTGAGGTTTGGTTTGGGCGCGTGGTTTTGCAGGAGCCGTATTCCCTCTCTTCTCTATTACTTCATTCTCGGCGGCGATGTTGGCCACAGCACGTCGCCGGATCTCTGCAAACGTTGCAGGGTGGCTCTTGATCAATGACTCGCTGAAGGGTCCAAGCAGCACGCCCTTCTTAAAGGCGTGCACAAACATCTCCTCATCTTTACCTGGCAGTCAGACTATCTGAGCTCCAAATCTATTCAAGTAGTCCTTCAAAGATTCCCCCTGAAGCTGCCTCACATCAAACAGGTCATACGACACCATAGGCGGCGCCTTATTCACAATGTACTGATCGATGAACAGCTTGGAAAACTGCTGGAAACTGGAAATATATCCAGTAGGTAGGCTCACAAACCAATCCAACGCGGTGCCGTGGAGGGTGCTCATGAACATCTTGCAATAGGCTGCATCCGATCCTCCCGACAGCATCATCTGCGTATGGAATGCAGTAAGGTGAGCCTCTGGATCTTCCCCTCCAGTAAAAGAGGCCCTCACCGACGCGACATTTGTAGGAATCGCAGCGTCCATGATCGCCTGCGAAAACGGCATTGGAAAAACTCGCGGTGGAGACGGTGGCGCGCCTCCACTAGTCGCAGCACTCTCCCTTTGCTCACGAAGAGCCTTGCGTAACTCTTCATTAACCTTGCTCAGCTCTTCGTTCCTGGCCTGAGAAGCGACCAAGGCATCGTGCATCTTCGTCTGTTCAACACGCGATGCTGCCACATTTTCTTGCAAAGTACGCATCATCTCCAGCATTTGCGCCATCGTCACGGTATTCTCTCCGGACTGCGCCGCGACTGAACTTGATCTGGTTGTCCTCATCTTCCTCAGGAAACTTCTACTACCTTCACACAGCTACCTTTCAACACGCAAAAGTTATTTCGCAACAGCGTTCAAGAAACGCTTCAACTTCCTCCGCACAACGATCGATTCAGTAATCAATCGGTAGAAACCTCCAGAAACAATTCTTCACCGATTAAACGCAACTCAAACGGTTAAAAACTCCAAAAACCGATTGCGACAGCAAGCAATCGAACAGAAACCACTGAAAACCTCACAAACTCAACAGTGGATGGGAATCACAGTTTACACGGCCCCACGGTGGGCGCCTGATGATCTAGCCGCTTGACTCGAACGTCAACACTCCTCCTTCCAGCTCCAAACCTTCCAAGAAACCTGAAAGAACAGAAAGGCGCCTCTGTGGCCAGTGTAGCTCCGACGCTCAAGTCAGTGGACAAACCATCAAATTATCTCAGAGAAACTAGGAACCGTGCAAGTGAATTGTTACTAAAATCAATCCTCCTCCCAATACCGTTAGGAATTCTGTATATATACCTGTGTTTTTCTCTCTCCTGACGGTTATTCCTCTCGCCACGTGGACCGCATCTGATCGTACACGTGTCACCATCTGGAGTATCTGCAGCTGAAACGTTACTTTCCCTTTTACTCCTGCGAGTAAGTTATCCACACAGGGAGTAACTTAGCATGCAGGCCGCTCTGGGCACAGCCTTAAAGCTGGCTAATACTGGTTATTACGGTTCTTAGAGCACACGGGCCAATATACCACCTATCTCCTGTATTTAGACCATGTAATAAACGTTCACCAAGTCTTCTCCAATACCAGGCGATGTCATCTTTCGGCGATGTCTTCACATACGACGATGTCCTCACATACGGCGATGTCCTCACATACGGCGATCACGTTCAATCCGGGCGTTTACTGATTTCATACAAGAGAAGTAGGAGACTGCCGCCTTCTTCAACAAACAGCGATTCCCTCAACTTCCAAACTACATTTTCTTTTCTCTTGCCCTTCTTGATCCATGCATCCTCACACCATGTCGTTCCTCGTGGCAATCTACTGCTGAAATCATCAACTACTGATGACCGACTGTATCAGCTCTCGCCGGGAACCTTGGTCTCAACTTAACACGTGTTGGCAAGAACACCGATGACCGATCGCCCTCTACATGCGCTTACGACCGACCGGTGCCTCATAACTATCCACCGACGTCCGTGTGGTGCCTGATGACCATCCACCGACGTCCGTGCAGTGCCTCCTGGCGCTCATCTAGGCACCGCTCTGGGGGTGGCGGCCACTAGGTAACTGACTATCGACCACCGTTGTAAGCAATATCCTCCCTGGTTCACTTGCTCTTTCTACCACGTGCCACTCTGTGTATGGTCCACGTGGTCACCTTCTGCTGTCGTCATCAACTACCGATGATCGACCGGAACATATAATATCGCAACAAATAAAATATCTCTTTATCTTTTATCTCCAGAATAATATCACAACAGATAAAATATCTCTTTATCTTTTATCTCCAGAATAATATCACAACAAATAAAATATAATATCTCAACAATATAATATCACACAAATAACATATATCTTTATACTTTATCTTCAGAATAATACAATAGATATAATATCACAACAGATAATATATATCTTTATATTTTATCTTCAGAATTAATACAACAGATATAATATAATATCATAACAGATAATATATATCTTTATATTTTATCTTTTAGAATAAGAGATAAAATACCTCTTTATCTTTTATCTTCAGAATAATGCAACAGATAAAATATAATATCACAGGAAATAAAATATCTCTTTATATTTTATTTTTAGAATCAATACAACAGATATAATATAATATCATAACAGATAATATATATCTTTATATTTTATCTCTTAGAATAAGAGATAAAATACCTCTTTAACTTTTATCTTCAGAATAATGCAACAGATAAAATATAATATCACAGGAAATAAAATATCTCTTTATATTTTATTTTTAGAATCATATGATGATAGCAATTATATTTTATCTTAATTACCTTTTCTGGGTTGACCAACATTTAGGCCAAACTCATGACCTACCCAATAGTCGAGGTTCCGAGCACTCGAGCACTCAGGTCCAACACACAAGCCCCCCCTTCTTACCTGCCACTAGGTAATCGTTTACTCACGGGGTACCCATACTCGAGTGGTCGTATTGACACCGAGCCAGGTTGACTTACTTGTGCATGTTCCAATTCAAGTGAACCACTAAAGCCAAATGCATCATCTTCCAAGAACATATTTATCACACATTGTTTTAAAGAAGGCGTTAAGCAAGAAAACCTTAGCTGAAATGCAATTTGAGGTTTGCCACATCCCAGGCTCGAGGAATGACTTCTCCCTCCAAGGTCTCTAGTCTATACGCTCCTTTCCTAAGCACCATGACTATACGGTGGAGGCTAATGGTGATGGCCTTGGCCGTGTTTTCATCAACGAAGGTTGTCCTCGTTCTTTCTACCTGATTTCACACGAAGCCAACCAAACACCCATCGTATGGACTTGACTGGTGAGCCTTGGCTTCTTCGTTTGCTGCTTGGAGGGTTCTCATGGTCTCCATGATTTTCTACAAAGTCGGGGTGTGATCGTCTTCATCTCTTCTGGAAACACCTTGCTTAGTATTCCTTATGTCGTCTGACTTTGCTTCTTCAAAACTGTGGATGGGACCTAGTTTTATCGGGCCCCACGGTGGGCGCCAAATGTTCTTGCCGGTTGACTCACCTGTCAGTTGACTCCACGACACTCACACGCCTCCTTCCTCACGTTGATACGTGCTTGGTTTTTTGCGAAACAATCTGCACCTGCAAAAGAGAAAGGGGCGCCCTAGAGGCCGTTTGCACTCCGACGCTCAAGTCAGTGTAGGGCAAGAAACACCAAGTGTATAGTAAAATAGTGATAGTCTCAAAACTGCGTACCTTCCCCTGGAGCCTTAAGACCCTTTTATAGGATGTCATTAGGTTATCCTTAGTAACCGACTTTCCCTACATGGAACATTATCTTTAGGAAGAAAATATTCCATGGGTGAGAGAATGCTATTATTTGTGTGTAATCTCTAACAGCGTATCTTTGTATATTTGTAGTGCTACTGTCGCCACCTGCATATCAATACATATTACTATGAACAATATCTTTTATCTCTTAATCTTTGGCGTGTATGGCGGTAACCTTCTATCTTCAAGCAATTGTCTTTATGAATGAATATCACAGCATATTGTTAACCCTCACGTTGCGGGGTCCATCCTTATGATTTAAACTAATCTCCCATGGGCCCTTAAACCCCTCACGTGCCATTACATGCAACTCTAAGGATAAATCTCTTATGCCAAAGCTTAGCGTTTGCCGAGGACTGATCACCCTTCTCTGAGGAGGCACACCGATCACCCTTCTCGGAGGGAACACACCGATGACTGATCACCCTTCTCTGAGGGAACACACTGATGACTGATCACCCTTCTCTGAGGGGAAAACCCTGATGACCAATCACCCTTCTCTGAGGGAACAAACTAATGACTGATCACCCGTCTCTGAGGAGGCACACCGATCACCCTTCTCCGAGGGAACACACCGATGACTGATCACCTCTCTCTGAGGGGACACACTGATGACTGATCACCCTTCTCTGAGGAGGGAAACCGATCACCCTTCTCCGAGGGAACACACCGATGACTGATCACCCCTCTCTGAGGGGACACACTAATGACCGATCACCCGCTAATCCAAGCTGCCTGCGAGGTCCACTCCACGTGGCTTTAGCCCATGCTGTGGGACCCAGCTGACGTGGTTCACCCTTTACTATCTGTTCTCGATGACCGAGGTCTGGCCACTACAATATGCTTTTTTTTTTTGTTTAAAATTTGTATCTATTGTGTTTTGTCGAAAAAATTTGATAAACAATGTATATATTAATTCTTCCTGATAAAAAAATTCTATATATTTTTTTGTTTTGATAAAAAAACTGATAAAAAAATGTATATATTGTTTCCTTCAAATAAAAAAATATATATTGTTTCTTGCTGATAAAAAAAATATTTATTATTTCTTCCGATAGAAAAGTGGATATTGTTTTTCTTCCAGATAAAAAAATACAGATAAAATATGTATATATTGTTTCTTTAAAATATAAAAAACGTATATACAGTTTCTTGCTGATAACAAATATTTATAATTTCTTGCTGATGAGAAAAATAGATATATTTTTTCTTGTTTATTAAAGAATGCAGAGAAAAAAATTTATTTATTGTTTCTTACTGATAAAAAAATGATAAAAACAATAAATGTATATATTTTTTTTGCTGATAAAAAAAATTAGTTTTTTCCTGATAAGGAATATGTATAAATTGCTTCCTGTAGAAAAATAAATTGATAAAAAATGTAACGCCCCTCAAAATTCTTGTTCATTTTTATATAATAAAATAAAGGTGAAACAATAATATCAAAAATTAATATATTAATATATAATAAAATACATCCATCAGTACATTGTATTTCCAAATACTATCCCTTTTTGAGGAAGTTTTAATACATGTCCATACAGGAGTTTTCAAAATAAAAGAAAACAACAACATTCAAAACCGGCAATCTCCTCCTCCAGAAAATGCTCACTGAGGAGCTCTACTACCTGCAACCTCATCTGCTCCCGTGCAAATATACACGATCATCACATGTTTAAGAAAAACAACCATGATACAAAACAAAAGGGTAAGCTAGATATTTTTAAAACGTTAAATATGAAACTTTAAAATCAACATAATCAGCTTTTAAACACCCACATAAATCCACCACTTTCTCATTCATATCACACAACCATCAAGTGTCTATCAACAATTTTCAATAATCGTCTTTCTCACGTCAGAATTTCCACTGACTCACAACACATAGACACTTTACTCTACTTCCGGAAGACTCGTGCGTTGAATCAGACTCAGAGATCTGCACCTGTCATACCACACCACTGTGAAATCCACACAGGGTCGCTGTGAAATCCACACAGCCATGCGCATACATAATCTCAATATCATCACTCTCCCGATATGACAGGGTTAATCCATACAACATGTCAAGTTAGTTATCTTTCAAACAACTTACCCATACATATGAACCTCCTTCGACTCGCAACGCCTGAATAACTTCATCTATATGATTCCATTATATCAGGAGAGTCAGGATATCTCCTTCTAGACAAGTCCCTAGTCAATGCACATTACACACGATCTTACACGGTATTTTCTTTCCTGAAAATACTATGCCTTGATCCCACATTCACAACATTCAATGCATCATACAACACGTAAAAGCACAATTCAATCATATAATATTTTGAATCTTTTCTTAAACAATCCCAATCACAGAAACAATCATACCAAAGTTCAGATTTTTCGAATATCATATGCATTTCACCTTTGAATCTCAAACAATTTCAAAACGACACTAAAACAGGGGATTTCGAAATCTGCATTAAAACCGGCGATCACGTCGCCCCACACATAAAAACAGAGCATCGTGAAATAGAATATGAAACCGGCGACCACGTCGTCCTCACTTCAGAACCTACTCGCCTAAAGTTTTTTATAAACGAAAATGCTAGCTTCCCTTACCTGGACTAGCGTAAAATCTCACTAAGAGCTCCAAACCCACCGAGAACTCAAGGATGCCTTAACCTGCACCATAGAGTCCCGATCACAAAACTAACGAGATTACTCATTTTTCGCGTTAACAGAGACGATTTCTGAAGTTAAAAGAGTTGAATGCAAAGCCCATGCAGAAGCAACTCTCTCAAGTTCAGAAACAACTCCAAAAATAGCACGAAGAACTTACTCTGTTTCACGGCTTTGATCAGAAAACTTGCAGAGCACAATGTCAGGAATCCAGGGGCAGTCGCCGATCTTCAACTGGTTCGCTAGGACGTCTGAACGCAGGGAGAAGGAGAGGAAAGAAACAGGGAACCAAAGCTAACTCACTCAATCACTCTTGAACCACAGCAACGTCCCCTGCCTCTCAGGAGTGAGTTTTCAATCTAACCAACTTCCCCAGAAATGCTGCTGCCACCACCCACTCTGCAGGAAAGCTTGCATGCACACTTCCTTGAACAGTATGACCACGTGGGTTTTCTGCGCATACCAACTCTCTGATGCTAACTATTCTGAAACACCCTTTTTGTCTACGTGTCGCGCATGCAGAACGTTCACGCTGGGAGCCTGGGTCCCACCTTATCTATGTGAAACACGACATCGCGCAATAACCATCCACCGATGACTACTCGCGCGAGGACCATGCCTCTCATACCGGCGATGACCGATGCCTCTCATACTGGCGATGACTGATTCCTCTTCCTGACGGACGACTGATTCCTCACTCTGGCAGACAACCGATGTTTCACCCTGGAGGACCACCGATGTCCCACCCTGGCAGACTACCGATGTCTCACCTTGGCAGACCACCGATGTGTCTCCCATCCTGGAGATGCCCGTGTAAGGACCCAGAAACTTTAATTGGAATAAAAGTGTTAGATTTAAATAATTTCAGAGGATGTTATTATTTAAAATACAAAGAGCTGGTAAATGAAGTTTCGTAGTAGTCGGACATCGGACGTCGCCCAAGGTCTGGGGTCAGCTGGTAGAGGTCAGTCGGATGACGTGTGGATCAAGAAGAGTAAAGGAAGAAAAGTGTAGTTAAGAAGTCTTCTACGAGATCGCCGTTATTGAAGACGGAGGCGATCTATGACTTCTCTGGGACATAATCGCCTGTCCCCTAGAGGAGACATGGCCGCCAATCGCCTATGGTGTACGTGATCGACGGGAGTGCACGTAGTATGTAGTCAAGATACTGGATCAACCAGTGTGGGTTCCACAAAACCACACGTATCAAGGTGTGGGCTAAGCCTTAGATACGCTGTGCATGCAAAGCTCTATGCTTGAGCATAAGAAGTCATCCTTAGTGTTGCATGCATGGGAACACGAGGAGTACTGCTGATCTACTCTTGGAAATGTGAAGCTACCGACGTCACCAAGTCATCTGGAGGTGATACCTTGGACGTAACATGATGGGAGGATGAACCTTCAGCAAGGTGTGACGATGTGACATCGGTGAGCAGAGTAAGGTGATGTGTTCTCGTCACACACAAGGGCGATAAGAGATCGCCAACAGCATGAGAGGAACATCGGTCATCAACCAGGATGGGAGGGACATCGATGGTCTGCCAGGATGAGACATCGGTGGTCCTCCAGGGTGGGACATCGGTTGTCTGCCAGTGTGAGACATCGGTGGTCCTCCAGGGTGGACATCGGTTGTCTGCCAGTGTGAGACATCGGTGGTCCTCCAGGGTGGACATCGGTTGTCTGCCAGTGTGAGACATCGGTCGTCTCCCAGGGAGAGACATCGGTCGTTTTCCAGGATGAGGCCTCGGTGGACAGTCATCGCGCGAGAGGTCATCGGTGGAAGGTTATCGCGCGATGTCGAGTTTCACGCAGATAAGGTGGGACCCAGGCTCGCAGCATCAGACGTACTGCACGCGCGACACGTAGGCAAAAAGGGTGGTTCAGAATAGTGACCTCAGACTGTTGGCATGCGCAGAGTCACGCGTGGTCGTACTGTTCAGGGCAGCGTGCACGCAAGCTTCCTGCAGAGTGGGTGGTGACAGCGGCTTTTGTGGACAAGTTGGTTTAAGATTTAAAAACTCACTTCTGAGAGGCAAAGAAGGTGTTGTGGTTCAAGAGTGACAGAGTGGGTGAGTGAGTTACCTTCATCCTTCTCTTTTCTCTCCTTCACTCTGCCATTCAGGCCTTATCACGTTCCTGCTTAGCTATCGACGACTGCCCTTGGAGCACCTGGGAGGTTCTCTGCAAGTTCTACAAACCAGACGCTAAAATAGAGCCAAGGCATCCTTTAAGTTCGGTGGGTTAGAGCTCGAAGTGAGGTTTTACGCAAGTCCAGGTAAGGGAAGCTAGCTTTATTTTCAATAAAAGCCGTAGATTTGCTGCTTCTGAAGTGAGGGCGACGTGGTCGCCGGTTTCATATTCTTTTTCGTGATGCTCTGTTCTATGTGTTTGGGCGACGTGGTCGCCGGTTTTAAACCCTTTTTTTTCATGATGTTCTGTTCTTATGTGTTTGGGCGACGTGATCGCCGGTTTTTAAATACACATTTCGAAATCCCCTGCTTTTGGACCAGATCGCCAGTTTTGGCGTTGTTTCTCGAACTCCCCTGTTTTTGGTGTTGTTTGAAAACTGTTTGAGATTTAAATGTGATATTCGAAAATCTGAACCTTGGAATGAGTTTTGCTGTGATTGGAATCGGTCATTTAAGTGTCATATGATGTGTTGAATGTTGTGAATGTGGGATCAAGACATAGTATTTTCAGGAAAGGAAATACCGTGTTGAGATTTGGTTATGAGGGTGTATTGATCTGTGAGTATCCTGTGAATGAGACGATCCTGACTCTGCTGAGATAATGGAATCACATAGAGGAAGTTATTCAGTTGGTGAGAGTCGAAGGAGGTTCATATGAATGGGTGAGTCGTGTGAAAAAGAACGAGCTCGGCCTGTTATATGGATTAACCCTGTCATACTGTGAGAGTGATGAAATTGAGATCGAGATTGTGTTGATGCGCATGGCTGTGGAAACATTACAGCAAATGAAGTATGACAGGTGCAGGTCTCTGGATGCTAAGTTCAACGCACGAGTCTTCCGGAAGTAGTGTCAAGTGTCTATGATGTGATGAGTCAGTGGAAGTCTGACGTGAATAATGTTGAGAAATTGTTGATAGACACTTGATGGTTGTGTGATATGAATGAGAAAGTGATGGACTCTTGTGAATGTTTAAAAAGGCTGATCTACGTTGGTTGTCCAGTTTATAATTTAAAGTTTTAAAAATATCTAGCTTACCCTTTGTATTGTTATGTGGCTGTTTTCTCTTAAAACTGTGATGATCGTGTATTTTACACGGGAGCAGATGATCTTCCAGGAAGTAGAGCTCCTTAGTAAGTGGTCGCCGGAAGGAGATCGCCTGTTTCTGTCTCTATGTGGTGATCGCCTGATTTCTGTTCTGATAGCAGATCGGCTGTTTTGGGTCTTCTGATCGGAGATCGTCGGTTTATGTAGGGAGACCGCCGGTTTCAATTTATTTGGCTGTATTTTGTTTAAGTTTTGGAAAAATTGACCGGTTATGTATTAAACTCCCTGTGAGGAGCAACTTCATTTTATATAAATACGTATGTTCACTTAAATATTTTTGTTTTACCTTTATTTCATTTTATATTTATGAAAAGCAATTTGGCGGGATGTTACATTAATGGTATCAGAGCAATTCGTCCTTAGGATGACCTGAGGGCTGTGGATCCATTGTGTTTCTTCTGCTCATAAAATTTATTTGAGTTTTAAATAACAACTATAGTGAAAGGTTTTCAAACGTTTTTGTATTGAAATTTTGTGTGTGCTTTAGTGAATGTATGCCCTAACTGAAAATCTTAGTATTAAGAATGAGAGGATCTTGATAAAGTAGTGAGGGTGCACACTCATAACTGGATCAAGATGATTCTCAATCTTAATTCCAAAGGTTTGATGTTTAGCATACATTGAATTCTGGTGTGATTTATTTCATTTTATTGAGTGTCCTTGTGATTGACCGAAAGTGGTTGTTTGGATTGACGGATTGTATACCAGTAGCTGTTCTGGTGTTTTGCTTGAGATTATAAGTATCATGATTCTGTTGATGAGCTCAAATTCTTAATGAATTTGAGATGCTGACCTTTGTAAGGTCTAGATGTTACCTCCTGAATGAATTGATTTCTTATCGATCTCATTCTTGTAGTTGTAGGGAATATAGAAAACCTATAGTTTCAAAATCTGAAACGAAGAGAGATGGCACGTAGACCTCCTACCCCTCCCCAACCTTCTTCGGAAATGAGCCAAATTGCCAAGGCTATTGAGATGATGGCAACTGCCATCCAACAACAGAATGCGGCGATGGCTCAGAACCATTAAGCTACAATGCACCACTGGGAGACTGCTCGGTCGACTGAAACAGCCTCCCACGTTAGTCAACCCCAGGAGCAGATGGGACTGACCGAGTTCCTCAGGCACAGCCCACCTAAGTTCAGTGGGAACGCTACCCCTGATCAAGCAGATCAGTGGGTCAGGGGGTTAGAGAAAATCTTCAGGGCGACCTCCTGCCCTGAAGATAAGAAGCTGGTGTTTGCCACATACCTACTATCTGGAGAAGCTGAGTTCTGGTGGATGGGAACTCAGCAGATGATGGAGGCCCGAGAGGAAGTGTTGGACTGGGAGAGCTTCAGGGTGAAGTTTCTGGAGAAATACTTCCCAGATAGTGCAAGGCTTGCCAAGGAAGCTGAATTCCTCAGGTTGGAGCAAGGAGAGATGTCAGTGAATGCTTATGTTGCTCGGTTTGAGTACCTCGCCCGGTTTTATACCCAAGCTACCTCTGAGGCTTGGAGGTGTAGGAAATTTGAAGAAGGACTGAGGCATGGGCTGAAGAGGACCATATGATGGAGGAGGGCCAAGCACATCTAGCCAAGGAAGCCAACGCCCAAACCAAGAAGACCGTCTAGACCAAGAGGAGCGTCTAGCTCCAGGAAGTGAGCGTCTAGAACGTGAAGGAGGGAGGCTATCCATGGAGCTAGACCGTCTAGGACCTCTCACAAGATCCATGGCTAAACATATCCAAGCACACATAGAAGAAGCCACGGATGGAAGAGAGAGATCCTTGTACATGTTTCATAAAGGCCCAAAGGGGGAGGGGGTGCTTAGTAGATTAGTGTAGTGTAGAAAGCAAAACTTGCTCACTTAGGGGTGTGCTATCAAAAAGGTGCCCTTAGCAATAGAAGGAGGGGTGTGCTAGCAAATAGGTGCCTTTAGCAAAAGAAGGAGGGGTGTACTATCAAATGTTGCATTTTTGACCTATCTTCTAGAATATTAGGATGATGGTGTGGTTTGACTAAAGTCAATACCCTAGGCAGCCCCACTTTTTGTATTTCCATCCCTACCCTTTAAGCTTGCTCACCAAGGCTCCTAAATCTATAAATAAGGAGGCCTACCTCATGTATTTTCAAGTTTATTTGAGTAATGTTATGCTGCCATTTTTTGTGCACAAGCTTTACTCCTCCTAGAAATCTAGGCTATAAACTTCAATCCTTTCACCTTCTCCCTTGAGCTGGCCTAACCACTCAACCCATACTCACCATGCACCTTCAAGACCAACACAACTCCTAGGAGGGTCTTGTTTCACTCACCCATTGCTTCCGCTCCATCTATTTCTACTTTGATTCAAGAAGAACACATGAAAATGCCATCATTTGGTATCATGAGCTTTTGGTTCTTCAAGATGAGTAGCTTGTCTTTTTAAATTTTCAGTTCTTCTTTATTTTCATCTTGTCATTTCAATTCCATAATTGTCTTGCTGTTTTTTACATTTTAAATTGTTCTTGGTGTGCTTATGGAAGATCCAACCGAAGCACATGTGTTCAATTGATCTTGAACATTTTCTTGTGCAATTGTGATAGGATTCCTTACACATTGAGTGGCTGTTTTCTTTTAGGAATTTGAGTCTTTATTGCTTTCTTATAATTGCTTCATTTTATGCTTTGAGTCTTTATTTTCTAAATCTATAAATGTTGTGTCAAGTCATGTGAATCCATAATTGTCATCAATTCTTAGTAGTCCTATTTTTTTGGCTTGATTGTTTCTTGTTTTTGGGTCTCTTTAAGTTGCCTTAATCTGCTGTTATTTTTTGATCCTTTGCTGCCTTTTTAATTTTAGCTTGAGTTCATATTTGTGTTTTAGTTCTACACAAATTCATTTACATCATTTTCCTTTGTGTCTTTTGCTATATCTTGCTGTTTTTCCAATTTACACAGAATCCCCTGTTTTACATCAATCTGTGCTGGCTGTTTTTGCTTGGGAAAATTATTTTTTTCAGATAGGAAAATTTTGATTCTCTGGAATATGCAAGATTGAGGTGTTATAGAAAAGACAAAAAAAGAATCAGGTCAAAAAAAGAAATAGAAAAAAAATGATAAATATTTTAAAAACAGTGTGCAAATCTGGGCGCTCCAGCTGGCGTAACTGAACACTGATTTTGCAAAATTTATTAAAAAAAAATGGCTCATGCGTTTTGGGTGAAATCTGTCCCAGAATTTAGTTGAGATCTTGAAATATTTGCATATCAATTTTCAGAGGCAAATCTGTAAAGGAAAGCTCAGCATAAATTGGGGAAAATCACGTTTTCTGGCCACAACAGTTTTTCAGTGGTGCTGTTTTTGATTTTGAAATCAATTCTAGTGCTATTCTTAGGATTCACTTTGTGTGCCTACCTTTCTTTGAATACCTTTATTTGCTTGTTTTATATTTCTTTGGAACTCTTTCTAGTTGTCACAATTTAACTCCATTTGGTGGTTCTGTTTTTCTAATTAATTTGTTTCTTGCTTTAATCCTTTGGCCTCTAAATTTGGTGCTGGAATTATTTCTCAATTGGTGCCTATTTGAGTAGAAATTTAACTTGAGTGAGGTCTAGCTTGTGTGATAGGTGCTGGATTGGAGAATTAATTTTCTAATTCTAAGAGGAGCCAAAGCAAGGGCAGCAAACAAAGATTACTCAAAAACACGACAAACACTTGGAGGGCCCAACAAAGAAAAGACAACCAAGGGAGTGCCAATAGCAAAACAAGGATCAACAAAGGGGGTTTTCTTAATCTTCTTTGTAACTTAACCTTGTTAATTACTCTTTAACTACGTGATTAGACGGTGAGTGTGTCTTCAAGGGCTCCAAGTGTCCAAGAAGCCTCACCTAGGGCCGACTAGTGTAGACCTTACTTGTTTTAGCATGTGTTAATTGTTTTAATTGCTTTCCTTGCTTAATTAGTTACGTTTGGTAATTGTTTTGTTTTGTTTAAGTTCGTTAATTCTTTTGCTTGGTTAATTAGCTAGTTTGCATTGTTTTCTTGCATCAAAATTTGATTTCTTCAACCTAATTGTGTTTTAAGTGGTTTACTAAGAGAAAGCTTTGTGTGAAGACATTGAGGGATAGTCTTTGGCTAAGGCAAGGCTTGGTATTTAAGTAGTCCATTGTGACTCACCTCCCTTACCTGGAAGACTACCTTCTTTGACTTCCCTAAATTTTCTCAAGGTAAAATATTTCTATACACAAAGGTCTAGTCATGTCTTCTCATTCCTTTAAATCTCTTAAAAGTGAGGTGAAATCCTTGAAATCTCTTTTGGAACAACTTTCCAAGAATATTCAATCAATTTCATCTAAACAATTGGAGAATGAGGCCAAAACTAATGAATTGACTAAATCAAAGGATGAGAAGTCTCACATTTCAAAAAAATTACCTTCTCATGCATCTATCTCTAAAAAGCATGATTCTTTTGGGGAGGGAAGACATAGAAGAGATAGAAAAGAACAAGAAAGCCCAAGAGAGGTTAGGGTAGACCTACCCCATTCCCATGGAAAAGAAAATATAGAAACTTGCCTAGATTGGGAAATGAGGGTAGAAAAATTGTTTGCTTCCCATAAAGAAAGAAAGGAAAGAAAGATACAAAAGAAAAGAGAGGAAGCCGAAAGGGAAGCTAAAGAAAAAGAAAAAGAAAAAGAAAAGCATGAGAAGACCCTTGAGAAACAAAAGGCGTGGGAGAATAGTGTTCCTTCTCACAAGGTCATTCAACAAGACAAAAGATTTAAAAATACCTTTGAAAATATACGTCTTGTTGAACAACCTAGCCTTTCCTTTTGTAAAGGAACACTTGCAAGCATAGTAACAAAAAAAGAGTCTTCAAAAGAAGCTTGCATAGATAAAGATAAAGTGGATTATTTCTCATATGTGCTAGGATATCACCAAGTGAATGTCAAGTTATTTACAAGCATCTACAAAAACAAATTTTTATGTGAAGTAGTGCCTAAAGAAACTTGTCATGTCCTATTGAGACAACCATTGCCAAGTGTGCAACTTCTCATAAACAATGGTTGTAACAGCGAGACTATCTTTACACATAAGAGAAAAATTCTTCATGAAGGAGAACTCATGGACCAAATTAGAGTTGATAAAACTCTAGAGCTTTTAAAAGGAAAACTTTTGTCACCCATGAGAAAAGATGTTCAAAGACATTACCCTAGATACATTTCTTGTTTTAAAAATACACCTAAGGTGATGTCTCATGAACTCTATACTCCTTTACCTTTTGCAAATGATCCTTGGGAAGACATAAACCTCAATTTTATCTTAGAGCTTCCTAGGACAACAAAAGGTTTTGATTCCATTTTTATGGATATGGATAATCTCTTCTATATAGAAGTGACAAGTCTTCATGGTTTATCTTCAAGCATAGTATTGGATAGAGCTCCAAAATTTGAAAACCATCATTTGAGGAATCTTTTAGAAAAACTTGAAATTAAGTTGTACTCTTCAAATTTTTATCCTCAAAAGAATGGTCAAAATAAAATTGAAAACATAGCTCTTTTTACTATGCCTAGAGAAATCATGAAAGACAATCACAATTCTTGGGATAAGTATCCTTTTGAGCATGCATACAATGGAGTAGTCCACAAGACTACTAATATTTCTACATTTGAAATTGCATGTGGACTTAATCCTCTTTCGCTTTTTAAGTTGTTACCCTTTCCTAAAGGTATTGTGCCTAAGGAAAAGGTAACCAATATTGAAAATTTTCAAATACATAAGAGGATTAGAGAACACATACAACCATCAAAAGAGAAATATTGTACAAAGTTGCCAAAAACAAAAGAAAAACAAAAATGGCAACTTCATACAATTAAGTTCTCTCCAATTGCTCACACTAACACCTTTACTTTGTTTGATGATTTCCATAGGTGGACGTTTGATCCGGGAGGACAAGCCTTGCCGAAACAATAGGCTGCTATCCGAGATCAAATCTGTAGATCTGAGGATAGATCTTCTGAAAGGAGGAGGAGATGATGGACACCATCCAGCCCCATCCATCCCCCTAGTTGAAGACAAAGCAAGGGATTTGAGGACAAATCCTTTTTCAAGAGGGAGGGGATGATGGAGGAGGGCCAAGCACATCTAGCCAAGGAAGCCAACGCCCAAACCAAGAAGACCGTCTAGACCAAGAGGAGCGTCTAGCTCCAGGAAGTGAGCGTCTAGAACGTGAAGGAGGGAGGCTATCCATGGAGCTAGACCGTCTAGGACCTCTCACAAGATCCATGGCTAAACATATCCAAGCACACATAGAAGAAGCCACGGATGGAAGAGAGAGATCCTTGTACATGTTTCATAAAGGCCCAAAGGGGGAGGGGGTGCTTAGTAGATTAGTGTAGTGTAGAAAGCAAAACTTGCTCACTTAGGGGTGTGCTATCAAAAAGGTGCCCTTAGCAATAGAAGGAGGGGTGTGCTAGCAAATAGGTGCCTTTAGCAAAAGAAGGAGGGGTGTACTATCAAATGTTGCATTTTTGACCTATCTTCTAGAATATTAGGATGATGGTGTGGTTTGACTAAAGTCAATACCCTAGGCAGCCCCACTTTTTGTATTTCCATCCCTACCCTTTAAGCTTGCTCACCAAGGCTCCTAAATCTATAAATAAGGAGGCCTACCTCATGTATTTTCAAGTTTATTTGAGTAATGTTATGCTGCCATTTTTTGTGCACAAGCTTTACTCCTCCTAGAAATCTAGGCTATAAACTTCAATCCTTTCACCTTCTCCCTTGAGCTGGCCTAACCACTCAACCCATACTCACCATGCACCTTCAAGACCAACACAACTCCTAGGAGGGTCTTGTTTCACTCACCCATTGCTTCCGCTCCATCTATTTCTACTTTGATTCAAGAAGAACACATGAAAATGCCATCACCATAGCCCCGATGTGCATCAGGGAATTTCACGCCTTAGTGGAGAAGGCGAAGATGGTAGAGACTCTGGAAAAGAGTGATTCGCGGGTGATCAGGTCCCACCCAGGGGGTTCCTCCAGTGGGAAGGTAAAGGTGCAGCAGCAGCAGAATAAGCCTTATGCGAGACCTCCACAGCATAGGGCAGGAGCAGCGCTGCCCCAGTTTCAGCAACAACAAACATGGAGACCCAGGTGTTTCACATGCCAAGAGATGGGGCACATTTCTAGAGATTGTCCTAACAGAAAAAGGATGACTCAACCCGTTGGTTCCCAGCAGTTGAGGAACGAAGGCAACAGACCTCAGGCAGGAGGGAGAGTGTTTGCCATGTCTGGAGCGGAGGCATCTCAGTCAGGTAACCTAGTACAAGGTACTTGTTTATAGCTGGTAGATACGTTAGAGTTTTGTTTGATTCTGGAGCGACACACTCCTTTGTGTCAAGCCTGTGTGTAGCCGAGTTGGGCCTTCTAGTGGAGGAGTTACCCTTCAAACTGATGGTCTCTACACCTGCGTCAGGACAGGTGTTGACCTCTACAGTTTGCCCCGAATGTCCAGTGATAGTAGAGGGACGCAGATTCAAAGTGAACTTGATCTGCCTACCTCTTCAGGACCTGGATGTTATCCTGGGAATGGATTGGCTAGCTGCCAATCACGTTCTCATTGACTGCGGTAGTCAGAAGATAGCGTTTCCAGACCTCCAAGGATCAGATGTGATATCTGCTCAGCAAGGGCAGTCGGAGTTGGAAGAAGGGGCGAGGTGCTTCGTGATGCTAGGTCGGTTGGAAGTGAAGAATGAAGGGGACGTAAGCAGAATACATGTGGTGAAGGATTTCATGGATGTAGTTCCAGAAGAAATACCTGGACTACCTCCTAAGAGAGAGATGGAATTCTCTATTGTTTTGGTACCTGGGGCTGGACCAGTGTCCATGGCTCCCTACATAATGGCTCCAGCTGAGTAGATGGAATTAAAGAAGCAAGTGTAAGTTAGATTTGGTGGTACCAAGGTTTAGTTTCAGCTACGTATAAGTTATGGAGAGTAAATAAGCAGTATGTTGGGGGTTTAAAGCTTAAGCATGAGTATCCATGGGAAGTACCAGAGTTAAGTTCCAAGAATGAAAGAATGAATTTTTCTTTTGAAGCTTGGAAGATGTTCATGTCGATGAAACAGCATGAGATGGTTCTAGCCTAAGCTTCACGCAGAATGAATGTTGTTTTGTTGATCGTGATTTGAAAGATGATTATGGAAATGGTGGGTTGAGATAAAAGGCTTCCGAAGCCGTAAGCCTCCTGAATTTGGCAAATGAGGATGCAGTTAGGCCTGTGAATGTAGAAGGGAAGGAGGTAATGGCTGTGGATAAGAATGAGGGTAAGCCGTGTTATGATGATGTTGAGTCCTTCTAGAGATGTAGTAAATTTCAGGAAGTTGGGTGTAGAAGGGATTGTGGGTGGAAATAGTCTGTTGTATCTGGGAGAAGAAGAATAGAGTTGTCCTTAAGCAAGAAAGTCCGGATTGCAGAGGAAATTTTCCAATCGGCTCCACTACTTACATGGTTGTGGATGAGATATATGGTGCGTTCGTTTTTGTATGCCTTTTCGGATAGGCACCTGAACCCAAAATCAATGCATCCAACGTATACATTGAAAAAGGGGGTCGTAATGGGAGCAGGAAGCCGAGTTGGCAAAAGAAGTCATAATAATGATTTAGAAAGTAACAGCAACAGGAACTTTGTCTTTATAAGGTACAGAATTATGTAGCATAGTGGTGAACAAAAGGTGTCCCTTTAGGGAGCGTGAGAATTAGATCAGCAGTTGGGAAGTCGATGGATGGTTTTGATCAAGATGCAGAAGTTGATCCCTAGAAGGATATTTCGGATCCTAGTTTGAATTAGCTAGGGGGCATGAGTAGTGGGCAGCTGTCCCCTTTCCTTCCGATGAAGGGATCTTGCTCGCTTTTCTCTAAAGGGGCTAGTCCTGGTTCTGTTAAGGGCCTAGTTCTGGACTTGCTCAACCAAGTCTTCAAGGTTGGAAGTAGAGTGTGAATGCTGGAGTTGGCGCTCAATGGAGCAGCATATTCCATATGCAGGGATGTAAAATGGAATTTGATGAAGTATTGGAGTAGTAAGAGTTGGTTCAGCAGACAACCGAGAGGGTGAAACTGATACAGGGCAGAATGAAAGCTTCTCAAAGTCGGCAGATGTCCTAGGCAGATTCGAGGAGAAGACCTTTGGAGTTTGCTGCTGGGGATCATGTCTTTATGAGGGGGGACACCAGCCAAGGGTGTAGGACGAGCTATCAGATCAAAGAAGTTGTTCCCTAAGTTTGTCGGGCCATATCAGATCCAAAGGGGGGGATCAGTCCAGTGGCTTATGAGATCACCCCACCTCCCCAATTAGCAAACCTGCATAATGTATTTCACGTATCACAGCTAAGGAAGTATCTTGCAGACCCTAGTCACGTGTTGGAAGTGGACGACGTGCAGATCGGGTGATTCACCATGGGAATTTGAAGAAACCATGAGAGAAGCATATCCCTACCTCTTTTCCTTATAATTCAATTTTCGGGGACGAAAATTTTTCTTGTTGGGGAGATTGTAAGGACCCAGAAACTTTAATTGGAATAAAAGTGTTAGATTTAAATAATTTTAGAGGATGTTATTATTTAAAATACAAATAGCTGGTAAATGAAGTTTCGTAGTAGTCGGACATCGGACGTCGCCCAAGGTCTGGGGTCAGCTGGTAGAGGTCAGTCGGATGACGTGTGGATCAAGAAGAGTAAAGAAAGAAAAGTGTAGTTAAGAAGTCTTCTACGAGATCGCCGTTATTGAAGACGGAGGCGATCTCCGACTTCTCTGGGACATAATCGCCTGTCCCCTAGAGGAGACATGGCTGCCAATCGCCTATGGTGTACGTGATCGACGGGAGTGCACGTAGTACGTAGTCAAGATACTGGATCAACCAGTGTGGGTTCCACAAAACCACACGTATCAAGGTGTGGGCTAAGCCTTAGATACGCTGTGCATGCAAAGCTCTATGCTTGAGCATAAGAAGTCATCCTTAGTGTTGCATGCATGGGAACACAAGGAGTACTGCTGATCTACTCTTGGAAATGTGAAGCTACCGACGTCACCAAGTCATCTGGAGGTGATACCTTGGACGTAACATGATGGGAGGATGAACCTTCAGCAAGGTGTGACGATGTGACATCGGTGAGCAGAGTAAGGTGATGTGTTCTCGTCACACACAAGGGCGATAAGAGATCGCCAACAGCATGAGAGGAACATCGGTCATCAACCAGGATGGGAGGGACATCGATGGTCTGCCAGGATGAGACATCGGTGGTCCTCCAGGGTGGGACATCGGTTGTCTGCCAGTGTGAGACATCGGTGGTCCTCCAGGGTGGACATCGGTTGTCTGCCAGTGTGAGACATCGGTGGTCCTCCAGGGTGGACATCGGTTGTCTGCCAGTGTGAGACATCGGTCGTCTCCCAGGGAGAGACATCGGTCGTTTTCCAGGATGAGGCCTCGGTGGACAGTCATCGCGCGAGAGGTCATCGGTGGAAGGTTATCGCGCGATGTCGAGTTTCACGCAGATAAGGTGGGACCCAGGCTCGCAGCATCAGACGTACTGCACGCGCGACACGTAGGCAAAAAGGGTGGTTCAGAATAGTGACCTCAGACTGTTGGCATGCGCAGAGTCACGCGTGGTCGTACTGTTCAGGGCAGCGTGCACGCAAGCTTCCTGCAGAGTGGGTGGTGACAGCGGCTTTTGTGGACAAGTTGGTTTAAGATTTAAAAACTCACTTCTGAGAGGCAAAGAAGGTGCTGTGGTTCAAGAGTGACAGAGTGGGTGAGTGAGTTACCTTCATCCTTCTCTTTTCTCTCCTTCACTCTGCCATTCAGGCCTTATCACGTTCCTGCTTAGCTATCGACGACTGCCCTTGGAGCACCTGGGAGGTTCTCTGCAAGTTCTACAAACCAGACGCTAAAATAGAGCCAAGGCATCCTTTAAGTTCGGTGGGTTAGAGCTCGAAGTGAGGTTTTACGCAAGTCCAGGTAAGGGAAGCTAGCTTTATTTTCAATAAAAGCCGTAGATTTGCTGCTTCTGAAGTGAGGGCGACGTGGTCGCCGGTTTCATATTCTTTTTCGTGATGCTCTGTTCTATGTGTTTGGGCGATGTGGTCGCCGGTTTTAAACCCTTTTTTTTCATGATGTTCTATTCTTATGTGTTTGGGCGACGTGATCGCCGGTTTTTAAATACACATTTCGAAATCCCCTGCTTTTGGACCAGATCGCCGGTTTTGGCGTTGTTTCTCGAACTCCCCTGTTTTTGGTGTTGTTTGAAAACTGTTTGAGATTTAAATGTGATATTCGAAAATCTGAACCTTGGAATGAGTTTTGCTGTGATTGGAATCAGTCATTTAAGTGTCATATGATGTGTTGAATGTTGTGAATGTGGGATCAAGACATAGTATTTTCAGGAAAGGAAATACCGTGTTGAGATTTGGTTATGAGGGTGTATTGATCTGTGAGTATCCTGTGAATGAGACGATCCTGACTCTGCTGAGATAATGGAATCACATAGAGGAAGTTATTCAGTTGGTGAGAGTCGAAGGAGGTTCATATGAATGGGTGAGTCGTGTGAAAAAGAACGAGCTCGGCCTGTTATATGGATTAACCCTGTCATACTGTGAGAGTGATGAAATTGAGATCGAGATTGTGTTGATGCGCATGGCTGTGGAAACATTACAGCAAATGAAGTATGACAGGTGCAGGTCTCTGGATGCTAAGTTCAACGCACGAGTCTTCCGGAAGTAGTGTCAAGTGTCTATGATGTGATGAGTCAGTGGAAGTCTGACGTGAATAATGTTGAGAAATTGTTGATAGACACTTGATGGTTGTGTGATATGAATGAGAAAGTGATGGACTCTTGTGAATGTTTAAAAAGGCTGATCTACGTTGGTTGTCCAGTTTATAATTTAAAGTTTAAAAAATATCTAGCTTACCCTTTGTATTGTTATGTGGCTGTTTTCTCTTAAAACTGTGATGATCGTGTATTTTACACGGGAGCAGATGATCTTCCAGGAAGTAGAGCTCCTTAGTGAGTGGTCGCCGGAAGGAGATCGCCTATTTCTGTCTCTATGTGGTGATCGCCTGATTTCTGTTCTGATAGCAGATCGGCTGTTTTGGGTCTTCTGATCGGAGATCGCCGGTTTATGTAGGGAGACCGCCGGTTTCAATTTATTTGGCTGTATTTTGTTTAAGTTTTGGAAAAATTGACCGGTTATGTATTAAACTCCCTGTGAAGAGCAACTTCATTTTATATAAATACGTATGTTCACTTAAATATTTTTGTTTTACCTTTATTTCATTTTATATTTATGAAAAGCAATTTGGCGGGATGTTACAGTCCGCGTGTCTCTCACCCTGGCGATCCCCGCGTGTCTCTCGCCCTGGCGATCCACGCGTGTCTCTCGCCCTGGCGATCCCCGCGTGTCTCTCGCCCTGGCGATCTCTCATCGTCCCTGATGTGGCGAGGACACATCGCCTTGCTTCTACTGACTGATGCCACATCGTCACACCCTGTTGAGGGCTCGTCCTACCACTACTCCACGCCGGTGTTATCACCCCCACATGGCTCGGTGACGTCGGTAGCTTCTCCTGCCCGAGGGCAACTCAGTACTCAATCCTTACGTGCCTAAGCATGCAACACTAAGGTAAATCCCTTATGTCCAAGCGTAAAGTCCGGTAGTTATTCTGCATGCATGGCGCTCCTAAGGTTCAAATCACACCTCCCTACATGTGATTTCTGGAACCCACTATGGTCCACCGACCGACCTCTACCACGCCGCCCTCAGACCTTGGGCGACCTCCGAGGTCTGACCACCATGAAATTTCCATTACAAGCTCTTTTCGTTTTAAGTAATAACATATTCAGAATTCATTAAAATTATACTTCTTATATTCCAAATAATTATCTAGATCCTTACAAAAAATGTGTGTATTAATTCTTCTTGATAAAAAAATTGTATATATTCTTTTTTGTTGATAACAAAAATGTATATATTGTTTCTAGCAAATAAAAAATAATTATATATATTTTCTTGCTGATAAAAAAAGTACAAAAAAAATTATATATTATTTTTTACTGATAAAAAAATGATCAAAAGAACAAATGTATAAATTGTTTCTTGCTGATAAAACAATATTTATTATTTTTTTCTGATAAAACAAAAGTATGTAGTGTTTTTTGTTGAAAAAAATTTATAAAAAAATGCATATATTAATTCTTCCTGATAAAAACATTGTATATATAATTTTTTGCTGATAAAAAATGTATATATTGTTTCTTTTCAATAAAAAAAATGTATATACTGTATCTTGCTGATAAGAAAGATACAGATAAAAAAAGTTATATATTATTTCTTACTCATTTAACATGGTCCTAGCAAGTTCCTCTAGTGATCTATTTTTCGTCTCAACAACACCATTTTTTTGGGGAGTCCTAGGGGCTGAGTAGCTATGTGATATACCATGTTTTTCAAAAAACCTATCAAACTTAGCATTCTGAAACTCTCACCCATGGTCACTATGAATCTATTTTATGCAATAGCCATTTTCTTTTTGTAAAACTTTAGCTAGTTTCTTAAAGAATTTGTAAGCATCATGTTTAGCAGCAAGAAAAAGGGTCCATGTATATCTTGAGAAATCATCATCAACTACTAGAGCATATAAGTTTCCAGCCAAGCTAGCAGTCCTAGAAGGTCCAAACAGATCCATATGCAGAACATCCAAAGGTTTTTTTTTGTAGAAACTATTTCTTTAGATTTAAAGGAAGTTTTGATTTGTTTACCTTTAACACATGCATCACATAATCTGTCATTTTGAAACTTAATGTTTGGTAAACCAGAAACGAGATTCTTTGATTTTAGCTTATTCAAATGTTCTGTATGGATATGTGCTAACCTTCTATGCCACAACCAAGACTCATCACTTTTTGATAAGAGACATTTAGCTTCAGTGTTATTATTCATGATATCTAAGAGGTAGATATTATTTACCCTTTTACTTTTGAACAACACCTTACCAAATTCCTTATCTGATATTGTGCATTTGTTGGTTTCAAAGTTGATGTTGTAACTTTGTCACATAATTGACTGATGCTCAAGAGGCTGTGTTTCAATCCTTCCACGTATAGCACATTTTCAATCAAGGTTGATCCTTTGGTTCCTACATTTCCTCTTCCAAGTATTCTTCCCTTGTTATTGTCCCCATAGGTAACATACCCTTCATCTTTGAGTTTCAAATCTGTAAACTGGGTGAGATCTCCAGTCATATGTTTGGAGCATCCGCTGTCCAAATACCATTTATTCACTTTTCTGCTGCTTTTCTGCAAAATAAACAGCAATAGTATTTGGTACCCTTTAATTTTTGGGTCCAGACAGATTATCACCTTTCTTTAGGAAGCCATTTAACTAAACCTTTTGGAACAAGATACTTTCTAATTCTGCATGTTCTAGATGTATGACCAGACTTCATATAATAAAAGCAAGAAACAGGATGTACCTTTTTAACATTGTTGAAAGAGGAAAAGCTTGTTTTTGAGGGAACAAAGAAACTAGACAGCTTTTTAACATTGTTTTTCTTTCCAGGATTATAACCAATTCCATTTTTGTTTAAAATAGCATTTTGTGACCCTAAAAGAGTCTCAAGATTATCCCTTCCCTTAGTGAAATTAGACAATGTTTTTAGCAGATAACCAACCTATTTTTCCAGCTTCTTACAGTTTTCACTGGTTTTTATATATTCATGCAAACAAGTTAATTCAAGACTGACAAGTTCAGTTTTAGCTTTATGCAACTCTTCCTCAAGAGACTTCACCTTAGGTTCAAGATGATTATTTGCATTTCTCAACTTATTACATATTACAGCCAACCTATTTGCTTCATCATGGGTTTCTTTAAATGCAATTAGCAATTGATCATAACTTTCAGAATCAGTAGAGAAATCACTTACTGAATCAGAGATTGATCCTTCATCATTCACCATGAAGCAAAGGTTTGCTTCTTCACTTGCAGTTGATAAATCGCTTGTGGATGAAACTTCATTATCTTCCCATGAGATGTAAGCCCTTTTTCCTTTTCTTTTATCAACCTTCTTGCTGATTGGTTTCTGCTTCACTTGATTGTTTGGACAATCAATCTTGATATGTACTGCCTTGCCACAACCAAAACAGGTGTAGTTAGAGGAATTTAATTCATTTGGTTTAGAATACCTCTTCTTTTGTTGAGTCCTTTCTCTGCGCTTCTTCTTCAGAAATATGCTGAACTTTCTTGTGAGTAGACTCAATGTTTCATCATGTTCTGTGTTCCCTTCTTCCTCACTACTGTCATCCTGTACAGTTGTTTTTAAGGGAAGTCCTCTTGTTTTCCTTTCCACTGTCTCTTGCTCTTTCAGCCTCTTAAGTTCCAACTCATGTTCCATCAATTTTCCAAATAATGCAGCAGTAGACAGCTTAGACAAATCTTTACTTTTTGAAATTGCAGTGACTTTAGGTTGCCAGTTTATTAAGGAACTTCAACACTTTTATATTGAGTTCTTCCCTGTCAAACACTTTTCCCAATCCAGTAAGATGGTTTACAATGTGAGTAAACCTCTTCTGTACATCAGAAATGCTTTCTTTAGGTTGCATCTTGAACAGCTCATACTCTTGGATAAGTGAATGTTTCCTTGATCTCTTCACATCATCCGTGCCTTCATGGGTTAACTCCAAAATCTCCCACGTTTCCTTAGCCGAATTGCACTCAGATATTCTGAAGAATTCATCCATTGTCAATGCAGAAGTTATGATGTTTTTGGCAACAGAATCTATTGAGCCTTTTTTCTTTCACTATCACTCCATTCAGACCATTTATACAAGTTATGTAGCAGAAAAAGAAATTACACAGAAGGAGAAGTAGCAAGGGGAGAAGCTCAAGGAGGAGGAATGAGCTTGCCATCGACCGCTTAGTCTCTTCGCTGAGAACAAGTTCACAGCTCGAGACTTGGGGCTTGTGATCCGGTCGGTCATCGATAGTCGATGACGTCAGCAGCAGATGACCACGTGGACCAGTCACAGGGTGACACGTGGCATGAGATAGCAGGTGAATCAGAGAGGAGATCACTCAGAATGGTGATCGGTGGTCAGTTACCGAGTGGCCACCACCCCCAGATAAGCCTCGCATGATTCTAGAAGCAGAGCGCGGAAAGTAATAAGGCACCGATCGGTCATCAGTGCGTGAAGAGCGCGATCGGTCGTTAGTGCATGCAGAGCGCGATCGGTCATCGGGGTTCTTGCCAACACGTGTTAAGCTGGGACCCAGGTTCCCAGCGAGAGCGTTACGCATGCACCTCGCATGATGCCCACTCAGAGGACGTGTGGTGAGACCATGCAGGCAGGATGCGCCTGGTGAGTGTGCTTAGAACAGCCACACCTGGTGCTCTCCTGGGAGCATGCACCCACTCAGAGGATGTACGGTGAGACCATGCAGGCAGGATGCGCCTGGTGAGTGTGCTCAGACCAGCCACACCTGGCACTCTCCTGGGAGCATGCGACTTACTCAGAGAGAAGAAACGCGCTAAGTTACTCCGCAAGAGGATAACTTAGCCGCACAGAGAAAAGTTCAGAAGCCCTTCAGATGTGACACGTGTATGGTTAGATGTAAGGACCTGTAAAATTAAATTGGAATAAAAGGGATATATTTTAAATGAATTCTAAGTATGTTTTATTTAAAATAAAAAGGAAGGAAAGTGTAGCTTAGAAGACTATGAGATCGCCTGGTTAGTACATAATCGCCTGTCGCCTAGATTACACATGAACGCCAATCGCCTATGGTGCACATGATCGCCGAAAGTGCACTCAGTATGTGGTCAGGATACTGGATCAACCATCAGTGAATGCTTATGCTGCTCGGTTTGAGTACCTCGCCCGATTCTATACCCAGGCGACCTCTGAGGCATGGAGGTGTAGGAAGTTTGAAGAAGGACTGAAGCATGGGCTGAAGAGGACCATAGCCCCTATATGCATCAGGGAATTTCACACCTTAGTAGAGAAGGCGAAGATGGTGGAGACTCTGGAAAAGGGTGATTCTCAGGTGATCAGGTCACACCCAGGGGGTTCTTCCAGTGGGAAGGCCAAGGTGCAGCACCCACAAAGCAAGCCTTATGCAAGACCTCCACCACATCGGGCAGGAGCAGTTCCGCCCCAGTTTCAGTAGCAACGCACATGGAAACCCAGATGTTTCACATGCCAAAAGATGGGGCACCTCTCTAGAGATTGTCCTAGCAGAAATAGGATGACTCAACCCATTGGTCCTCAGCAGTTGAGGAATGGAGGCAGTAGACCTCAAGCAGCAGGGAGAGTGTTTGCCATGACAGGAGCAGAGGCGTCTCAGTCAGGTAACCTAGTGCAAGGTGTTTGTTTTATAGCTGGTAGAGGTGTAAAAGCCTTGTTTGATTCTGGAGCGACACACTCCTTTGTGTCAAGCCTGTGTGTAGCCGAGTTGGGCCTTCTAGTGAAGGAGTTACCGTTTGAACTGTGGGTCTCTACACCTGCGTCAGGACAGGTGTTGACCTCTACAGTTTGCTCTGAATGTCCAGTGATAGTAGAGGGACGCAGGTTCAAAGTAAACTTGATCTGCCTACCTCTTCAGGACCTGGATGTTATCCTGGGAATGGATTGGCTATCTGCCAATCACGTTCTCATAGACTGCGGTAGTCAGAAAATAGCGTTTCCAGACCTTCAAGAGTCAGATGTGATATCTGCTCAGCATGGGTGGTCGGAGTTGGAAAAAGGGGCGAGGTGCTTCGTGATCCTAGCTCGATTGGAAGTGAAGAATGAAGAGGACGTAAGCAGGATACATGTGGTGAAAGATTTCATGGATGTATTTCCAGAAGAAATACCTGGATTACCTCTGATCCGGTCGGTCATCGGTAGTCGATGACATCAACAGCAGTTGACCACATGGACCATTCACAGAGTAACACGTGGTAGAGGATAGCAGGCGAATCAGGGAGGCGATCACTCAGAATGGTAATCGCCTATTGCTTGTGATGTTGAGTAATTGCCTATCGCCTTGAAGATGAGTAATCGCCTATCGCCTTGAGGTGAGTAATTGCCTATCGCCTTGAGGTGAGTAATCGCCTATCAGCTTGAGGATGTGTAATCGCTCATCGCCGGTATGGATCAGTAATCGCCTAGATTGTACATGATCGCCGTGTGTTAAGGTTAGGAGATCAGGTGGTCAGCAAGTCGCCGAAAGAGCACATCGCCGGGTGTTTGAGAAGACTTGGCAAGCACTTGTTGTATGGTCTAAGTACAGAGGATAAGTGGCATATCTGCCACCAGGTGTAGTGTGAGCTGCAATGCCCAGGGTTAACCAGCTCGCCATGTTAAGGTTGTGCCCAGAGTAGCCTGCGTACTAAGCTACTCCCTGTGTGGATAACTTAGTCGCAGGGGCACAATGGAAGTAACGTTTCAGCTGCAGATACTCCAGATGGTGACACGTGTACGACCAGATGTTATCCACGTGTCAAGAGGAATAACCGTCAGGAGAGAGAAAGACTCAGGTATATATATAAACTCTTAACGAAATTGAGAGGAGGTTCTTACAGATTCTCACAGCTTGCACATTTGAGAGTTTACAGTTACACACGAGTCTCAGAGAGATTCAGATATAGTTTTGGTGTTCTTGTTGCCTGACTTGAGCGTCGGAGCTACAACGGCCGCCAGAGGCGCCGTCTGTGTGTTTTGCAGGCAGCGTTTGGAGTTCCGGTGGTGGTTCTTGGAGCGTTCCTGCAGAACAGAGGGCTAGACGAAGGAGTGACGAGGCAATCCTCCACGTTCGAGTCAAGCGGCCGGATCAACCTCCTAAGAGAGAAGTGGAATTCTCTATTGATTTGGTACCTGGAGCTGGACCAGTGTCAATGGCACCTTACAGGATGGCTCCAGCCGAGTTGGTAGAATTAAAGAAGCAAGTGGAAGAGTTGTTGGAGAAACAATTCATTAGACCCAGTGTATCTCCATGGGGGGCTCCAGTGCTTCTAGTTAAGAAAAAGGATGGAGGGTCTCGGCTGTGTATAGATTACAGGCAGTTGAACAAGTTGACCATCAAGAACAAGTATCCTCTCCCTAGAATTGATGATTTGATGGATCAATTACATGGGGCCTCGGTGTTCTCAAAGATTGATCTGAGATCGGGGTACCACCAAATTTTGGTAAAAGCTGAAGATGTTCAAAAGACAGCATTTAGGTCTCGTTATGGGCACTATGAGTATGTGGTGATGCCGTTTGGAGTAACAAACGCTCCAGCTCTGTTCATGGATTTCATGAATAGAATTTTTTGTCCTTTCTTGGATAAGTTTGTGGTAGTCTTCATAGACGACATACTCATTTATTCAAGGACCGAGGAAGAACATGAAGAACATCTGAAGACAGTATTGGAGATCCTGAGGGAGAAGCAATTATATGCCAAGTTCTCTAAGTGTGAGTTCTGGTTGAAGGAAGTCAACTTCTTAGGACATGTAATATTTGCCCAGGGGATCTCGGTGGATCCAGCCAAAGTGGAGGCAGTGCTTCAGTGGGAACGTCCTAAGACAGTTACTGAGATAAGGAGTTTTGTGGGTTTAGCAGGCTACTATCGGAGGTTCATTGAAGATTTTTCCACGGTAGTAGCTCCTTTGACTCAGTTAACTCGCAAAGATCAACCTTTTGCTTGGACTGAAAAGTGTGAGCAGAGTTTCATGGGGCTGAAGAAGAGGTTGACTAGCGCCCCAGTGTTAGTGATCCCGGATGTGGGAAATCCTTTTGATGTTTACTGTGATGCTTCACATCATGGTTTGGGATGTGTGTTGATGCAAGAGAAAAGAGTGGTTGCATATGCTTCAAGGCAACTCAAAGTTCACAAGAGGAACTATCCTACCCATGACTTGGAGTTGGCGGCTGTGGTGTTTGCCTTGAAGATTTGGAGGCATTATTTGTATGGAGCTCGGTTTCAGGTGTTCAGTGACCATAAAAGCCTGAAATATCTGTTTGATCAGAAGGAGTTAAATATGAGACAAAGAAGATGGATGGAGTTCCTAAAAGATTATGACTTCCAACTGATATATCATCCAGGGAAGGCCAATGTAGTGGCAGATGCCTTGAGTAGGAAATCAATACAAGTATCAACCATGATGATTGAAGAGCAGAAATTGATTGAGCAGTTTAGAGATTTAAACTTTGGAGTGGAATTTCATGTAAATCATATTAGTTGTAGTAAGTTAACTATAACTAATGATTTCATTGGAATGATAAAGGACAAGCAATTAGAGGATCCTAGCCTGAAGCGTATTGTAGAATTACTAGGCACTGATCAGGCTAAAGACTTTGTGATGGGCGATGATGGGATCTTGAGATTTAATGGCAGAATTTGCATACCTGCAAATGAAGAGTTGAAGAAGATGATCCTAGAGGAAGGTCACCGGAGTCGCCTTAGCCTACATCCAGGCATGAACAAGATGTACCATGACTTGAAGGAGTCATTTTGGTGGTCGGGCATGAAGAGAGACATCGCCCAGTATGTTACTACCTGCTTGACGTGTCAGAAGGCAAAGGTAGAGCATCAAAGACCTGGCGGTTTGTTGCAGCAATTGGATATCCCTGAATGGAAATGGGACAGCATCGCCATGGATTTTGTTACCCATTTACCCAGATCGGTAAGGGGTCATGATGCAATCTGGGTCATCATTGATCGATTGACGAAGAGTGCTCACTTTCTTCCAGTGAATATGAGGATGCCTATGGCCAAGTTGGCACAACTGTACATTAGAGAAATTGTGAGGTTGCATGGAGTGCCTTCCAGCATTGTTTCGGATAGAGATCCCAGGTTCACTTCACGGTTTTGGCAGACCTTACAAGATTGCTTGAGAACTAAGTTGAGAATGAGCTCGGCATATCATCCTCAAACAGATGGACAGTCAGAGAGAATGATCCAGTCCTTGGAAGATCTGCTGAGGACGTGTGTCTTGGATCAATTAGGAAGTTGGGATGAGGTGTTGCCGTTGGTGGAGTTTACTTATAATAACAGTTACCACGCCAGTATTGGGATGGCACCATATGAAGCCCTGTATGGGAGGAAATGCAGAACTCCCTTATGTTGGTACCAGAAGGGCGAAGTAGTCTTGGTTGGGCCAGAGTTGATTCAGCAGACAACCGAGAAGGTGAAACAGATACAAGGCAGAATGAAAGCTTCTCAAAGCCGGCAGAAATCCTATGCAGATCAGAGGAGAAGACCTTTGGAGTTTGCTGCTGGGGATCATGTGTTTATGAGAGTGATGCCAACCAAGGGTGTAGGACGAGCTATCAGATCAAGGAAGCTGTCTCCTAAGTTTGTTGGACCATATCAGATCTTAAGGAAGATAGGTCCTGTAGCTTATGAGATTGCTCTACCTCCCCAATTAGCAAATCTGCATAATGTCTTCCACGTGTCACAGCTAAGGAAGTATCTTGCAGACCCTAGTCACGTGTTGGAAGTGGACGATGTGCAGATCAGGGATGACTTGTCGTTTGAAGCGAAACCAGTCAGGATTGACGATCAGCAGAGTAAGCAGCTCAGAGGCAAGACCATCAACATGGTGAAGGTGGTGTGGGATGACAGATCGGGTGATTCAACTTGGGAATTAGAGGAAACCATGAGAGAAGCCTATCCATACCTCTTTTCCTTGTAATTCAATTTTCGAGGACGAAAATTTTTCTTGTTGGGGAGAATGTAAGGACCTAGAAAATTTTATTGGAATGAAAGTGATATATTTTAAGTGAATTCTAAGTATGTTTGTATTTAAGATATAAAGGAAGGAAAGTGTAGCTTAGAAGTCTACGAGATCGCCGTTGTTGAAGACGGAGGCGATCTCCGACTTCTCTAGTACATAATAGCCTGTCGCCTAGAGTACACATGATCGCCAATCACCTATGGTGTACATGATCGCCGAAAGTGCACTTAGTATGTGGTCAAGATACTGGATCAACCATAGTGGGTTCCAAAAACCACGCGTATCAAGGTGTGGGTTAAGCCTTAGATACGCTGTGCATGCGAAGCTCTATGCTTGAGCATAAGAAATCGTCCTTAGTGTTGCATGCATGGGCGCACGAGGAGTAGTGTAACATCCCGCCAAAATACTATTCATATTTATATAATGAAAATAAAGGTAAACAAATATTTTGAAGTGAACAAAAATTATATATATGTAATGAAGTTTCTCCTCACAGGGAGTTTAATACAAATTCGGTCACTTTTCCAGAAAACGTAAACAAAATACAGTAAAATATGAATACAGGCGATCTCCTAACAGCAAAAAGGCGATCTCCTATCAGAGGAGGGCGATCTCCTATCAGAAAACAGAAAAAGGGTGATCGCCTAACAGAAACAGAAACAGGCGATCTCCTTCCGGCGACCACTCACTGGGGAGCTCTACTTCCTGCAACATCATCTGCTCCCGTGTAAATTATACACGATCATCACAGGTTTAAGAAAAAGCCAAACACAACACCAAAATCACAGGGTAAGCTAGATATTTGAAAGAGAGTTTAGATATGAACTTTAAAATCAAGATAAAACAAATTCAAGATACCCACGTAAACCATCAACTAAACACATATTGCACAATTCCTCAAGGGTCGTTAAAAATCACAAAAGTCATCAAGTGTCTATCAATTCAATGTTTCTCATTTCTCATGTCAGACTTCCACTGACTCATCACACAAGACACTTGACCCTACTTCCGGAAGACTCGTGCGTTGAACTTAGCATTCAGAGACATGCACCTGTCATACTGCCCCACTGTGAAATCACACACATTCACAGGGTCGCCGTGAAATCACACACATTCACAAGCGTATAAATGAATCTCAATATCTTCACTCTCCTAGTATGACAGGGTTAATTCATATAACAGGCCGAGCTCGTTCTTTTTCACACGACTCACCCATTCATATGAACCTCCTTCGACTCTCACCAACTGAATAACTTCCTCTATGTGATTCCATTATCTCAGCAGAGTCAGGATCGCCTCATTCACAGGATACTCACAGATCAATACACCCTCATAAATCTCCACGCGGTATTTTCTTTCCTGAAAATACTATGCTTTGATCACTCTTTCACATTCATCCAATGCATCATTCAACACGTAAAAGCACAATACCATCATATAACATTTTGAATCTTTTCTCAAACAATCCCAATCACAGTAACAAGCATACCACCGATCAGGTTTTCGAATAGCATATACATTTTTCATTTCCATCTCGACAAGTTCAAAGCGACACTAAACAGGGGAGTTCGAAAAACAACACCAAAACCGGCGATCACGTTCAAAACAGGGGATTTCGAAATCTGTATTTAAAACCGACGATCACGTTCAAAACAGGGGATTTCGAAATCTGTATTTAAAACTGGCGATCACGTCGCCCAAATACATAAGAACAGAACATCATGAAAACGAATATGAAACCGGCGACCACGTCGCCCTCACTTCAGAAACAGCTAATCTACGGCTTTTATTGAAAATGAAGCTAGCTTCCCTTACCTGGACTTGCGCAAAACACGAAGAGCTCCAAGACCCACCGAGCTTAAAGGATGCCTTAGCTCTGTTTTAGCGTCTGGTTTGTAGGACTTGCAGAGAAACTCCCAGGTGCTCCAAGGGCAGTCGTTGCTGGTTGCACTGGTGCTTGAGGTTGCCTGAATCGCAGCGCGAAGGAGAGAAAAGAGAGGGATGAAGATGCACTCACTCTTTCACTCTCGAGTCTCTGTAACCTTCTTTGCCTCCTCGCATTGGGTTTTTGAATCCAAGCCTACTTGTCCACGCATGCTGCTGCCACCACCCCTTCTGCAGGAAAATTAGAGTGTACGTTTCACTGAACAGTACTACCACGGTTGTCTTCTTGTGCATGCCAACCACTTTCCTGAACAGTACGACCGCGAGTGTCTCTTGCGCATGCCAACCTTCTGATGTCACTATTCTGAACCACCCTTTTTGTCCACGTGGCGCGCGTGCAGGACGTGTCATGCTGGGAGTCTGGGTCCCACCTCATCTGTGTGAAACTCGACATCGCGCAATAACCTTCCACCGATGACCGCTCGCGCGATGACTATCCACTGAGGTCTCATACTGGAGGACGACCGATGTCTCTCTCTGGGAGACGACCGATGTCTATCCCTGGCGACGCCCGCATGCCCCTCTCGCCCTGGCGACGTCCACATGCCTCGCGCCCTGGCGATGCCTCCATGCCTCTCGCGCCCTGGCGACGCCCGCATGCCTCTCGCGCCTGGCGATCATGTGTAGTCTAGGCGACAGGCGATCATGTACTAACCAGGCGATCTCTTAGTCTTCTAAACTACACTTTCCTTCCTTTTTATTTTAAATAAAAACATACTTAGAATTCATTTAAAATATATTCCTTTTTATTTCCAATTTAATTTTTACAGGTCCTTACATTCTCCCCAACAAGAAAAATTTTCGTCCTCGAAAATTGAATTACAAGGAAAAGAGGTATGGATAGGCTTCTCTCATGGGTTCTTCTAACTCCCAAGTTGAATCACCCGATCTCTCATCCCGCACCACTTTCACCATGTTGATGGTCTTGCCTCTGAGCTGTTTACTTTGCCGATCGTCAATCCTGACTGGTTTCGCTTCAAAGGACAAGTCATCCCTGATCTGCACATCGTCCACTTCCAGCACGTGACTAGGGTCTGCAAGATACTTCCTTAACTGTGACACGTGAAAGACATTATGCAGATTTGCTAATTGGGGAGGTAGGGCGATTTCATAAGCCACTAGACCGATCCTCCTTAAGATCTGATATGGCCCGACTAACTTAGGAGGCAGCTCCTTTGATCTGATAGCTCGTCCTACACCCTTGGTCGGTGTCACTTTCATAAATGCATGATCTCCAACTACAACTCCAAAGGTCTTCTCCTCATTGTCAACATCATCACTGCCTCTACAAGAGTTATTATCCTTGTCCTCATGAGCGACATAGAGTGGCTCCCTCAAAGTTATTCTCTTCATATTTTCCAGATCCACAAGGTTTTCCCAACCAAACGATTCTTGCTCACCTTCTTAGCAACTTCAACTTTGGGGATGGATGATGATTCACTTTCTAAGGTAGAGCAATCCGGCGAAGATCCATCTACTACCGACATTAGCTGCAGTCACAACACCTTCCCGCCACTCATCATACCACCAGGCATACACTGCTGATTCAAACTCAAGAGGGCGACCTGAATGGCGTTCAGGAGAGCATGGCTTGACTGTTAAGCGGTCTGAACATCGCATACCCAAATTAATCAGTGGCTGCCACTCTAAACGAAGAGACCCATTCCTCTAGTTTCTGCGGTCCCTCTTTATCAAGCAACTCATCATTCTGGACCTCCAGCAGCCTTGGAGACACACTCCAGATTTTTCATCTAAATCAGCATTCTGCAACGCCACCATCACGCCAGAGTACCCCTATACTAGCACCGACCTGGAAGAACAGATACAGCTGACAATGCAGCATTGTTTCTAAAATCAGAAACGAAACGCTGACCACCACAACTGTCCATCTAAAGGATTAGCTGCAAATCCCATCCCATTAGAAACACAAGGAACGGAAAGTTCTGCTTCCACCTCCAACTTTCTGCAATTTACTAACATTGCTAGAAGAACTCAACATCATCATAACACGGCTTACCCTTATTCTATCCATAGCCATTACCTCCTTCCCTTCTAGGTTCACAGGCAGAACTGCATCCTCATTTGCCAAGTTCAGGAGACTTACTGCATCAGGAGCCTTAAATCTCAACCCACCATTTCCATACTCATCTTCCAAATCACGATCCACAAAACAGCATCCATTCTGCGTGAAGCTTTCTCTCTTATCCCAGTAACTTCTCTACTTGGTATTTTTCAGCAAATTTCTCTGTCTAATTGAACTTTAGACATAAATACAATATCTCCTCTTTCCTTTTAAGCTTGTGGTTAAGCTAGAGTCATCTCATGCTGTTTCATCGACATAAACATCTCCCAAGCTTCAAATAAAAGAAAATTCATTCTTTCATTCTTGGAACTTAACCCCGGTACTTCCCATGGATACACATGCTTAAGTCTTTAAACCCTCAACATTCTGCTTATATACTCTCCATAACTTATATGTAGCTGAAACTAAACCTTGGTACACTAAATCTAACTTACACTTCCTTCTTTAATTCCATCAACTCAGCTAGAGCCATTGACACTGGTCCCGCTCCAGGTACCAAAACAATAGAGAGTTCCACCTCTCTCTTAGGAGGTAATCTAGGTATTTCTTTTGGAAATACATCCATGAAATCTTTCACCAAGGTATCTTGCTTACGTCCTCTTCATTCTTCACTCCCAACTGAGCTAGGATCATGAAGCACCTCGCCCCTTTTTCCCAACTCCGACCACCCATGTTGAGCAGATATCACATCTGACTCTTGGAGATCTGGAAACGCTAATTTTCTGCCTACCGCAATCTATGAGAATGTGATTGGCAGATAGCCAATCCATTCCTAGGATAACATCCAGATCCTGAAGAGGTAGGCAGATCAAACTTACTTTGAACCTGCGTCCCTCTACCATCACTGGACATTCAGAGCAAACTATGGAGGTCGCAACCTGTCCTGAGGCAGGTGTAGAGACCAACAGTTCAAACGGTAACTCCTTCACTAGAAGGCCCAACTCGGCTACACACAGGCTTGACACAAAAGAGTGTGTCGCTCTGGAATCAAACAAAATTCTAACGCATCTACCAGCTATAGAGTAAACACCTTGTACTAAGTTACCTGACTGAGATGCCTCAGCTCCCGACATAGCAAACTCTCTCCCTGCTGTCTGCGGCCTACGGTCTTCATTCCTAAACTACCGAGAACCACCAGGTTGAGTCACCCTATTCTTGTTAGGACACTTTCTAGCAATATGTCCCATCTTTTGGCATTTGAAGCATCCTGATCCGGTCATTAGGAAGAAGGGTGATTAACACCTCTTTGTCGAGAAAGAAGTCCTCAATTCGAGCAGAGAGCTCACCAATGAAGTCCTCAGAGGGTAAGAGATGTGGGCGATGACAAGGTGGTGAGATGTCCCTTCAGCGCACTACTCATGTCCTTACGCGCAGAGCCACGTAGGTCGCCCGGGCCAATGACTTAGTCTCTTCGCTGAAACAAGTTAACAGCTTAAGACTGGGGGGCTTGTGTACCGACCAGTCCTTAGACACCGAGAACAGGTAGTAAAGGGCGAACCACGTCAGATGGGTCCCACAGCATGGGCCAAAGCCACGTGAGGAATGGACCTCATTAGAGGTTGATCAGTCATCGGTGTGTTCCCTCAGAGTAGGGTGATCAGTCATCGGTGTGTTCCCTTAGAGAAGGGTGATCAGTCATTCCCCTCAGAGTAGGGTGATCAGTCGTCGGTGTGTTCCCTCAGAGAAGGGTGATTAGTCATCAGCATTTTCCCGCAGGGAAGGGTGAGTAGTCGTCAGACCACTAGGATGGGCTGAGGTGTCATCGTCACTTAGCAGGTCGAGGAGTCCTCGGCAACAGAGTATGGCGAGGTGACATCGGCCTTGGGTGGAGACGAGGTGACATCGGCCTTGGGGGAAGACCAATTATCAGTAAACATGCCCAGAGGTAAGGAGAGGCCTGGATCACGAAGTGCCTATGCGGGTAGTAGGGAGAGCACAGTTGGGTGTAGAGTCCTGAGGGGACGAGTACTCACCAGAGCTAGGGTTTTCCCAGTAAAGCTACATGCATGGCACGTGAACAGTGAAGGCACTCCCAGAACAGGTGGCCCCAGAGACTAGGTGCATAAGGAGGCATCCAGGTGGTCACCCTGTTAAAGTTTGCACTCCAGAGAAGGAAACCTTATGTGCTAGATTACCCTAAGATTGGGTGATAGCGGCGCAAGGGTATTCTAGTAAACCCTAAATATGGCTAGCAGGGCAGTAAACCCTAATTAGGGCTAGCGGCGCAGTAAACCCTAGACTATATAAGGGACAGTAAAATACTTCACAAAGGGACGCAGTTTCTAGACCTAAACACACAGAGAGAAACTTAATACACTTGGTGTTCCTTGCCCTACACTGACTTGAGCGTCGGAGTGCAAACGGCCTCTAGGGCGCCCCCTTTCTCTTTTGCAGGTGCAGATTGCTTCGAGAGAACCAAGCACATATCAACGTGAGGAAGGAGGCGTGTGAGTGTCGTGAGTCAACCGACAGGCGGGTCAACCGGCAAGAACAGGTATAAAAAACAAAAATAGAACTGAAACAAAACAAAACAGAACCAATTCTATTTTTAAATCCTTCAAAAAAGTTTGGTATTTGCATCTATTCATTCTTTTGCACATTAATTTTCATACCAAAGTTGATTCATAGTGATTGGCAAATTGTTGTCTACTTTGTGGAACTTTTGATCCTTGTATTTTGACAAGTTTATGAGTTGTACTTTCTTTCTTGATTATAAAGTTTAGCGATTATTCTTTGAGTCTTATTCTGTGCCTTTTATTGCTTGTCTTTCATTCCTTAAGTTTTGTCATACATCTTGTATTCCTTTTGCACTACCCTTTCTTGTTTTGTACCTTTTATTGCTTGTCTTTTATTGTTCTTTAAGTTTTGTGGCGGTAATTTTTGGATGAGTGGTTGAGTGCTTTGGCATCTTTCATTTGAGGTTACTCCATTCCACAAGAGAAGCTTGGTTGAGGGAAGTATAATTTTCTTGGAGTGATTTTGAGTGCCTTTATTTTTTGTCCAAAACCGCATGATATTTTCTTTGTTTTCTAACATTGTTTCTTTAATTGTTTGCTATTTGTGTTTGCTGTACAGTTTTGATAATGGCTCAATATTCAAGTGGTGAATCTTCCAAACCACACTCTCCAAAAAAAGCTTTCATTCTTGGTGAACTAAAAGAAGTAAAAACAAAAGGAGAGGCCCAGGAGTAGAGGTGATGGAGATCAAGCTCTAGTGGACATGGAGGCCAATCAACAAGATCAAGAAGAGGTAGAGGCGTAAATAGAGGACGCCCATGGAGGTCAAAGCCCACCTCAAAGGCTTACAAGAAGCATGTTCAAAGCTTTAGGAGCTAGGGAACAATTATTTTCTCCTTTTGTAATTTCTTTTGTTGAAGGTGCTTAGAGGGAAACATTAGAAACCTCTATTGTTATAGCATCTTTTAGTCTTTAGTTAGGAGTCTTAGAGGGGGTGTATTAGTAGATAGGTGTAGAAGTAAATAAGGAGGTGCCAAAGTAAGAGAAGGATCACACCTTCCTCATGCTTTGTTTTTGGCACCAATTTAGGAGGCAGATTTTTGAATTTGTGCAGCTTGCATTTCAGCACCTTAGGCTATAAATAGAGGTGCTCTCTTTGTATTTTTCAGATTGGAATTTTATAGAAAAGAAACTCTACTCAAATTTTGAGAGAACATTGGAGAGCTTTGAGCCTTCTTCTCTAGTCTTATCTTGAAGGATCCATGGTGTCCCTCAAGTGGCAGCAGCACACTCATCCAGGAGCATCCATCACTTCTAGTGGTGTGTTCATACCAATCTACATCCATTTTCATAAGTTTTCTATTCTCCTTCCTTTCTTCTCTTTAGTTGTTCATGTTTTGAGTTGGTTTTCTTGACTTTTTGGTTCTGTTTTCAGTTTTCCAACAACTATTCTTTCTTTTATTTGTTTTGATCGGTTCATTTCTGTTTTCCTTCAATTCTTTTCGGTTCAATTGATAGTAAATGGATCTTCCATGTGAGTTTGGTTTGTGGTGCAAGATTTGGTGAGTTCTTGAAATATAGAACATTGATCCTCTTCTATAAAAGTGCCTAATCTTTGCCAACTCAAGTTGATTCCATAGAATGTCAAAGAATCATATTATTGTGGCTAGTGGAATCACATCAAGAGGGCCCTGTAGTCAACTGCAGGAGGAGGGTTGGAAGTAGTTTTGGTTCTTGCCATCTCGAATCTAAAACAAAAGGAGAGGCAAGAGGAAGGAAACAAAGCTTTAGAAGGAAGCGAGGGTATGTTTTGAACGGTGGAAACGACTCAAAGACGAAGAACGCAAATAGGAGCAGAAGAACAAAAAACCCTAAAATGCAGAAATCATAAACAGTCCCAAAGCAATTATAGCATATAAGGGGTAGCAGAATCATAAAATAGAGGCAAGAGGAGGAGTAAAAATCATACCTTGAAGTAGATGAAGACGAGGGGTTGTAAGAGTTGAAGGGGGAGTGGAAACGCTCGAGAGAAGATGATGATCGCAAAGGTTTGAGTGAAAGTGATGAAATAGTGTTGAGGCGCGGGTTTTTGAAGGAGTTTAACGTAGGCAAGGGAGCGTAAACGTTAAGAAGCCCTAACTGTTGATCTAGCCACGCTTCCACAAATTAAGGGGGTTTGGTGAGATGTCCCTTCAGTGCACTGTTAATGTCTTTTCACTCAGTGCCACGTAGGTTGCCTGAGTCGATGACTAAGTCTCTTCGCTAAACAAGTTAACTGCTTGAGACTGGGGGTTGTGTACTGAACAGTCCTCGGACACCGAGAACAACTAGTAATGGTGAGCGACTTCAGCTGGGTCTCACAGCATGGGCCAGGGCAACGTGGGTTAGGTCCCACAGGTAGTATGGACTAGTGGGCTGATTAGTCATCAGCGCATCGATCACCAGAGTGGAACGATGTATCCTCGTCACGCAACGGGGTGATGAGTCCTCGGCAACAGGATGCAACGAGGTGACATCGGTCTTGGATGTTTCAAACAACATAACTACAACACCTAAGGTGGGTCCTGAGAGAAGACTAGTTATCAATAAAATGCCCAGAGGTAGGGAGAGGCCAAAGTCACGAAGAACCCGTGCGTGTGGCTGGAAAAGCATAGTTAGGTGCAAAGTCTTAAAGGGTTGAGTGCCCATCAGGATTAGGGTTTCCAAGTGAGGCTGCATGCATGGCACGTGAATAGTGAAGGCACTCCCAGGACAGGTGGCCCCAGAGATTAGGTGCACGAGGGGGTACACAGGTGGCCATCTTGTTAGAATTTGCACTCTAGTTAAGGGAAACCTTACTCACTAGATTACCTTAAGACTGGGTAATAGCAGCGCAAGGGTATTCCTGTACAAACCCTATATATAGGTAGTGGCGCAGAGGAAACCCTAGACTATATAAAGGGTAATAAAACACTTCACAAAGGTATGCAGTTTCTAGACCGAAACTAAGATACTCAATACACTTGGTGTGCTTGCCCCCATATTGACTTGAGCGTCAGAGTGCAAACGGCCTCTAGGGCGCTCTTTCTATCTTTGCAGGTGCAGGTTGTTTTGATACAGTGAAGCCTTACCTATGGCATATCTGTGAACCTGGTTTATATTCTTACACGTGTGATTTTGTGGACCCCTCTGCAGGCCCTACCATGCCGACCTCTCCATGTGCCGACCTCTCACTCAGTGGCCGACGTCTGAGGTCTGGCCACTACACAAGCCCCCCAGGCTCGAGCTGGGACTTGTCTCAGTGAAGAGCCTTACTGCTCGCCCAATCGACCTCTGCAGCACTGGCCCACGTGTCCTTTATTACAGTCCTAAGTGATTTGACATGTTCCATACCAAGAATTGACACTTTCGCGCATTTTTCCTGGAGTGTACGCGTGGCAATCTCAACGGCTATAATGGCTCGTCGCTTCATGTTTCCCTTTATATGTTACTCCTTTGTCTCCTATGCTCCCTACCGTTTCATTCCCTCTCATTTTGTTGTCTCAAAGCCTCTTATCTTCAAAATGTTCTTCGAGCGCCTTCCAGTCCCCTCACAGTTTGATCTTTCATCCCTTCATCTAACAAAGGTATGTTCTTTCGGCCTCTTTTATCTTTGTTTTGCTACTGCGATGTTCTTTATCTACCTGTAACTGCCTGGGATTGGTTTCGATTCTTGTTTCATTTTGCTATGGCCTACCTTACTATTTTGCTGCGTTTACTTGGAACGCGCTACCCTTTTCTCCTTTCTGAGCTTGTCTTTTTTGTCTGCCCTTGTGTTTTAGCCTTCGAAATGGACCAGTCTTCTTCTTCCCCTTCAGGGTCTGAGTCGAACTCCTCCCAATCTTCTACCCGTCGAGTGGTTCTAGGGCTCCACTCGGACTTCTATCAACTTCTGTATCCCTGGGCCCCTGAAGGGCTCCTGAAGGAGTCTTCCGATTTTACCTCCTCCGAATCCATTGTGACCTACAGGAAGGCTGAGGTGCGAAGTAGAACCAGCCATGCCTCCCGCGTCATTGAGAAAGATGACAACAAATACGTCGGGGTGGTCCCTTGCACGGTAGGCGAGCCCATGTGCTGTGACGAGACTTTGGGCCAGGACGGCCCTTTCTGTTTCATTTACTCCACCGTTTTTAAAAGGGTTTGCCTTCGCCTACCCCTCAGTGGCTTCGAGAGGGCGTTGCTAACGGAGATGAACGTGGCTCCAGCCCAATTTCACCCGAATGGCTGGGCCTTTGTGCACGCCTATGCCATTCTTCGCAACTACTTTGGGTGCCTGTCCTCAGTAGATTCCTTCCTTTACTTCTTCGAGGCCAAGAGCCCTGGGAAGAACCTCTGGGTCAGCCTCAATGGGGTTGCTGGAAGAGCACTCCTAACCTTCTTCCAACAATCTTACAAGGGATTCAAGGGCAAATTTCTAAAGATTCGCTGCCTCTCCATCGACCCCACCCTCCTGGACAGATTCCCCTTTTACTGGGTGGAGAAGCCCCACTTGGCCAAGCCCAGGGCCCTGACGGACCTGTACCCGCAGGACAGGGAGGTGTGTGAGTTCCTGTTCGGCCTCGAGGAAGTGTTCAACACCTCCAAACTCATCCAGTACGAGTACCTGTCCAAGAGCTTGCGGGGGTACATCGGTAGGGCCTTAGCCTATCTTCCTCGCAATTCTTCTTTTTCCCTTAACTGCTTCCATTTTTGTGACTTCTTCTATTCTATTTCTTTCACTATTGTTCTTATGGTGACCTGACCTTACACTTGTTGCAGAGATGACAACTGGGGCCGAACAAAGAAGGCAGCTGGCCGCGCGTGCCCTGAAGAAGAGCGGCGCGAGCTCCTCTCGACCAGTCCAGGAGGAAGCCCCTCCTTCTACCGACGATGTGGCTCTCGACGCCGCACCTCTAGTAACCGCGGCCGTTGCAGAAACAATTGCCCCTCCACAAGGCGCGATTGCGGCTGTTGAGGTTGCTCCTTCCGACAACGAGGGCACATGCTCCGGGCTGGTGTTCAAGCGTAGGCGCACGTAGGACACAGTCGTGCTTCCCTTGTCCGGCTCAGAGGGAGAGGGTCCTCGGGCCCCCTTAGGCGATTCCTCCTCCCCTCATGTCGCCGTAGAGTAGGGAGAGAGCGTCCCTAGGGAAGGGCAGCTGAGCCCCCCTACCTCCCTGGCACCTTTCCTACAGCGTACCCTAAAATCCTCTCAGGAGATTGAAGAGGTGGAGAGCTTGGAGGTAGGGCCGCTGATGGACCAGGTGGCCCGGGGCTTCGGCAAGGCTCTTGGGAGTGCCAGCCTTCTCTTTACAAAGATGATAAAGGCCTATCAAGAAGCTAAGCATCGGGCCCTGGCTGTTGTGGGGGCAGAGCATCGCATCACGAGCCTCACCCTGGAGGTGACCGAGTTGCGAAAGTTAGATAAGGAGGTCAGGGACCTCCTGTTCTCTAGGTCCCAGGAGGCCCTGCGGGCTCACGCCAAGTGTAATGACTTTCGCCTGGCAATGAAGGACCTAAAGGGTGAGGCGAGCCACCAAGAGGAAACAATTGCCGATCTTAAAGAAGAATTGGCGCAGCGTGATGACGACCTGGCCCAGCGGGACGTCGAGCTGGTCAGGGTGGAGGAGGAGGCGGCCAAAACTGAGGCAGAGCTGAGGACGGAGATGGCCTGAAGGGAGGAGCTCTATCAGAAGTCCAGAGAGGAGCTTAGCGATGAGGCAGCTGAAGCCTACAGCACGGGGTTTGGTGACGCCATTGCCCAAGTTGCCTACGCGCATCGGGGGGTGGACCTCTCCCAAACCGGTGTGGACAAGGTCATCCGCGATGGGCAGTTGGTGGATGCTCCTGTCGATCCTTGAGCCCTCCTTTCTTCTTTCTGTCTTTAACATAAACAGCCTCCTGTAAATATTTGTACATTTTATCTTAATGAATTTATCCTTCAACACTTTAGTCTTCTCTTGGTAACTTGATGTTTTTGTGTATAGCTGAATACTTTAACTCATGGTGCACTTGCACCCTTCTCGTCTTCTGCTCTTGCATTCTGTTTCTTTATCTATACATGTTTCCTTTGCTGATTGTGTCAACGCATCTATACCCTTTGCTTTGATTTCTATTTCTCACGTAACTTCTAAGTGACCTTCACGTTGCAATCCCGTTTGGTCGGTGTTTATGACTTTGTGCGCTAGTTGTGGGCGAGGTGGGTTTTCCTTGTCGACCTTGTCTGATAAGGCGAGGAGAACCTCTTCCTCTGCCGACCTCGACCATTGAGTCATGGGAGACCTCCTTCTATGTCGACCTCATCTGATGAGGCGAGGAAGATCACTTTCTCTGTCAACCTCGACGGATAAGTGGAGGTAGACATCTTTCTCTGTCGACCTCGGTTGGCGGGCCAAGGAAGACCTCTTTCTTGTCTTACTTCTTGCTGTGTAAACTGAAAACTCCTCCTGTCTTTGATCCTGCAAAAATCAGGGAAAGGGATTGTTGTGAACCATACTAATCTTCCCCTTTCTTTAACAAGGTAGAAAAGGCTCATTTTTCTCGCCCCAACCCCTTCTGTAAAAGGACTTTTACTGTGAACCATACTATTCTTCCCCTTTCTTTAACGAGGTAGAAGAGGTTCGTCTTTACTTGCCTTGACCTTGCTGTAAAAAGTCAAGGAAGAGGACTTTTACTGTGAACCATACTATTCTTCCCCTTTCTTTAACAAGGTAGAAGAGGTTCGTCTTTACTTGCCTCGACCTTGCTGTAAAAAGTCAAGGGAGAGGACTTTTACTGCGAACCATACTATTCTTCCCCTTTCTTTAACAAGGTAGAAGATGTTCATTTTTACTATTTAACACAAATATATCTTTCTTAATTCTTTTTCTTTTCTTTTATTGGGTGACCTCATTAAAAAACCCCGTAGGGAAAAAGAGTGTCCCCTTGACTGGATGATACCATTGTGTTCAAATACAAATTTACTAACTGAAATAAAACTTGAGGTTTGCACCGTTCTATGTGCAGGGAATGGCTCCGCCTTCTAAGGTTTCCAACCTGTATGCCTTGTTTCCCAAGGCCTCTATCACTCGAAACGGGACTATCCACTTGGGGGATAGTTTGTTTTCTAACTGGTATGAGTGTGGTTTCCGCATTACCAAGTCGGCGACTTGGAACTGCCGAGGTCTCAATTTTGACTTGTATTGGCATTCTACTCTCCTCTTTAATGCTTCAGACTTGACACAAGCCTCCTCTCTGACTTCGTCTAGTAGATCCAGATTCACCCTTCTTTCTTCATTTGATTCTTCCGCCACAAAGTTTTGGAATCGGGGCAAGCTCTCCTGTATCTCTACTGGAATCATGGCGTCTAACTCGTATACTAGGCTGAAGGGCATTTCTTTGGTGGTGGATTGTGGAGTGGTGTGATATGCCCACACAATCTTGGGGACCTCTTCTGCCCAAGTCCCTTTAGCTTTCTCGAGCCTCCTCTTCAGGACCCTGTTAGCTGATTCAACCTGCCCATTTGTTTAGGGGTGCTCGACTGATTCAAACACCTGTTTGATGCCAAGCTCCGAGCACAACTTTCCCAACTGCTGACTTGCAAAATGGGTACCATTATTAGATACTAGGCGTCTTGGGATTCCAAAGCGGCACACGATATTCTTCCAAACGAAGTGTTGGACCTTGTGCACCGTAATTTGTTCCACTGGTTCGGCTTCGATCCATTTGGTGAAGTATTCTATAGCCACCACAAGGTATTTCATCTATCTGACCGCGAGTGGGAAAGGTCCTAGGATGTCGATTCCCCACGTGTGGAAAGGCCACGGACTATAGAGGGATCTTAGCTCTTCTGGTGGCGCGCGATGCCAGTCTGCATGCTGTTGACACTTTTTACACCGCTGTGCGTACCTTATGCAGTCTTCTTTCATTGTTGGCCAATAATACCCTACTCGAATGGCCTTGGCTACCAGGGCTCATCCACCAATGTGACTTCCATATATTCCTTCATGAAGCTCTGCTATTATGCGAGTGCACTGTGCCCTACTTACACATGTCAAAAGAGGATGGGAATAGCCATGCCTGAACAGGTTTCCGTCAATCAAGGTGTAGCGGGGCATGTCCTTATTCAAAATCCTAGCTTCCGCGGGGTCTAGCGGAAGTGTCTCATCGGCTAAGTAATGTTGATAGGGTGTTACCCAAGTCTCTCCTTCTTCCACCAAGCAAACTTTTGACAAAATTTCAGCTGGCGGGCCATAATTCCTTTCATTTGCTGCTGTTCTTGCCGGTTGACCCGCCTGTCGGTTGACTCACGACACTCACACGCCTCCTTCCTCACGTTGATATGTGCTTGGTTCTTTCGAAGCAATCTGCACCTGCAAAAGAGAAAGGGGGCGCCGTAGAGGCTGTTTGCACTCCGACGCTCAAGTCAGTGTAAGGCAAGTGATCCTGCCGCTTGACTCGAACGTGGAGGACTGCCTCGTCACTCCTTCGTCTAGCCCTCTGTTCTGCAGGAACGCTCCAAGAACCACCGCCGGAACTCCAAACGCTGCCTGTAAAACACACAGACGGCGCCTCTAGCGGCCGTTGTAGCTCCGACGCTCAAGTCAGGCAACAGGAACACCAAAACTATATCTGAATCTCTCTGTGAGACCCGTGTGTGACTGAAACTCTCAGATGTGTGAGCAGTGAGAATCTGTAAAAACCTCCCCTTAATTCGTTAAGAGTTTCGCTTATATACCTGAGTTTTTCTCTCTCCTGACGGTTATTCCTCTTGACACGTGGATAACGTCTGGTCGTACACGTGTCATCATCTGGAGTGTCTGCAGCTGAAACGTTACTTCCACTGTGCCCCTGCGACTAAGTCATCCACACAGGGAGTAGCTTAGTATACAGGTTACTCTGGGCGCAACCTTAACATGGCGAGCTGGTTAACCCTGGGCATTGCAGCTCACACTACACATGGTGGCAGATATGCCACTTATCCTCTGTACTTAGACCATACAACAAGTGCATGCCAAGTCTTCTCAAACACCCGGCGATGTGCTCTTTCGGCGACTTGCTGACCACCTGATCTCCCAACCTTAACACACGGCGATCATGTGCAATCTGGGCGATTACTGATCATATCGGTGATGACCGACTACTCATTCTCAAGGCGATAGGCGATTACTCACCTCAAGGCGATAGGCGATTATTCATCATCATAGGCGAGAGGCGATTACCATTCTGAGTGATCACCTCCCTGATTCGCCTGCTATCCTCTACCACGTGTTACTCTGTGAATGGTCCACGTGGTCAACTGCTGCTGATGTCATCGACTACCGATGACCGACCGAAACAGCAAGGAACACCAAGTGTATTGAGTTTCTCTCTATGTTTAGGTCTAGAAACTGCGTACCTTTGTGAAGTATTTTACTGTCCCTTATATAGTCTAGGGTTTACTGTGCCGCTAGCCCTAATTAGGGTTTACTGCGCTGCTAGCCATATTTAGGGTTTACTGGAATACCCTTGCGCTGCTATCACCCAATCTTTGGGTAATCTAGCACATAAGGTTTCCTTCTCTGGAGTGCAAACTTTAACAGGGTGACCACCTGGGTGCCTCCTTGTGCACCTAGTCTCTGGGGCCGCCTGTTCTGGGAGTGCCTTCACTGTTCACGTGCCATGCATGGAGCTTCACTGGGAAAACCCTAGTTCTGGTGAGTACTCGTCCCCTCAGGACTTTACACCTAACTGTGCTCTCCCTGCTACCCACATTGGCTCTTCGTGATTTAGGCCTCTCCCTACCTCTGGGTATTTAACTGGTCTTCCCCCAAGGCCGATGTCACCTCGTCTTCACCCAAGGCCGATGTCACCTCGCCATACTCTGAGTGGCGATGACACCTCAGCCCATCCTGGTGGTCTGACGACTACTCACCCTTCCCTGTGGGGAAATTCTGATGACTAATCACCCTTCTCTCAGGGGACACACCGATGACTGATCACCCTACTCTGAGGGGAATGACTGATCACCCTACTCTGAGGGGAATGACTGATCACCCTTTTCTCAGGGGACACACCGATGACTGATCACCCTACTCTGAGGGGAATAATTGATCACCTTTCTCTAAGGGAACACACCATGACTGATCACCCTTTAATCCAAGCTGCCTGCGAGGTCCACTCCACGTGGCTTTGGCCCATGCTGTGGGACCCAGCTGACGTGGTTCGCCCTTTACTACCTGTTCTCGGTGTCCGAGGACTGGTCGGTACAGCTGCCATTGTTCGGCACTTTGTTTGGTTTATTTCCTTGTTTTCTTGCTGTTTTAGTTTCGTCCAAACCATGCCATATACATGTGTTGTTCTTGTTTTCCATCCATGGGTTTTGTTCTTTGATGAGTTTCTTTGTGATTTTCTAATTCCTATTGAATTTCAATCAGTATTTCCACTTGTTCTTGGTGTTATTATGTTGTTCTTGTGTTTCCTTTGAAGTTTGGTACTGTTCTTGAATTACCCATTCATATTCCATTGTTATCTTACACTACAAGTTACCTATTCATGTGTTTTTAGTATGAACCTTTGTTTTCTTGAGTAGAAACTCTATTAATTGCTCTTTAGAATTTTGATCCTAATTCTTGAAAGTGTCATGAATACAATGAAACCTATATCAACTCAACCCAAACCAAGAAAGGTTCACAATGAACTCACATCATACCTAACCTCCTTGTCAAGCTGGGATTTGCGCATCATTTTGAAGAGGAGGCTTCACCCGCCGAGAGCCCTCCCAAAGTCCTGGGCCACTTGCTCCATTAGTGAACCTACTTCCATGCCTTCCAAGACCTCCAACTCTTAGGTAGACTTCAGCATGCGTTGGAGGAAGGGGGCTAGAGTGGTAGGGGGCCCAATGGTGCGCTCGCAGTAACGCTTTCTCCTCGTCCTTCGGGTTCTGCAGCATGTGGGGGAGAAGAGGCGTTTGGAGGTCGATCCCTGAAGGAAGGGGCACCCTCATCTTCAGAGTCAGAAGCCACCTGGGCAGCTTTCCTTTTCCTCTTAAAGACCAACCCCGAGTGGTTGCCCTCGTCATCAGAGTGAGGGACCTCAACTGCCACAAATGCACCTTGAGATTGTGTGGCAGGGAGTTCAGTGCAGGCCGCGGTAGCAAGAGGGGCAATGGGATTGCACGAAGATTGTGTGCTAGAATCCCAAAAGGGTAACCCTAAATTCGCTAGAGGCAACGCTTGGAGAAGAGCATGCATGCGGCAGGTAACCTAAAACAATTATATAATGGGGTAACGCCCAAGGTAAACACAAGTTCACACACAGAGACAATCTTTTGCAAGCTTAGAGTTCCTTACACACTCTTAGCTTGAGATACTCTAGTTATTTGGTGTTTCTTGCCCTGTACTTACTTGAGCGTCAGAGTGTAATTACAGGTAGGGCCCTCTCTATTTCAACGGAGCTACACTTGGGAGAACCACCATAAAGAAAAGAGGCGCCACTCCCTGCCTCAGAGTCAATGACAACCGAGTTAACCGGCGAGAACAATGAGTAACTTCTAGAATCTCCTACATCTCCTTTGCTGTTTCACATTAAGAGACCCTGAAAAATTCATCACAGCTCAAAGTAGAAGTTATTATATTTTTAGCAATCCAATCAAATCTAGCCTTTTTACTTTTAGCTTCAATCCAGTCAGAAGAAGATTTGTTTACAAGCAGACCATCAACTTTAGCTTGAGGTATAAAAGGCCTATTTTCAATAGTTTCCCAAATACCTTTATCAATTGAATGCATAAAGATTTTCATTCTCACCTTCCAAAATTGGTAATTAACCCCACAAAACAATGGTGGTCTATTTATGGAAGCACCTTCCCCGAAAGGCATCTTGCCAGCCATGTTTTCAAAAAGATTTTTCAGAAAAAGTAGAAACTTGAATATTTTTCAAGAACCTAGCTCTTGATGACAATTGTTAGAATTGATGGCTAAAACAAGAGGGGAGGTGAATTGTTTTTGAAAGCTTTTCGCAAATGTTTGGTTAAGAATGAATTCCTTTATCAATTCACAAAGCCAAAGATCAAAGAAGCTAAAAGAAATCAAGCTTTCAAAACAAGCAGCAGAAAATTAACCAGTTGATATTACGATATAAACGATTGAAATTATTACAGAGTTAACAACAATGCTATATATAAGAATTATAACCGATTGCAAGAACAATATAACTGGTTGTTTATATAAAATATAGAAACCTTAACAAGATAAACCAAGACAGAGAAAGAGAGAATCACACAAAGCAATTATACTGGTTCACTCAACCCCTGAGCTACATCCAGTTCTTCAGAAAGACCTTCTGAATTCCACTATGTAAAACACAACAGTTTACATACACACAACAACAACAAGAGAGGATCTTTTATACCTAAGATCACACACACTCTCTTCAACACACCACACACCTTAAATCAGAACACCTTCTGATTTTAAAGAATTTTACACACTTACAAGAATTGAAAGAATACAATATCAGGAACAAAGACAGGATAAAAAAACACCTCGCTTAGCAGTTCCTAAATTTGTGTATTGATCAGAACATCAGCTATTTGAGCAATCTTTAAACTTCAGCAAAAACTCTTCTCAAAACTGATTTCTCAAAACTTTTTCAGATCTCTGTAAAACTCTCTTTTGCTAACTCTTACTGTATCTCAAAATGTATTTCGCTTTTTCTGTATATTTTCAAAAGATAAGAGAGTCTCTATTTATAAACCTCACAAAATGCCTGTTTGAATCTGTTAGGAAAACAAGCTGTTATTGGCAAAACAGGTTTTCAAAATTCAACCGATTGAAGTTTCGAAATAACCGGTTAATTCGGTTAAAGCTGTTATAAAACAATTAAAAAACCCACGAAACAGGCCAGTGAGGAACAATTAGTTAAAACGATAAAATAACCGGTTGTTTATCACTTAGCTTTTCAAAAAACATTTTCTCTTTTAAAATCAAGTTTACTCAAGCTAAGGTTCTGAATCAAGGACGAATAAAAAAAATTCTAAAACTTAAACTAAACATCTAAACCTAATATCATCACAACAACCAAGCTCTGAACAGATTCTTCACAGATTTGATTCATCAAAGCCTTTGTTCCAACCACGTTGTCAAACACCAAATGCTTTGGGATCCCGAAACGACAAACTATATTCTTCCACACAAAGTGTTGGACTTTGTGAGCTGTTATTTGTGCCACTGGTTTAGCCTCGATCCACTTAGTGAAATTTTCAATGGCCACCACAAGGTACTTCATCTGTCAAATCGCTAAGGGAAAAGGTCCCAGGATATCGATCCCCCATGTATGGAAAGGCCATGGGTTGTGGATCAACCTCAATTCCTCTGGTGGTGCATTATGCCAGTTGGCATGCTTTTGGCACCTCTTGCACCGCTGTGCATATCTCATGCAATCATCTCTCATAGTTGGCTAGTAGTACCCAGCTCGAACGACTTTTGATGACAGGGCTCGACTGCCAATGTGACCTCCACATATGCCTTCATGGAGCTCAGACATGATATGGGTACACTGCGCTCTGCTTATGTAGGTCAAGATAGAATAGGTGTAGCCATGCCTAAATAAGTTGCCATCAATCAAAGTGTAGTAAGCTGCATTCTTTTTCACAATTCTAGCCTCCGCTGGGTCCATGGGGAGCACTCCGTTAGCTAGGTAGCGTCTATAGAGGGTCATCCACGTTTCCCCTTCCTCGACTAGGTGAACCTTTGACGATCTCTCCTCTGGCGGACGATATGCGCTTATGCGGGGTGTTCTCAGCGACGCCTGGGTTAGAGACTTGTAACTTCTTTTTCCTTCTTCTGAAACGCCTATAATCTGAACACCACCCATGCTGTCTATGGCTATTCATGGTGCTTTTAGAGTCTCCTGTATGACTGTCCTCTGCTTGCCCCCCTTGCTTGAGCTAGCGAGCTTTGCCAGCAAGTCTGCTCTGGCATTTTGTTCTCGGGGGACATGTAGCAACTCAAACACTACGAAAGTTCTCTTTAGGAGCTCCACATACTCGAGGTAAGCATCCATCTGGGGGTCCTTGGCCTGATACTCACCCGTCACTTGCCCTGTTATCAGCAGCGAATCACTCTTGGCCAACAGACATTCTGCACCCATCTCTTTAGCTAACAGCATTCTTGCGATCAAAGCCTCATATTCTGCTTGGTTGTTACTAGCCTTGAAGGCGAAACGTAGGGCTTGCTCGATCAGGACCCCACCTGGTCCCTCCAAGATTACTCCAGCACCGCTGCCCTACTGGTTTGACGACCCATTTACTGAGAGTACCCATCTGAAGTCTGCCTCTCCTAGCTATGTGGTTTCTGAGGACAGCTCCACAACCAAATCTCCTGAGTCAATGATCGATGACTCCTCTTCCTCCCATCTAACATACTAATCTGATGGACCCCTACCAAATTGTCTGTAGTGTAAGTGCGAGGTGTCTTCAGGGTCTCCTAGATGACTGTCCTCTGTCTGCCCCCTTGCCTGAGCTGGCGAGCTTTGCTAGCAAGTCCGCTCGAGCATTCTGCTCTCTAGGGACGTGCACCAACTTGAACGTTGTAAACGACTTCCTCAACGCGTGGACATATTCTAGATAAGAGGCCATTTGAGGGTCTTTTGCTTGGTACTCTCCTATTAATTGGCTCGTAACTAGTAGGGAGTCACTCTTTGTAAGGACCTGGAAAATTAAATTGGAATAAAAGTGGTATATTTAAATAATTTCGGAAGGTGTCATTATCTAAAATACAAAGTTGGTAAATGAAGTTTCGTAGTGGCAGACATCGGACGTCGCCCTTGACCTGGGACATGATCGCCTGTCGAGTAGGTTGTACATGATCACCGAAAATGCACGTAGTAGGTGATCACCATCCTGGATCAACCAGAGTGGGTTTCAACAGCCACGCGTATCAAGGTGTGGGTTAAACCTTAGATGCGCTGTGCATGCGAACTCTATGCTTGAGTGAAAGAGATCACCCTTAGTGTAGCATGCATGGAAGAACGAGGAGAAGTGCTGATCTACTCTTGGAAATATGAAGCCACCGACGTCACCGAGTCATGTGGAGAAGATACCTTAGACGTAACATAGTGGAATGAAGGACCTCAAGGAAGGCGTGGCGATGTGTCATCGAGCATCGCCAGGGCGCAAGGCATGCAGGATCGCCTGGGCGCGAGGGGCATGCGGGCATCATCAGGGGGAGAGGTCATCGGTTGTTAACCTTCGCGCGAGAGGTCATCGGTTGTTAGCCTTCGCGCGAGAGGTCATCGGTTGTTAGCCTTCGCGCGAGAGGTCATCGGTTGTTAGCCTTCGCGCGAGAGGTCATCGGTTGTTAGCCTTCGCGCGAGAGGTCATCGGTGGATAGTCTTCGCGCCTGTGGTCATCGGTGAAAAGGTCATCGCGCTACGTTAAGTTATACACAGAGAACGTGGGACCCAGACATCCAGCATGAGACGTTCTGCATGCGCGCCACGTAGACAAAAGAGTGGTTCAGAATAGTGACCTCAGAGTGTTAGCCTGCGCAGAGGCACGCTTAGGTGTACTGTTCAGCGAAGCGTACACGCAAACTCCCTGCAGAGTGGGTGGTGGCAGCGGTTTTTGTGGAGAAGTCAGCTTAAGATGCAAAAACCCATTTCTGAGGGAGAAGGAAAGAAACGTTGCGGTGGTTCCAGAGCTAAAGGGTGCGTTTATCTCCCTTCTCCTCCATTCTCTCCTTCGCACTGCGATTCTAGTACACCTTCACGCGGGAATACGACGAGCGACAGCCACCATTGGAGCACTTGGGTGGTTCTCTGCAAGCTCTTCAAAACCAGACACAAGAACAGAGCCAAGGTATTCTGCAAGCTTCGTTGGATTTCGAAGCTCCTGGTGGTTGCGCAAGTCCAGGTAAGGGAAGCTAGCCCTCTTTTTCCATACAAGCCACAGTGTAGCTATCTCTGAAGTGAGGGCGACGTGGTCGCCACTTCTGTTTTCATCTGCGTAAAATGCTCTGTTTGTGTGCTTGGGCGACGTGGTCGCCGGTTTTTAAACATAGCCTTTGAAATACCATGTTTTTGAACTAGATCGCCGGTTTTGGCGCTGTTTTACGAAATCTCTGTTTTTGATGTTATTTTGAAACTACTTGAGATTTACATGAGATATTCGAAGATCTGAAGCTTTGAAATGTTTGTGGATGTGATTTGAATCATTTACTTGAATGGTAGGATGTGTTTGAATGCTGTGAATGTGGGATCGAGGCATAGTATTTTCAGGAAAGGAAATACCGTGTAAGATCTGTATAGGTGTATTGACTAGGGGCTTGTCTAGAAGGAGATATCCTGACTCTGCTGAGATAATGAAATCACGTAGATGAAGTTATTCAGTTGGTGAGAGTCGAAGGAGGTTCGTATGAATGGGCGAGTTGTTCAAATGGGAACGAGCTCGGCCTGTTATACGAATTAACCTTGTCATACCGAGAGAATGGTAACAATGAGATGGTATATGCGCATGCTGTGTGGATTCACAGTGGTAGGTATGACAGGTGCAAATCTCTGGGCCTGAGTCAACACACGAGTCAAATTGGAAGTAGTGTCATGTGTCTATGCATGGTGGGTCAGTGGAAAGTCTGACATGTGAAATGAGAAACTGGAATATTGATAGACACTTGATGCTGTGTTGTGAAATGGAATGACTATGGGAAATGTAGTGAATTTGTGATTTTGGGCGATCAGCTGAATGCTAATTGTAGTTCTACGTTTTACATGGATAATTTGGAACTTGGTTTACTTTGATTGTCATGTTCATGATTTAAACTCTATTTAAAGATATCTAGCTTACCCTTTATTTTGTATTGCTCTGTGGCTGTTTTCTATTAAAAAACTGTGATGATCGTGTCTTTTACACGGGAGCAGATGATCTTCCAGGGAGTAGAGCTCCTCAGTGAGTGGTCGCCGGAAGGAGATCGCCTATCTCCGTCTCTATCGGGTGATCGCCGGTTTATGCCTCCATCGGGTGATCGCCGGTTTTCGTGTCCTGATAGAAGATCGCCCGTTTTGAGGTCTTCTGTTAGAGATCGCCGTTTTAAAGTTGGAGATCGCCGTTTTCTTTTGAGACCGCCTGTCTTACTGCATTTCTTTTAATTTCGTAAAATCTTGCAAACATTTGATTTGGTTATGTATTAAACTCCCTAAGAGGAGTAACTTCATTTCTGATATATATATATATATACATTTTATTTTGCACTCTTCAATATTATTTGATTACACTTAATTTCAATTATACATGGAGGTATGTATTATTTTGGCGGGATGTTACATTAATGGTATCAGAGCAGTTCGTCCTTAGGATGACCTGAGGGCTGTGGATCCATTGTGTTTCTTCTGCTCATAAAAGTTATTTGAGTTTTTAAATAACAACTATAGTGAAAGGTTTTCAAACGTTTTGTATTGAAAAGTTTGTGTGTACTTCTGTGCTTTAGTGAATGTATGCTCAAATTGAAAATCTTGGTATCAAGAATGAGAAGATCCTGATAAAGGAATGAGGGTGCACACTCATAACTGGATCAAGATAATTCTTAATCTTAATTCCAAAGGTTTGATATTTAGCCTACATTGAATTCTGGTGTGATTTTCGAGTGTTCTTGATTTTGACTGAAGTGGTAGTTTGGATTGATGTTTGCACACCAGTAACTGATCTGGTGTTTTATTTGAAGTTGTAAATGTTATAACTCTGTTGTTGAGCTCAAATTCCTAATGATTTTGAGATGCTGACCTTTGTAAGGTCTAGCTGTTACCCCCTTGAATGAATTGATTTCTTATCGATCTCATTCTTTTAGTTGTAGGGAAATATAGGAATCTTATAGTTTCAAAATCTGAAAACGAAGGAGATGGTACGTAGACCTTCTACCCCTCCCCAACCTTCTTCAGAGATGGGTCAGATCGCCAGGGCCATGGAGGTGATGGCAACTGTCATCCAACAGCAGAATACGGTAATGGTTCAGATTCATCAGACTGTAATGAATCATTTAGAAACTGCTGGATCAGCTGCAACAGCTTTCCATGTCAATCAGCCTCGGGAGCAGATGGGGATGACCGAGTTCATGAGGCACAACCCAACCCAGTTCCGTGGGAACGTTTCTCCGAACCAACCAGATCAGGGGATCAGAGAGTTCCATGCCTTAGTGGAGAAGGCAAAGAGGGTGGAGACCCTGGAGAGGGGTGGTTCCAGGGTAATCAGATCACACCCAGGGGGTCCTTCCAGTGGGAAGGCGAAGGTGCAGCACCCACACAGCAAGCCATATGTGAGATCTCCACCACATCGGGTGGGAACAGCTTCGTCCCAATTTCAGCAACAACAAACATGGAGACCCAGGTGTTTCACATGCCAAGAGATAGGGCACCTTTCTAGAGATTGTCCCAACAGAAAAAGGATGACTCAACCCGTTAATTCACAGCAGTTGAGGAACGAAGGCAGCAGACCTCAGACAGGAGGGAGAGTGTTTGCCATGTCTGGAGCGGAAGCCTCTCAATCAGGTAATCTAGTACAAGATACTTGTTTATAGCTGATAGATACGTTATAGTTTTGTTTGATTCTGGAGAGACACACTCTTTTGTGTCAAATCAGTGTGCAACCGAGCTTGGGCCATATAGTGGAGGAGCTGTCGTTTGAACGATTGGCCTCTGCACCTGCTTCAAAAACAGGTTTTGACCTCCCTAGGTTGCTCTGAATGCCCAGTGGTAGTAGATGGAATGAAAGGAACAAGTGTGAGTTAGATTTGGTAGTACCAAGGTTTAGTCCCAGTTACGTATAAGTCATGGAGAGTAAATAAGCAAGAGGCTGGGGGTTTAAAGCTTAAGCATGTGTAACCATGGGAAGTACCAGAGTTAAATTCCAAGGAAGGAATTTTCTTTTGAAGCGTAGAAGATGCTCATGCCAATGAAACAGCATGAGATGGTTCTAGCTTAGGCTTCACGCAGAATGGATGCTGTTTGGCTGACCGGGATTTGAAAGAGGATTATGGAAATGGTGGGTTGAGATAAAAGGCTTCCGAAAATGTAAGCCTCCGAAGTTTTTGGCAAATAAGATGTAGATCGACCTGTGAATGTAGAAGGGAAGGAGGATATGGCTGTGGATAAAAATGAGGGTAGGCCGTGTTATGATGATGTTGAGTCTTTCTAGAGATGTAGTAAATTTCAGAATGATGGGTGTGGAAGGGATTGTGAGTGGAAATAGCCTGTGGTATCTGGGACAGAAGGAGAATAGAGTTATCCTTAGGCAAGAGATTCTGGAGGCAGAGGTGCGTTCGTTCTCGTATGCCTTCTGGATAGGCACCTGAAACCGACGTCAATGCATCCAACGTATACATTGAAGAAGAAGGTCGTAATGGGAACAGGAAGTCGAGTTGGCAAAAGGGGTCATAATAATAATTTGGAAGGTAACAGCAACAGAAACCTTGTCTTTGTAAGGTACAGAATTATGCAGCGGAGTAATGAATAAAAAGTGTCCCTTTTGGGAGCGTGGGAATTTGATCAGCAGTTGAGAAGTCGATGAATGATTTGATCAAGATGCAGGAGTTGATTCCTAGAAGGACACTTCGGACCCTAGTTTGAGTTCGCTAGGGGGTGGCATGAGTTGTGGACAGCTGTCCCCTTTCCTCCCAATGAAGGGATCTTGCCCGCTTTCTCTAAAGGGGCTAGTCCTGGTTACGTTAAGGACCTAGTTCTAGACTTGTTCAACAAAGTCTTCAAGGTTGGAAGTAGAGTGTGAATGCTGGAGTTGGCACTCTATGGGGCAGCATATCCCATGTACAGGGATGTAAAATGGATTTTGATGAAGTATTGAGGTAGGAAGAGTTGGTTCAATAGATCACCGAGAGGGTGAATCTGATACAGGACAGAATAAAAGTTTCTTAAGGTCAGCAAATGTCCTAGGCAGAGCAGAGGAGAAGACCTTTGGAGGTTGCTGCTGGGGTCATGTCTTTATGAAGGGGGACACCAGCCAAGGGGGTAGGGTAGGCGACCAGATCAAAGAAGCTGTCCCCTAAGTTTGTTGGGCCATATCGGATCTTAAGGAGGATAAGTCTAGTGGCTTATGAGATCGCCCCACCTCCCAATTAGCAAGTCTACATAATGTATTCCACGTATCATAGCTAAGGAAGTCCCTTGCAGACCCTACTCACGTGTTGGGAGTGGACAACGTGAAGATCGGGTGATTCACCATGGGAATTTGAAGAAACCATGAGAGAAGCATATCCTTACCTCCTTCCTTGTAACCCAATTTTCGAGGACGAAAATTTTTCTTGATGGGGAGAATGTAAGGACCTGGAAAATTAAATTGGAATAAAAGTGGTATATTTAAATAATTTCGGAAGGTGTCATTATCTAAAATACAAAGTTGGTAAATGAAGTTTCGTAGTGGCAGACATCGGACGTCGCCCTTGACCTGGGACATGATCGCCTGTCGAGTAGGTTGTACATGATCACCGAAAATGCACGTAGTAGGTGATCACCATCCTGGATCAACCAGAGTGGGTTTCAACAGCCACGCGTATCAAGGTGTGGGTTAAACCTTAGATGCGCTGTGCATGCGAACTCTATGCTTGAGCGAAAGAGATCACCCTTAGTGTAGCATGCATGGAAGAACGAGGAGAAGTGCTGATCTACTCTTGGAAATATGAAGCCACCGACGTCACCGAGTCATGTGGAGAAGATACCTTAGACGTAACATAGTGGAATGAAGGACCTCAAGGAAGGCGTGGCGATGTGTCATCGAGCATCGCCAGGGCGCAAGGCATGCAGGATCGCCTGGGCGCGAGGGGCATGCGGGCATCATCAGGGGGAGAGGTCATCGGTTGTTAACCTTCGCGCGAGAGGTCATCGGTTGTTAGCCTTCGCGCGAGAGGTCATCGGTTGTTAGCCTTCGCGCGAGAGGTCATCGGTTGTTAGCCTTCGCGCGAGAGGTCATCGGTTGTTAGCCTTCGCGCGAGAGGTCATCGGTGGATAGTCTTCGCGCCTGTGGTCATCGGTGAAAAGGTCATCGCGCTACGTTAAGTTATACACAGAGAACGTGGGACCCAGACATCCAGCGTGAGACGTTCTGCATGCGCGCCACGTAGACAAAAGAGTGGTTCAGAATAGTGACCTCAGAGTGTTAGCCTGCGCAGAGGCACGCTTAGGTGTACTGTTCAGCGAAGCGTACACGCAAACTCCCTGCAGAGTGGGTGGTGGCAGCGGTTTTTGTGGAGAAGTCAGCTTAAGATGCAAAAACCCATTTCTGAGGGAGAAGGAAAGAAACGTTGCGGTGGTTCCAGAGCTAAAGGGTGCGTTTATCTCCCTTCTCCTCCATTCTCTCCTTCGCACTGCGATTCTAGTACACCTTCACGCGGGAATACGACGAGCGACAGCCACCATTGGAGCACTTGGGTGGTTCTCTGCAAGCTCTTCAAAACCAGACACAAGAACAGAGCCAAGGTATTCTGCAAGCTTCGTTGGATTTCGAAGCTCCTGGTGGTTGCGCAAGTCCAGGTAAGGGAAGCTAGCCCTCTTTTTCCATACAAGCCACAGTGTAGCTATCTCTGAAGTGAGGGCGACGTGGTCGCCACTTCTGTTTTCATCTGCGTAAAATGCTCTGTTTGTGTGCTTGGGCGACGTGGTCGCCGGTTTTTAAACATAGCCTTTGAAATACCATGTTTTTGAACTAGATCGCCGGTTTTGGCGCTGTTTTACGAAATCTCTGTTTTTGATGTTATTTTGAAACTACTTGAGATTTACATGAGATATTCGAAGATCTGAAGCTTTGAAATGTTTGTGGATGTGATTTGAATCATTTACTTGAATGGTAGGATGTGTTTGAATGCTGTGAATGTGGGATCGAGGCATAGTATTTTCAGGAAAGGAAATACCGTGTAAGATCTGTATAGGTGTATTGACTAGGGGCTTGTCTAGAAGGAGATATCCTGACTCTGCTGAGATAATGAAATCACGTAGATGAAGTTATTCAGTTGGTGAGAGTCGAAGGAGGTTCGTATGAATGGGCGAGTTGTTCAAATGGGAACGAGCTCGGCCTGTTATACGAATTAACCTTGTCATACCGAGAGAATGGTAACAATGAGATGGTATATGCGCATGCTGTGTGGATTCACAGTGGTAGGTATGACAGGTGCAAATCTCTGGGCCTGAGTCAACACACGAGTCAAATTGGAAGTAGTGTCATGTGTCTATGCATGGTGGGTCAGTGGAAAGTCTGACATGTGAAATGAGAAACTGGAATATTGATAGACACTTGATGCTGTGTTGTGAAATGGAATGACTATGGGAAATGTAGTGAATTTGTGATTTTGGGCGATCAGCTGAATGCTAATTGTAGTTCTACGTTTTACATGGATAATTTGGAACTTGGTTTACTTTGATTGTCATGTTCATGATTTAAACTCTATTTAAAGATATCTAGCTTACCCTTTATTTTGTATTGCTCTGTGGCTGTTTTCTATTAAAAAACTGTGATGATCGTGTCTTTTACACGGGAGCAGATGATCTTCCAGGGAGTAGAGCTCCTCAGTGAGTGGTCGCCGGAAGGAGATCGCCTATCTCCGTCTCTATCGGGTGATCGCCGGTTTATGCCTCCATCGGGTGATCGCCGGTTTTCGTGTCCTGATAGAAGATCGCCCGTTTTGAGGTCTTCTGTTAGAGATCGCCGTTTTAAAGTTGGAGATCGCCGTTTTCTTTTGAGACCGCCTGTCTTACTGCATTTCTTTTAATTTCGTAAAATCTTGCAAACATTTGATTTGGTTATGTATTAAACTCCCTAAGAGGAGTAACTTCATTTCTGATATATATATATATACATTTTATTTTGCACTCTTCAATATTATTTGATTACACTTAATTTCAATTATACATGGAGGTATGTATTATTTTGGCGGGATGTTACACTCTTTGCTAGCAAACTTCGTGCACCCATCTCCTTGGTTAACAGTATCCCAGCGATCAGAGCCTCATACTCTGTCGGGTTGTTACTGGGCTTGAAAGCAAACCGAAGGGCTTGTTCAATCAACAACCCCTTTGGTCCATCCAGGATGACGCCAGCTCCACTGCCTTGTTGGTTAGAGGACCCATCTATGGAGAGCACCATCGGAAGTCAGCCTCTTCGTTGTGTGTTTCTGCTGAGGAGAGCTTGGTTATAAAATCAGCGTAAACCTGGCCTTTGATAGGGCCTCTGGGCTCATACTGTATGTCGAACTCTGAGAGCTCTACAGCCCAGCGCACCATTCTTGTAGCGACGTCTGGCTTCTGTAAGACCTTACGAATGGGAAGGTCTGTCATCACACTGGTGCAAAAACGAAGAACAAATGCGGCTATACAGCCGCATTTGATCAACACGCACTTGTAAATCAGAGATTTACAAATGCGGCTACATAGTCGCATCTATAAATACTATTTACAGATGCGACTTTTTGTTGGAGCCACAACTGTAAATGCTTCAGAGGTATGCCTTCCTTTTCAATTCTTATGATTTACAAATGTGGCTTTTTATTGGAGCCGCATTTGTAAATGCTCCAGAGGTGGAATTGGAATGATTTACAGATGCGGCTAAGGTAAATAGCCGCATTTGTAAATAAGGTCTTTTTTTTTTAGAGCAGTTTGTTTAGTTGTTTATCCCATACAAATGAACGTGTGCATTTTAATTATACCCAGGCAGCCAAACAGATAAATAGGTGCAGATAAGCTAAAAGTGAATTCATAGTTATTGATCAAAATGTATACAAAAACAGTAATAATATATCTCTCTCTATCTTCCTACACTATTGATCAAATCGTAGAGTTATAAACATTTAGGAAATATGTGGACCAAGATTGTCTCACATATGTCATGGCTTCCGAAGTCATGGGTTCCTCATCCGTGAAGAATTGCATTTCAAAATGGTTGACACATAAATTAGATTTAAGATACATATATGTTGAAGTTATAAAAATAATTTAAGAAATCTTACCTCTTGCCAATTACTTGTAAGGCCTAGTCTTACAATGGTACTCATCCATTGCATAACGTAATAGCCACACTCATAGCTTCCTGGTTGTTTATTACACTATAATTCAATAAATTGTAAAAGTTAGTATAATTAAACAATGAAAAGAGAAAGAAAAATCTTACAAACATTTAATCTTATGCAGTTCAAATTTTGAAAATTTGAATTCGATCTCCCTTTTAGGATGTTATATCCACGCCATGAACTGGTTGATACAAAAAACCTTGTTAGTTGATTAATTATAGTTTCAACCATAGTTAAGTTTATAGTGTACTTATCTATCAATGATATTCTTAAAACTTGTGGATATCTTCTTGTGTAGGGAACAGAACCACAAAGTCGTCCTATCATTCACTGATAAGACAAGTAATTGCAAATGACCCCTATATCATCCATGAAAAGAGTTAAGTAAATTTATAAAACATAAATATAATAAACTTTTAACATATATATTTAAACTTACTCGTTAATATAAGGGCATAAATAAACCTCTTTTCCCTCTTTTTCCAGGGTGTTAGTGATGTATGATTGGGTCTCATTTGTCTTTGATCGAGTGGGATTAGTATATGCGGGATCTAAGAATCCATACACATTTTCCTTCCCCTCAGTGACAGAGATACCATTCAAAAACCTACAAGTAATTAGTTAAATCATAATGAATGCTAATTTAACATAAATGAAAATGAAATGTAGGTAATCATACTTAGATAATAAAAAATTGAATGATATTTATATTCAGCTCCTGATCCCCAGCTACAAATTCTAATAGATCTTATGTAACATCCCGCCAAAATACTATTCATATTTATATAATGAAAATAAAGGTAAACAAATATTTTGAAGTTAACAAAATTATATATATGTAATGAGGTTTCTCCTCACAGGGAGTTTAATACATATTCGGTCAATTTTCAAAAAACGTAACAAAATTACATTAAAATAGAAAGACAGGCGATCTCCTAACAGCAAAAGGCGATCTCCTATCAAAGAACGGCGATCTCCTATCAGAAAACAGAAGAAGGGTGATCGCCTAACAGAAATAGGAACAGGCGATCTCCTTCCGGCGACCACTCACTGATGAGCTCTACTACCTGCAACCTCGTCTGCTCCCGTGTAAAAATACACGATCATCACAGGTTTTAGAAAGCAATCACAATACCAGATGAAAGGGTGTAAGGACCTGTAAAATTGAATTGGAATAAAAAGGGTTATATTTTAAAAGAATTCTATGTATGTTTTATTTAAAATAAAAAGGGAGGAAAAGTTAAGTTTAGAAGGCTATGAGATCGCCGGTCGCCTGCTACACATGAGCGCCAGGTGGACGTCGCCAGGGCGCGAGGCATGCAGGCATCGCGCGGGCGCGAGAGGCATGCGGGCATCGCGCGGGCGCGAGGCATGCGGGCATCGCGCGGGCGCGAGGCATGCGGGCATCGCGCGGGCGCGAGGCATGCGGGCATTGCCAGGGCGCGAGGCATGTGGACGTGGCCAAGGCGCGAGAGGCATGCGGGCATTGCCAGGGCGCGAGGCATGTGGACGTGGCCAAGGCGTGAGAGGCATGCGGGCATTGCCATGGCGCGAGGCATGTGGACGTGGCCAAGGCGCGAGAGTTATGAGGGCGTCGCCAGGGAAGACATCGGTCGTCTCCCAGAGGAAGACATCGGTCGTCTTCCAGGGCGAAGGAGATATCGGTCGTTCGCCAGGATGAGTCAGCAGTGGAAAGTTATCGCGCGACGTCGAGTTTCACACAGAGTAAAGTGGGACCCAGACTCCCCGCATGAAACGTCCTGCACACGCGCCACGTAGACAAAAAGGGTGGTTTAAAGTGGTGACATCAGAATGTTGGCATGCGCAGGAGACACTCGCGGTCGTACTGTTCAGAGCAGTGGTTGGCATGCACAAGCGACAACAGTGGTAGTACTGTTCAGAGCAGTGGTTGGCATGCACCAGAGACAACAGTGGTCGTACTGTTCAGGGCAATGGTTCTCAGACTTTCCTACAGAAGGGGTGGCAGCAGCAGCATGCGTGGACAGGTAAGTTGGGATTCAAAAGCCACTGCGGGATGGCAAAGAGCGTTACAGACTCAAGAGTGTTAGAGTGAGTGCAAACTTCCTCCCTCCCTTCTTCCCTTCCTTGCGTTGAGACTCAGGCAACCTCCAGCATCAGTGCGACAAGCGACGTTGCCCTTAGAGCACCTAAGAGGTTCTCTGCAAGTTCTACAGACCAGGCGCTGAAAACAGAGCTAAGGCATCCTTCAGGCTCGGTGGGTTTTGAGCTCGCGGTATTTTACGCAAGTCCAGGTAAGGGAAGCTAGCCTTCATTTTCAATACAAGCCATAGATTAGCTGTTTCTGAAGTGAGGGCGACGTGGTCGCCGGTTTCGTTTTCATCTTCGTGAATGCTCTGTTTCTATGTGTTTTGGGCGACGTGGTCGCCGGTTTTATATACAGACTTCGAAATACCTTGTTTTTGAACCAGATCGCCGGTTTTGGCGTTGTTTGCGAACTCTCTGTTTTTGGTGTTGCTTTGAAAACTGTTTGAGATTTAAATGAGATATTCGAAAATAAGAACCTTGGATTGAGTTTTGCTGTGATTGAAATTGTTCCTTTAAGTGCTATGTGATGTGTTGAATGTGGTGAATGTGGGATCGAGGCATAGTATTTTCAGGAAAGAAAATACCGTGTAAGATCGTGTAGGATGTGCATTGATCGGTGATTCCTAATGAGATATCCTGACTCTGCTGAGATAATGGAATCCCATAGAGGAAGTTACTCAGTTGTGGAGAGTCGAAGGAGGTTCATAGGAATAGGTGAGTCGTGTGAAACAGAACGAGCTCGGCCTGTTCCATGGATTAACCCTGTCATACTGTGAGAATGATGAACTTGAGATCGAGATTGTGTTGATGCGCATAGCTGGGGAAACATTACAGCTGTTTAGTATGACAGGTGCAGATCTTTGAGTCTAATCAATGCACGAGTCTTCCGGAAGTAGTGTCAAGTGTCTTGTGTGTTGAGTCAGTGGAAGTCTGATGTGGGAAATGAGAAACATTGAATTGATAGACACTTGGTGCATTATGTGAATAGAACGACTCTTGAAAATATTGTGAAACATGTGATTTCTTGATGGCTGTGTGATATGAGTGAGAAAGTGATGGACTCTTGTGAATGTTTAAAAAGGCTGATCTGCGTTGGTTGTCCAGTTTAAAATTTAAAGTTTAAAAATATCTAGCTTACCCTTTGTATTGTTCTCTGGCTGTTTTCTCTTAAAACTGTGATGATCGTGTATTTTACACGGGAGCAGATGATTTTCCAGGATGTAGAGCTCCTTAGTGAGTGGTCGCCGGAAGGAGATCGCCTGATTTCTGTTCTGGTAGCAGATCGGCTGTTTTGGGTCCTCTGATAGGAGATCGGCCTCGTCCGATAGGAGATCGGTCCCTTCCGATAGGAGATCGCCTGCTTTGTTTTTTTACTGTATTTTGTTTATGTTTCTGGAAAAATTTGACCGAATTTGTATTAAACTCCCTGTGAGGAGAAACTACATTTCATATATATAATATTTTGTTCACTTCAATCTATTTGTTACCTTTATTTTCATTATATACATTTGTATAGTATTTTGGCGGGATGTTACAAAGGGTAAGCTAGATGTTTTAAAAACTTTAAATATGAAACTTTAAATCCATAGAAAACATAAATCTTCACGCCATTCATAATCCATATCAATTTCAACCATCAACATTCCCATATTCCACAAACTCGTCAAGTGTCTATTCACTACTTTCAATATTCATGGTTCACACGTCAGACTTTCCACTGACTCATAAGATATAGACACATGACTCCACTTCCGGAAGACTCGTGCGTTGACTCAGGCCCAGAGATCTGCACCTGTCATACCACACCACTGTGAAATCCACACAGGGTCGCTGTGAAATCCACACAGCCATGCGCATACATAGTCTCAATATCATCACTCTCCTGGTATGACAAGGTTAATTCATATAACAGGCCGAGCTCGTTCTTTTTCACACGACTCACCCATTCATATGAACCTCCTTCGACTCTCCACAACTGAATAACTTCGTCTATGTGATTCCATTATATCAGCAGAGTCAGGATATCTCCTTCTAGACAAGCCCCTAGTCAATACACATTTCACACGATCTTACACGGTATTTTCTTTCCTGAAAATACTATGCCTTGATCCCACATTCACAACAATCAATACATCATACAACACTGAATGAATGGTTTAGTCACAGCAACATTCATTCCACGGCTCAGATTTTCAAATATCACATTTACATCTCAAACAGTTTTCAACAGCACTAAAACAGGGGATTTCGAAATCTGTATTTAAAACCGGCGATCACGACGCCCAACACATAAGAACAGAACATCATGAAAAAGGGGTTTAAAAACCGGCGACCACGTCGCCCAAACACATAGAACAGAGAATCACGAAAAAGAATATGAAACCGGCGACCACGTCGCCTTCACTTCAGAAACAGCAAATCTACGGCTTTCATTGAAAATAAAGCTAGCTTCCCTTACCTGGACTTGCGTAAAACCTCACTTCGAGCTCTAACCCACCAAACTTAAAGGATGCCTTGGCTCTGTTTTAGCGTCTGGTTTGTAGAACTTGCAGAGAACCTCCCAGGTGCTCCAAGGGCAGTCGTCGATAGCTAAGCAGGAACGTGATAAGGCCTGAATGGCAGAGTGAAGGAGAGAAAAGAGAAGGATGAAGGTAACTCACTCACTCACTCTGTCACTCTTGAACCACAGCACCTTCTTTGCCTCTCAGAACTGGGTTTTTTGTATCTTAAACCAACTTGCCCCCAAAAGCCGCTGCCACCACCCACTCTGCAGGGAAGTTTGCGTGTACGCTTCCCTGAACAGTACGACTACGCGTGCTTCTGCACAGGCTAACACTCTGAGATCACTATTCTGAACCACCCTTTTTGTCTACGTGTCGTGCGTGCAGTACGTCTGATGCTGCGAGCCTGGGTCCCACCTTATCTGCGTGAAACTCGACATCGCGCGATAACCTTCCACCGATGACCTCATCCTGGAGGACGACCGATGTCTCTCCCTGGGAGGCGACCGATGTGCCTCTCATACCGGCGATGACTGATGTGCCTCATCCCGGTGATGACTGATTCCTCACACTGGCAGACAACCGATGTCTCTCCCTGGCAGACCACCGATGTCTCACCCTGGAAGACAACCGATGTCTCAACCTGGCAGACCACCGATGTCTCACCCTAGAAGACAACCGATGTCTCAACCTGGCAGACCACCGATGTCTCCCATCCTGGCTGATGACCGATGTTACTCTCATCCTGTTGGCGATCTCTTATCGCCCTTGTGTGTGACGAGAACACATCGCCTTACTCTGCTCACCGATGTCATATCGTCACACCTTGCTGAAGGTTCTCCATCCCACTATGTTACGTCCAAGGTATTTCCTCCACATGGCTTGGTGACATCGGTAGCTTCACATTTCCAAGAGTAGATCAGTAATACTCCTCATGCTCCCATGCATGCAACACTAAGGATAGAGCTTTGCATGCACAGCGTATCTAAGGCTTAACCCACACCTTGATACGTGTGGTTTTGTGGAACCCACTCTGGTTGATCCAGTATCTAGACCACATACTACGTGCACTCCCGTCGATCACGTACGCCATAGGCGATTGGCGGTCATGTCTCCCCTAGGCGACAGGCGATTATGTGCCAGAGAAGTCGGAGATCGCCTCCGTCTTCAATAACGGCGATCTCGTAGGAGACTTCTTAGCTACACTTTTCTTCCTTTACTCTTCTTGATCCACATGCCAGCCGATCGACCTCTACCAGCTGACCCCAGACGTTGGGCGACGTCCGATGTCCGACTACCACGAAACTTCATTTACCAGCTCTTTGTATTTTAAATAATAACATCTTCTGAAATTATTTAAATATAACACTTTCATTCCAATAAAATTTTCTGGGTCGTTACAATCTCCCCAACAAGAAAAATTTTCGTCCCCAAAAATTGAGTTATAAGGAAAGGAGGTATGGATGGGCTTCTCTCATGGTTTCTTCTAATTCCCATGTTGAATCACCCGATCTGCACGTCGTCCACTTTCAATACGTGACTAGGGTCTGCAAGATACTTCCTTAGCTGTGATACGTGAAATACATTATGCAGGTTTGCTAATTGGAGAGGTGGGGCGATCTCATAAGCCACTGGACCGATCCTCCTCAGGATCTGATATGGCCCAACAAACTTAGGGGACAGCTTCTTTGATCTGATAGCTCGTCCTACACCCTTGGCTGGTGTCACCCTCATAACGACATGATCCCCAGCAGCAAACTCCAAAGGTCTTCTCCTCTGATCTGCATAGGACATCTGCCGACTTTGAGAAGCTTTCATTCTGCCTTGCATCAGTTTCACCTTCTCGGTTGTCCGTTGAACCAACTCTTACTACTCCAATACTTCATCAAATTCCATTCTCCATCCCTGCATATGGAGTATGCTGCTCCATTGAGCGCCAACTCCAGTACTCACACTCTATTTCCAACCCTGAAGACTTGGTCGAGCAAGTCCAGAACTAGGCCCTTAACAGAACCAGGACTAGCCCCTTTAGAGGAAAAAGTGAGCAAGATCCCTTCATCGGAAGGAAAGAGGACAGCTGACTACTGCTCATGCCCCCCAGCCAATTCAAACTAGGATCCGAAATATCCTTCTAGGAATCAACTTCCGCATCTTGATCAAAACCATCCATCGACTTCCCAACTGCTGATCTAATTCTCACGCTCCCTAAAGGAACACCTTTGGTTCACCACTATGCTACAAAATTCTGCACCTTATAAAGACAAAGTTCCTGTTGCTGTTACTTTCTAAATCATCATTATGACTTCTTTTGCCAACTCGGCTTCCTGTTCCCATCATTTCCTCCTTGTTCAATGTATACATTGGATGCATTGATTTGGGTTCAGGTGCCTATCTGAAAAGGCATATGAGAACGAACGCACCATATATCTCAACCACAACCATGTAAGTAGTGGAGCCGATTGGAAAATTTCCTCTGCATCCAGAATTTCTTGCTTAAGGACAACTCTATTCCTCTTCTCCAAGATACAACAGACTATTGCCACCCACATTCCCTTCCACACCTGATTCTACTTGGATGACATACGTATGAGATAAAAGTTCTCAAGGTGGGACCTCAAATCCTTATGTCGAACAAATAGAACACTTATCCACTTGAAGCACATAGACCAGCCACGTTGCTTTAAAGTTAAAGTTAGTGGCCCACGCATCCTCCTAAAATCTCACATCCCCTCCGCCTCCAACTTTCCAAACAATGACTTTTTGGAACTAACCATCATCTTCACCCTCCTCGCACACCTTACGTAAATCTCTCCACCACCACGATTGATATTTCAAATGAGCTTGGCTTCTCCCAAGTTCCGAGTCATATTTGGATACAAGAATATCTTTCCATTTCCCTTTCTCATCACTCCTCATCCACCATTTCCATTTCGCCAGAAGAGCAAAGTTAAAATTTCTGGTATCTCTTAAATTCTCCATCTGCTGGTATGCAAATTCTGCCATTAATCTCAATATTCCATCTTTATCCGTTACAAAGCCTTTAGCCTGATCGGTGCCTAGCAATTCCACAATACGTTTCAGACTAGGATCCTTTAATTGTTCAATCAAAACTGGTTCGCCCTCCTGGTTCCAACAATAAGGGAATTTTGCATTTCCTCCCATACAAAGCTTCATACAATTACTATCTTCAAATCTCCATAACAATACTACCACTGCCGATTCTAAATCATAAGTAGGATAATTTCTCTCATGAAATTTGAGTTGCATTGAACATATGCAACTCCTGTCTTCTCTTGTATTCAGACACAATTCGAACTTTGATGTGAGGCATCATACTAAACCTCAAAAGGCTTGTCTTCTGCACATCTTCTGTCTTAGCAAAATCTGGTTTTATCCAGATTTCAGATAAAACTTTGAGAACACTGAAGTTCCATCTAACTGATCCCTCAAATCATCAATTACGGGTAGAGGATAGTTGTCCTGGATGGTCAACTTATTCAACTTCTTGTAGTCCCTACACAGTTGAGGTTCTTCCTCTTCCTTTTTAACCAACAACGCTGGAAACTCCAAGGAGATATATTGGGCTTGACTAACTGCGTCTCTAACAACTCTTCCACTTATTTTCTTCAATTTAATCAACTCGGCGGAACTTTGGAAACACTATCTTTCGTTGAGCTTAACCTTTGGAAACGTGAATGACAGATCACTAATCCCTTTTCTGGAATAACATCCAATTCATCTCCTACATACTCAACATAAACTAGTGTCCAAATTTCGAATCACATACTGCTTTCAAATCCAAATCAATTAAACAACATCCATCCCACGTGAGACTTTCTCTCTCATCCAAGCAATTTCTCCGCCTGTTGCTTTTCAACAATTTTCTTTGCCTAACTGTAACTTTAAACACAATTAAGATATTTCATCTTTCCTCTTTCCCAAAATCATTGATACATCTCAAGATCATATAATCATCTTGTAAACTTATTCTCTACCAAATCTCAAATTTCCATTTTAAGCCTTGTGTCCAACTAGAGCCATCTTATGTTGTGTTACTGACACTAACACCTTCCAAGCTCCAGATCAAAGAAAATTCCTACTTTCATCTTGGAACTTAACTCCAGTACTCCCTATAGAAGCAAGTGCTTAAATCTTAAAACCCTCAATATACTATTGATTTACTCTACATGTCTTATATCTATCTGAAATTAAATCATGGTGCAACTAAATCTATCTTGCACTTGCTTTACACTTATTGGGTAACTGTCCATTCACCAATTTCTTCTCTTCAGGGCAGGAGGTCGCCTTAAAGATTTTCTCGAACTCTCCGACCCACTGATCTGCTTGATCAGGGTTAACATTCCCACTGAACTTGGGTGGATTGTGCCTCATGAACTCGGCCAGTCTCATCTGTTCCTGAGGCTGACTGACGTGGGAAGCTGTTTTCAGTCGACCGAGCAGTTTCCCAGTGGTGCATTGCAGCTTGATGATTCTGAGCCATTGCTGCATTCTGTTGTTGGATGGCAGTTGCCATCATCTCAATGGCCCTGGCGATGTGGCCCATTTCCGAAGAAGATTGGGGAGAGGTAGGGGGTCTACGGGTCATCTTCCTTCGTCTTCAGATTTTGAAACCACTAGTTTCTATATTCCCTACTACTATAAGAATGAAATCGATAAGAAATCAATTCATTCAAGGGGTAACAGCTAGACCTTACAAAGGTCAGCCCCTCAAAGTCATTTAGAATTTGAGTTCATCAACAGGATCATAATGCTTATAACATCAAGCATAACACCAGAACAACTACTGGTATGCATCAATCCAATCAACCATTTTCAATCAATTACAAAGACACTCAAGAGAATGAAATAGCTCACACCAGAATTCAATATGTGCTAAACATCAAACCTTTAGAATTAAGATTGAGAATCATCTCGATCCAGTTATGAGTGTGCACCCTCACTACTTTATCAAGATCCTTTCATCCTTAATACTAAAATTTTCAGTTAGAGCATATATTCACTAAAGCACACACAAAATTTCAATACAAAAACGTTTGAAACCTTTCACTATAGTTTTCATTTAAAACTCAAATAAATTTTATGAGCAGAAGAAACACAATGGATCCACAGCCCTCAGGTCATCCTAAGGACGAACCAGGCTCTGATACCATTAATGTAACATCCCGCCAAAATACTATTCATATTTATATAATGAAAATAAAGGTAAACAAATATTTTAAAGTTAACAAAATTATATATATGTAATGAGGTTTCTCCTCACAGGGAGTTTAATACATATTCGGTCAATTTTCCAAAAACGTAACAAAATTACATTAAAATAGAAAGACAGGCGATCTCCTAACAGCAAAAGGCGATCTCCTATCAGAGAACGGCAATCTCCTATCAGAAAACAGAAGAAGGGTGATCGCCTAACAGAAATAGGAACAGGTGATCTCCTTCCGGCAACCATTCACTGATGAGCTCTACTACCTGCAACCTCGTCTGCTCCCGTGTAAAAATACACGATCATCATATGTTTTAGAAAGCAATCACAATACCAGATGAAAGGGTAAGCTAGATGTTTTAAAAACTTTAAATATGAAACTTTAAATCCATAGAAAACATAAATCTTCACGCCATTCATAATCCATATCAATTTCAACCATCAACATTCCCATATTCCACAAACTCGTCAAGTGTCTATTCACTACTTTCAATATTCATGGTTCACACATCAGACTTTCCACTGACTCATAAGATATAGACACATGACTCCACTTTCGGAAGACTCGTGCGTTGACTCAGGCCCAGAGATCTGCACCTGTCATACCACACCACTGTGAAATCCACACAGGGTCGCTGTGAAATCCACACAGCCATGCGCATACATAGTCTCAATATCATCACTCTCCTGGTATGACAGGGTTAATTCATATAACAGGCCGAGCTCGTTCTTTTTCACACGACTCACCCATTCATATGAACCTCCTTCGACTCTCCACAACTGAATAACTTCGTCTATGTGATTCCATTATATCAGCAGAGTCAGGATATCTCCTTCTAGACAAGCCCCTAGTCAATACACATTTCACATGATCTTACACGGTATGTTCTTTCCTGAAAATACTATGCCTTGATCCCACATTCACAACAATCAATACATCATACAACACTGAATGAACGGTTTAGTCACAGCAACATTCATTCCACGGCTCAGATTTTCAAATATCACATTTACATCTCAAACAGTTTTCAACAGCACTAAAACAGGGGATTTCGAAATCTGTATTTAAAACCGGCGATCACGTCGCCCAACACATAAGAACAGAACATCATGAAAAAGGGGTTTAAAAACCGGCAACCACGTCGCCCAAACACATAGAATAGAGAATCACGAAAAAGAATATGAAACCGGCGACCACGTCGCCTTCACTTCAGAAACAGCAAATCTACGGCTTTCATTGAAAATAAAGCTAGCTTCCCTTACCTGGACTTGCGTAAAACCTCACTTCGAGCTCTAACCCACCAAACTTAAAGGATGCCTTGGCTCTGTTTTAGCGTCTGGTTTGTAGAACTTGCAGAGAACCTCCCAGGTGCTCCAAGGGCAGTCGTCGATAGCTAAGCAGGAACGTGATAAGGCCTGAATGGCAGAGTGAAGGAGAGAAAAGAGAAGGATGAAGGTAACTCACTCACTCACTCTGTCACTCTTGAACCACAGCACCTTCTTTGCCTCTCAGAAGTGGGTTTTTTGTATCTTAAACCAACTTGCCCCCAAAAGCCGCTGCCCCCACCCACTCTGCAGGGAAGTTTGCGTGTACGCTTCCCTGAACAGTACGACTACGCGTGCTTCTGTGCAGGCTAACACTCTGAGGTCACTATTCTGAACCACCCTTTTTGTCTACGTGTCGTGCGTGCAGTACGTCTGATGCTGCGAGCCTGGGTCCCACCTTATCTGCGTGAAACTCGACATCGCGCGATAACCTTCCACCGATGACCTCATCCTGGAGGACGATCGATGTCTCTCCCTGGGAGGCGACCGATGTGCCTCTCATACCGGCGATGACTGATGTGCCTCATCCCGGTGATGACTGATTCCTCACACTGGTAGACAACCGATGTCTCTCCCTGGCAGACCACCGATGTCTCACCCTGGAAGACAACCGATGTCTCAACCTGGCAGACCACCGATGTCTCACCCTGGAAGACAACCGATGTCTCAACCTGGCAGACCACCGATGTCTCCCATCCTGGCTGATGACCGATGTTACTCTCATCCTGTTGGCGATCTCTTATCGCCCTTGTGTGTGACGAGAACACATCGCCTTACTCTGCTCACCGATGTCATATCATCACACCTTGCTGAAGGTTCTCCATCCCACTATGTTACGTCCAAGGTATTTCCTCCACATGGCTTGGTGACATCGGTAGCTTCACATTTCCAAGACTAGATCAGCAATACTCCTCGTGCTCCCATGCATGCAACACTAAGGATAGAGCTTTGCATGCACAACGTATCTAAGGCTTAACCCACACCTTGATACGTGTGGTTTTGTGGAACCCACTCTGGTTGATCCAGTATCTAGACCACATACTACGTGCACTCCCGTCGATCACGTACGCCATAGGCGATTGGCGGTCATGTCTCCCCTAGGCGACAGGCGATTATGTGCCAGAGAAGTCGGAGATCGCCTCCGTCTTCAATAACGGCGATCTCGTAGGAGACTTCTTAGCTACACTTTTCTTCCTTTACTCTTCTTGATCCACATGCCAGCCGATCGACCTCTACCAGCTGACCCCAGACGTTGGGCGACGTCCGATGTCCGACTACCACGAAACTTCATTTACCAGCTCTTTGTATTTTAAATAATAACATCTTCTGAAATTATTTAAATATAACACTTTCATTCCAATAAAATTTTCTGGGTCCTTACATCTTACATGTATATGTACAATGGTAGCTCAGTGTTTGTTTCAAAAAACGTATCATCCCATGGAACTTCCAAAGGGTCTCATCCAATTTGTCTAGCAACTATAGCTAAGGAAGCTATAGGATCGTCAAGCGGAACCACTTACTTCTTTTTCGAACTTGGTTTCCGACGAGGTTTCTACAAAAAGAAAAAACATTTGTTATAAATTACATGTAATATAAATTAGCATATGAAATGAAATTATTACCAGTGGTTGTGGCATATATCGAATGAGGTGTCTGGGCCAGGCTACAAATGACTGAAATGCTTCGGCCACAGTTGTTACCTCTTCTGAAGGTAGTGGAACACGAGCATCAGGTACTCGTACTCTTTCAACCGTGACCTTTGCTACATCAGGGGAGAGAGGAACGTTATCTAAGGTGGTGTCCTCTTCATAGACTTTTCCTGATGGATATCAAGGAAGAGAGGATTTCACTAATGGAGGAAGAGGCCATCCACCAAAACATTTAAAGTTTTTCTTATTAGTCTTTTTAAAAGAGGAGGCCCAAGCCCAAAGCCCAAGCCCAAAAAGGCCAAGCCCAAGAAGCCCAAGTCCAACCCATGAGAAGCAAGGCCAAGCATTAATAAAAGAGCATCATTTGTATTTCTTTTGTATAAGTTGTAGGAGGTGTGGATATTAAATATAGTAGTGTGAATATGTAAAATAAAGTCACACTGTACATGTGACTTAGGAGAGTAGGTGTAAGTGTAGTTTTTAGGATGTGTCATAGTAGAAAAAGGTCACACCTCCCATGTGACTTGTTTTGGTGGGAATTTCAAAGGAGTTAATGGAGGAAGAGGCCATCCACCAAAACATTTAAAGTTTTTCTTATTAGTCTTTTTAAAAGAGGAGGCCCAAGCCCAAAGCCCAAGCCCAAGAAGCCCAAGTCCAACCCATGAGAAGCAAGGCCAAGCATTAATAAAAGAGCATCATTTGTATTTCTTTTGTATAAGTTGTAGGAGGCGTGGATATTAAATATAGTAGTGTGAATATGTAAAATAAAGTCACATTGTACATGTGACTTAGGAGAGTAGGTGTAAGTGTAGTTTTTAGGAGGTGTCATAGTAGAAAAAGGTCACACCTCCCATGTGACTTGTTTTGGTGGGAATTTCAAAGGAGTTAATGGAGGAAGAGGCCATCCACCAAAACATTTAAAGTTTTTCTTATTAGTCTTTTTAAAAGAGGAGGCCCAAGCCCAAAGCCCAAGCCCAAAAAGCCCAAGTCCAACCCATGAGAAGCAAGGCCAAGAATTAATAAAAGAGCATCATTTGTATTTCTTTTGTATAAGTTGTAGGAGGTGTGGATATTAAATATAGTAGTGTGAATATGTAAAATAAAGTCACATTGTACATGTGACTTAGGAGAGTAGGTGTAAGTGTAGTTTTTAGGAGGTGTCATAGTAGAAAAAGGTCACACCTCCCATGTGACTTGTTTTGGTGGGAATTTCAAAGGAGTTAATGGAGGAAGAGGCCATCCACCAAAACATTTAAAGTTTTTCTTATTAGTCTTTTTAAAAGAGGAGGCCCAAGCCCAAAGCCCAAGCCCAAAAAGGCCAAGCCCAAGAAGCCCAAGTCCAACCCATGAGAAGCAAGGCCAAGCATTAATAAAAGAGCATCATTTGTATTTCTTTTGTATAAGTTGTAGGAGGTGTGGATATTAAATATAGTAGTGTGAATATGTAAAATAAAGTCACATTGTACATGTGACTTAGGAGAGTAGGTGTAAGTGTAGTTTTTAGGAGGTGTCATAGTAGAAAAAGGTCACACCTCCCATGTGACTTGTTTTGGTGGGAATTTCAAAGGAGTTAATGGAGGAAGAGGCCATCCACCAAAACATTTAAAGTTTTTCTTATTAGTCTTTTTAAAAGAGGAGGCCCAAGCCCAAAGCCCAAGCCCAAGAAGCCCAAGTCCAACCCATGAGAAGCAAGGCCAAGCATTAATAAAAGAGCATCATTTGTATTTCTTTTGTATAAGTTGTTGGAGGTGTGGATATTAAATATAGTAGTGTGAATATGTAAAATAAAGTCACATTGTACATGTGACTTAGGAGAGTAGGTGTAAGTGTAGTTTTTAGGAGGTGTCATAGTAGAAAAAGGTCACACCTCCCATGTGACTTGTTTTGGTGGGAATTTCAAAGGAGTTTCTTTTGAATTTTCCCACCTATTTTTCAGCACCTAAAAACTATAAATAGAGGTGCTTCCCCTTGTATATGCAGATTGGAAATTATTAGTAAGAAAACTCTACTCATTTTTTGAGAGCATTTGTGAGCACTTGTGTGTCTCTTCTTCCTTGCTTCATCTTGAGAGCTCTTGGAACTCAAGTGGCAGCATCACACTCTTATCTTGAAGCAATCCAACCTTCAAGTGGCGAGATCATCTCCAAGTCTCCTCTTCATAAGTCTTCTAATCCATTCTCCATTCCATTTCCTATTTTGTTCTTATCTTGCAATTCTATTCGGTGTTTTTTTTTTCCTATTTTCAAATCTGTCCAGCATTTTTTCATTTTCCAGCACCTATGTTCTGTTTCTTTTCCTTTTTCTTGTATTTCAATCGGTTCAATTTGACAATAGATGGAACGTCTAATTGAGATTGTGTTTTGGCATTAGTTTTGGTGAGTTCTTGTCTTAGAACATTGATCCAATTCTAAGAGAAAGTGCCTCTCATATGACCAACTCAAGATGTCTCCTAAGAATGTCAAGAACTTTTCATATTATGTTCTTGAATTCACATCATGTGGTATCTAGAGTTTAGGTGTGTTCTTGTTTAATTTTTGAGTTGTGTTGCACTTTGATTCAAGAGCTCTATATTCTTGTGTTTACATTTCTGTTTTTAGGCTTATTTTGAGTTTTATTGCTGTTTTCTTATTTGTGCCTATCATATGTTTGAGTATTTTCCTTTTTGAATCTATAATAGTTTTGTCATTGTCTTGTTTTTCCATAATATGTCATCACTTCTTGTAGTACTTTTATTGCAATTTTTTGTTTCTTGCTTTAGTTTACGTTCTGTTTTTTGAGTTTATTGCTTGATCCTTTGTGCATTTTCTGTTTTAGATTGAGTTCATACTATTATTTTAGACCTATACAAGTTCTATGACACAATTTCCATTATGTCTTTGCTAGTTCATAATTCTGTTTTTCATTCCTCTTAGGCTTCCTCTGTTTCTGACAACAAGTGCTTACTGTTTTTGCTTATTGCAATTGATTTACTCACTGGAAATTTCTGAAATTCTGGATTTGTGATCCTCAAAGTGTTAGAAAAGAATAGAAAAAAGAAGTACAATAAAATTCAAAGTACACAAAATATGATAAATAAAATACGAAAAGTGTACATTCCTGCCAAAAAAAATACGGTAATCGGGCAGCAATTTTGAAAAATTTATTTCTCTCAATTGGCTTACTGTTTTTACATAATTCCAGTGCCATTTTTGAGTTAACATCTTGACGTTTGTGTGGTTAAAATTTGATAGTCCAGTTCGCTGTATATCTTTCCAGATCAATCAATGAATCTCACGCACAGTTTGCATAGAATTTTTTTTTTCCAGTAGCTAATTTTTGTTTTCTTCATCTACTCTAGTGCCTTTCTTTAAGTATTCTTTTGTGTGCCTACTTTCTCATTGAGTTCCTTATTTTCTTGCTTGTCTTTTGTTCTCTATTCTTTGTGTTTGTCATCAATCTTGTATTCCTTTTGCATTGCCTTTCCTTCTTTATACCTTTTCTTGATTGTCTTTCTTCTTTCTTTGGTTTTGTGGTGTTGCCTTCAAAGATTGGTGTGCTTGCTGTGACATTTTTCATTTGAGGTTTCCAAGGCTTCAAGATCAGCTTGGTGAAAGGACCTTATTTTCTTTGAGAGTGACATTTTTCTTCCTCCATTCTCTTCGGCAGATTCATTACCACAGTTGCTGTTTTTGCAATTTTAATTCTTAACTTGTTTGCTGTTTTGGTACCTTTGCTGTTTTTATTTATTTTTAATTACAATGGCAGGATTTTCTAGTGATGCATCCTACAAACAGCCCTCTCCTTCCAAGGCCTCACTCATTGGTGAATTACATGAGGCCCAAATAACTATTAGACGCTTGGAAGAAAGGTTGCAAGCAATTGCGTTGCAACAAGCTAGACCATCTCATTCTCACCATGGAGAGCGCCATTCCCATAAACCTTCATCTAGGGGCTCTTCCAATGAGCATGGCCATGAAGCGGATCAAAGAAGAAGGAGGTCTAATCCTACATTTCATGGATATCAACCTCAAGAGCATAGAGGGAGAGATCACCGTGACAATGGCTACTACCGTGAGGCAAAACCTAGGCTTCCTTTGGTCAAGATTCCAAGCTTCAATGGGGATAGTGATCCTAACGTCTATCTAGATTGGGAGGCTAAGTGTGAGCAGATTTTTGAGCTCCATGAGATCAAAGATGAACATAAGTATAAGCTAGCTACCTTAGAGTTTTGTGATTATGCCATGAAATGGTGGCATAGTATTGTAATGGACACTATGTATCGCAAGAGACCTCCAGTGGACTCTTGGAACACTTTGAAAAAGTATAGGCGCGCAAGGTTTGTTCCTCCTTCTAGGAAGGAACACTTGTTGAAGTTCCAAAGGCTTCATCAAGGACATAGGACGGTAGATGAATACTTTAAAGATTTTGAAACAACTTTGACTAAAATGAATATGCATGCTAAAGAAGAGTCAAAGATAAAATGGTTTGTAAGTGGTTTAAGAAGACATATTAGAGATTTGGTAGACCTAGATGCGTACTCTTCTTTAAAGAAAGTGGTTCACCGAGCCATCAAAATAGATTCATATTTGAAACCAACTTTCAAACATGCTAATGATGATGGTTTCTACAAATCTTCAAGGAAGGATGCAAACAAAATTTCTCCTCAAATTTCTCCTTCCAATTTTTCCAAACAAACCACTTTGCCAAAAAAAGTTTCTACTTCAAATCCTTCTACCCTTAAGTCACCTACCAAAACTTCACGCACCAAATGTTTTCAATGTTTAGGTTTTGGGCACATAGCTCTTCATTGTCCACAAAAATGAACTTTCATGATAAACAAGGTAAATCAAGACCTAACTCAACCACCTACCAAAGGTGCAAAAGATAAAAACAAAGAAGGCCAAAGTGACAAGCGACTTATCCTTTCCCCTCCAAGGTGTTTTCCTTCCTTATCTTTTTCATTGCCAAAGGTTCTTACTTCACCACCATCTTGGTTAAAAAATGTTAGGGATGATTTTTTCATACCTTCTAATGGTTTTCACCATTTAAGCGGATTTTTTCCAAAAAATATCATCATTCCAAAACAAATTTTTCCAACTTGGTCTGTCTGTAGGACTTCTTTTTCTAAACTCCCACTACTTTCAAAATCTAAGTCATGTTTGCCTTTTTCTTTTTCATCTATTAATTTTGATAGTAAACTGACTTTGTCATATGCAGGGATTCAGAATTCGTGGGCGAATTCTCTCCAACTCGAGGAGTATGATGGATATCAAGGAAGAGAGGATTTCACTAATGGAGGAAGAGGCCATCCACCAAAACATTTGAAGTTTTTCTTATTAGTCTTTTTAAGAGAGGAGGCCCATGCCCAAAGCCCAAGCCCAAAAAGGCCAAGCCCAAGAAGCCCAAGTCCAACCCATGAGAAGCAAGGCCAAGCATTAATAAAAGAGCATCATTTGTATTTCTTTTGTATAAGTTGTACGAGGTGTGGATATTAAATATAGTAGTGTAAATATGTAAAATAAAGTCACATTGTACATGTGACTTAGGAGAGTAGGTGTAAGTGTAGTTTTTAGGAGGTGTCATAGTAGAAAAAGGTCACACCTCCCATGTGACTTGTTTTGGTGGGAATTTCAAAGGAGTTTCTTTTGAATTTTCCCACCTATTTTTCAGCACCTAAAAACTATAAATAGAGGTGCTTCCCCTTGTATATGCAGATTGGAAATTATTAGTAAGAAAACTCTACTCATTTTTTGAGAGCATTTGTGAGCACTTGTGTGTCTCTTCTTCCTTGCTTCATCTTGAGAGCTCTTGGAACTCAAGTGGCAGCATCACACTCTTATCTTGAAGCAATCCAACCTTCAAGTGGCGAGATCATCTCCAAGTCTCCTCTTCATAAGTCTTCTAATCCATTCTCCATTCCATTTCCTATTTTGTTCTTATCTTGCAATTCTATTCGGTGTTTTTTTTTCCCTATTTTCAAATCTGTCCAGCATTTTTTCATTTTCCAGCACCTATGTTCTGTTTCTTTTCCTTTTTCTTGTATTTCAATTGGTTCAATTTGACAATAGATGGAACGTCTAATTGAGATTGTGTTTTGGCATTAGTTTTGGTGAGTTCTTGTCTTAGAACATTGATCCAATTCTAAGAGAAAGTGCCTCTCATATGACCAACTCAAGATGTCTCCTAAGAATGTCAAGAACTTTTCATATTATGTTCTTGAATTCACATCATTTCCAATGGCCACCACCTGAAGAATGATGCCACCCTCTACCAGTAGCTCACATTGCCTCATCTGGCCAATGATATCATCCCCTGATGTTGTAGGAGCTGCACAACTCCCCTTTGTGCTCTTGGGAGTGGGACTAAGAAGCGTCCGAATCGGCTGGTCAGCACAAAGTTGTTGCGATATCTCTTGTCGCAACTCTAGCCTCATCTTTTCCGTTTTCCTTCTCATCTCATCCATTAATTCTTTACGTGGCCTATTCTCCATTTCTTGTTTGCTCTCTTTGGGGGAGGAGGATAAGTTTTGTGGTGCAACTCCAAAATAAAATTTAATCCCAACTCCTTGTCCAGCTGCACGAACACGACCACAATGCTCAGGTCGTCCAATTGCTTCAATAAGGATATCGTGACGACCTTCAACAACAAAATTACCTTGGGAGTCCAAGGCATCCTGCAAGAGACAAAAATCATATGAGGTTTTAATATAAGTAATGCAACATAATAGATGAAAAAAGGCTTACATAACTTACAATTTTTTCAATGATAACTGTAACATCCCGCCAAAATACCATACATGTTCATATAATAAAAGTAACAAATAGATTGAAATGAACAAAATCATATATATGTAAATAAAGTTTCTCCTCACAGGGAGATAAATACATAACCGGTATATTTTTCTAAAATTTAAACAAAATACAGCCAACTAAAATGAAAACCGGCAATCTCCCTACATAGGCCGGCGATCTCCTATCAGGGGACCCAAAACAGCCGATCTGCTACCAGAACAGAAAAACAGGCGATCACCCGATAGAGATGGAAACAGGCGATCTCCTTCCGGCGACCACTCTCTAAGGAGCTCTACTCCCTGGAAGATCATCTGCTCCCGTGTAAAATACACGATCATCACAGTTTAAGAGAAAATAACCACAGAACAATACAAAAGAAAAGGGGTAAGCTAGATGGTTTAAAAACTTTTAAATCAATAGTAAGCATAAAACTCCACACCATTCATGATCCATATCAATTTTCAACCATCAACATACTCATATTCCATAACTCGTCAAGTGTCTATTTCAAATTTCAGTATTCATGGTTCACACGTCAGACTTTCCACTGACTCACAATGCATAGACACATGACACTACTTCCGGATTGACTCGTGCGTTGACTCAGGCTCAGAGATCTGCACCTGTCATACCATACCACTGTGAAATCCACACAGGGTCGCTGTGAATCCACACAGCCATGCGCATATAATCTCAATGTCATCAACTCTCCCGGTATGACAGGGTGAATTCATATAACAGGCTGAGCTCGTTCCCTCTTGAACAACTCACCCATACGTATGAACCTCCTTCGACTCTCACCAACTGAATAACTTCCTCTATGTGGTTCCATTATCTCAGCAGAGTCAGGATATCTCCTTCTAGACAAGCCCCTAGTCAATACACCTATACAGATCTTACACGGTATTTCCTTTCCTGAAAATACTATGCCTCGATCCCACATTCACCGCATTCAAGACGTCATACCATGCAAAGGAATATTTCAAATCACAGCAACAATCATTTCAACGTTTCAAACTTTCGAATATCACATATATATAGTATTTAAATCCTAAACAGCTTCAAACAACGTCAAACACAGGGGAGTTCGAAACCCGTATTTAAAACCGGCGACCACGTCGCCCAACCACATAGGACAGAGCCTTTCGAAAAGAAACAGAGAACCGGCGACCACGTCGCCCTCACTTCAGAAACAGCAAAACTATGGCATGTATTGAAAACGAAGGTTAGCTTCCCTTACCTGGACTTGCGCAAAACACCAGGAGCTCCGAAACCCAACGAAGCTTGAACAACGCCTTGGCTCTGTTATTTTGCGTCTGGTTGAAGGACTTGCAGAGAACCTCCCAGGCGCTCTAATGGTGGTCGTCGTTCGTCGTACTCTTGTGTGAAGGTGCTAGAATCGCAGTGCGAAGGAGAGAATGGAGAAGAAGGGAGGTGAACTCACTCTTTCGCTCTTGAACAACTGCGACGTTTCTTTCTTTCTCTCTCAGAAATGGGTTTTTGTATCTTAAGCTGACTTCTCCACAAAAACCGCTGCCACCACCCACTCTGCAGGGAAGTTTGCGTGTACGCTTCACTGAACAGTACGACTAAGCGTGCCTCTGCGCAGGCTAACACTCTGAGGTCACTAGCCTGAACCACTCTTTTTGTCTACGTGTCGCGCATGCAGGACGTTTCATGCTGGGAGCCTGGGTCCCACCTTACCCTGTGTGAAACTCGACGTCGCGCGATAACTTTCCACTGCTGACTCATTCTGGCGAACGACCGATGTCTCCCTCTTGGGGGACGACCGATGCCTATCCCTGGCGACGCCCTCATGCCTCGCGCCCTGGCGAATGCCCGCATGCCTCTCGCGCCCTGGCAATGCCCGCATGTCTCGCGCCCTGGCGATGCCCGCATGCCTCTCGTGCCCTGGCAATGCCCGCATGCCTCGCGCCCTGGCGACGTCCACATGCCTCGCGCCCTGGCGACGTCCACATGCCTCGCGCCCTGGCGACGTCCACATGCCTCGCGCCCGCACGACGTCCACATGCCTCGCGCCCGCGCGATGTCCACATGCCTCGCGCCCGCGCGACGTCCACATGCCTCGCGCCCGCGCGATGTCCACATGCCTCGCGCCCGCGCGATGTCCACATGCCTCGCGCCAGCGCGACGTCCACATGCCTCGCGCGATGTCCACATGCCTCGCGCCAGCGCGACGCCTGCATGTCTCGCGCCCGCGCGATGCCTGCATGCCTCGCGCCCTGGCGCTCATGTGTAGCAGGTGGCCGACGATCATGTACTACTAGGCGATCTCATAGCCTTCCAAACTACACTTTCCTTCCTTTTCATTTTAAATAAAGACATACTTAGAATTCATTTAAAATATATCTCTTTTATTCCAATTAAATTTTACAGGTCCTTATAATAACCCCTGATTACTCAAACTTGGTGCACCCGACTTCTTAATTCGGGCCCTCTTCCATTTGACATGGCGCGTAGGTGGTGATGGAGGAGAAGTGACCCCTGTTTCCACATCCTGAGATGCACTCCCCTATCTAGATTGCTCCTTTTCAACCATCAGTGCTTGCTCAAGCTTTCGATACCTCGCACGAGACATTATGTAAGGACCTAGAAACTTTAATTGGAATGAAAGTGTTATATTTAAATAATTTCAGAAGATGTTATTATTTAAAATACAAAGAGCTGGTAAATGAAGTTTCGTAGTAGTCGGACCTCGGACGTCACCCAAGGTCTGGGGTCAGCTGGTAGAGGTCGGTCGGCTGACCATTGTATTAACCAAGTAGTCAGGTGCGATGACTTTATCGTGAGGTAATCACGTGGGTGTGCTCGAGGAAGACATGTGGATCAAGAAGAGTAAAGGAAGAAAAGTGTAGCTTAGAAGTCTACGAGATCGCCGTTGTTGAAGACGGAGGCGATCTCCGACTTCTCTGGCACATAATCGCCTGTCGCCTAGAGGAGACATGACTGCCAATCGCCTATGGTGTACGTGATCGACGGGAGTGCACGTAGTATGTGGTCAAGATGCTGGATCAACCATAGTGGGTTCCAAAAACCACGCGTATCAAGGTATGGGTTAAGCCTTAGATACGCTGTGCATGCGAAGCTCTATGCTTGAGCATAAGAAATCGTCCTTAGTGTTGCATGCATGGGCGCACGAGGAGTAGTGCTGATCTACTCTTCGAAATGTGAAGCTATCGACGTCACCAAGCCATCTGGAGGTGATACCTTGGACGTAACATAATGGGAGGAAGAACCTTCAGCAAGGCATGGCGATGTGTCGTCGGGCATCGCCGGGCGCGAGGCATGCGGGCATCGCCAGGGCGCGAGGCATGCGGTCATCGCTAGGGCGAGACATCGGTCGTCTCCCAGGGAGAGACATCGGTCGTCCGGCAGGATGAGGCATCGGTGGATAGTCATCGCGCGAGCGGTCATCGGTGGAAGGTTATCGCGCGATGTCGAGTTTCACACAGATAAGGTGGGACCCAGGCTCCCAGCATGAAACATCCTGCACGCGCGACACGTAGACAAATAGGGTGGTTCAGAATAGTGACATCAGAGTGTTGGCCTGCGTAGAGGCACGCGTAGTCGTACTGTTCAGGGAAGCGTACACGCAAACTTCCCTGCAGAGTGGGTGGTGGCAGCAGCTTTTGTGGACAAGTTGGTTTAGATTCAAAAACCCACTTCTGAGAGGGAGAACGTTGCTGTGGTTCAAGAGTGACAGAGTCAGTTCACCTCCATCCTTCTCTTTTCTCTCCTTCGCGCTGCGATTCAGACATCCTCAAGCACCAGTGCGACGAGCGACGACTACACTTAGATACCTGGGGAGTTCTCTGCGAGTTTTCCATCAGGACGCTAGAACAGAGTTAAGGCATCCTTAAGCTTCGGCGGGTTTTTGGAGCTCTTGGTGTTTTGCGCAAGTCCAGGTAAGGGAAGCTAGCCTTATTTCCAACGAAAACCTTATATTAGATGATTGAGATGATGGGGCGACGTGGTCGCCGGTTTTCAACTGTTATTGCATAATCCCCTGTTTTTGGACGAGATCGCCGGTTTTGGCGTTGTTTTTCGAACTCCCCTGTTTTTGTGTTGTTTGAAACTGTTTGAGATTTAAATGTGATATTCGAAAATCTGAACCATGGAATGATTGTTGTTGTGATTGGAATCATTCATTTAAGTGTTATATGATGTGTTGAATGTTGTGAATGTGGGATCAAGACATAGTATTTTCAGGAAAGGAAATACCGTGTTGAGATTGGTTATAAGGTGTATTGATCAGTGAGTATCCTGTGAATGAGACGATCCTGACTCTGCTGATATGATGGAGTCACATAGATGAAGTCATTCAGTTGGTGAGAGTCGAAGGAGGTCCATATGTATGGGTAAGTCGTTTGAAAGATAACTGACTTGACCTGTTATATGGATTAACCCTGTCATACTGTGAGAGTGATGAAATTGAGATCGAGATTGTGTTGATGCGCATGGCTGTGGGAACATTACAGCAATGAAGTATGATAGGTGCAGGTCTCTGGATGCTAAGTTCAACGCACGAGTCTTCCGGAAGTAGTGTCAAGTGTCTTGTGTGATGAGTCAGTGGAAGTCTGACGTGAGAAATGAGAAACATTGAATTGATAGACACTTGATGGAATTATGTGAATTGAACGACTCTTGAGGAAATTGTGAAATCTGTGATTACTTGATGGTCATGTGAAGGGAATGAGAAAGTTGATGGTTTTACGTGGGTGTCTTAAATTTGTTTTATCTTGATTTTAAAGTTCATATCTAAATTCTCTTTCAAATATCTAGCTTACCCTGTGTTTTGGGTGTTGTGTTTGGCTTTTTCTTAAACCTGTGATGATCGTGTATAATTTACACGGGAGCAGATGATGTTGCAGGAAGTAGAGCTCCTCAGTGAGTGGTCGTCGGAAGGAGATCGCCTGTTTCTGCTTCTGTTAGGCGATCACCCTTTTTCTGTTTTCTGATAGGAGATCGCCTTTTTCTGATAGGAGATCGCCTTTTTCTGTTAGGAGATCGCCTGTTTTTCTATTTTGCTGTATTATGTTTAAGTTTTGGAAAATTGACCGGATATGTATTAAACTCCCTGTGAGGAGAAATTTCATTATATATATATATATATACATATGTTCACTTCAATATTATTGTTTTACCTTTATTTCATTTTATAATTATGAAAAGCATTTTGGCGGGATGTTACACATTACATGTAGGGTAAGATTCTTTAAAGCTATGTCTTGAGCTTTCTTCCGCTGATGCTGTCATAATTGAAATAAACAAAGTGAATTAAATAATATTAACTCATTAATGTTATATAAGTAAACATAGTTAAGTAACTTCACTTACAATCCATTCTTCAGTTAGACGGCTTTCTTTAAAAGCAAGTCGTGTCTCTTCAGCAATAAAATTGTATCTTTCACAAGGACTTTCATCCTTAAGCTCACCAAAAATATATCTTGTGGTCAGTCTTGACTTAAAGGCGCGAAACTTAAGTCTGATATTGGATATAATCCTTGATCGAAGCAGTTCCACATTAGGAATTTCTAAATTTGCCTGCAAAATAACATCACCAAATTAAAATTAGTCAATGAATATTAAATAGCTTTATATGATAACAATAATTATGTAAAGCTTACCAGAACATCCTCCCACAGCATGTTTCGGTCGACCTCTGACACCTCGTCCCATGAATTAATCAAAATGGAAAGTCTCTCACGAGAAAGAACTCCAACATAGCTATTAAAGTCATCTGCATTAGGACCAGAAGCCATTCCAATGTTGACGTCAATGTTAACAGCTGTCTTCTCACCAGCGGCATGTTTCTTCGCCAGACGCTTCATCCTAGTAGGTCCTCTGTTGCCTTGTCTGGATCGGGGTCTGATTGGAGTTTGATCGTCACCCATATCTCTGTTAAAAAAATTATTTAACAAACGTTAGTTCACCTGCATCGAAAGAAAATCATATAAAACAAAAACATAATATAGTAAATGCATATTATCAAAAATATTTCTAAATTTATTACCATAATGGGTTAAAAGTTCATATGGAAATTCCTTCACTGTGATCTTTACGGGTTGCATGTACATGATCAAGTACATCGTCATCTTTATTAGTTATCATTGGTGTGAATGAATGGGGTTCACCATTTTCAATATCATCTATGGCCTCCCCTTGTTTTTTCCCGTGTAAAACAACATACCAATGTTCTGACGTAGGATCTTTAATGTAGAAAACTTGAGATGCTTGTTGAACCATTATAAATGGCTCATCTCGATACCCTATCTTTCGAAAGTCCACTAGTGTGAATCCTGATTCATCAATTTTAACCCCACTTTTATTGTCAACCCATTTACACTTGAAAACTGGAACTGAAAACTTAGTATAGTCAAGCTCCCATATCTCTTCTATAAATCCATAATATGCCTTTGATCCAAGTACAAGATTTGTATCTTTTGAAGTGGAAAACTGCATTGACTCGACTTCAAAAGTAACACCAGATTTTGAACTGTACTCTTTTCATCCATAGACTTCGTGTAAAATATACAATTATTCACTTCGTACGTTTTACAAGAAATGACATCAAACTTCAATCCAGCAGCCAACCAGGTCAAGGTCTCCGATGTCGTTGAATCCTTTAACACCTCCTCTTTAAACCAAGGCATGAATGTTCTATTATGTCCCATCAAGACCCATTTGTCTACTTGTCTTGGATTATTTGCCTTCACAATGGCTTTATGAGCTTCTATGTAAGGTATAACTTCATCTGTGTTATTGAATATATACAAATGTGCTTGCAAGACTTCTAACCGAGATTTGCTTACAATATTCACACCGCGTAAACATTTACTTGTAGAATGCCTATGGTGCCATGAATTAGCTGGAAGACCTATTGGATTTGCTTTTGACATGTACTTTGAACAAAATTCAGTACTTTCTTCAACTATATACCTTTCAATCATTGAAGCTTCTGGACGATAATGATTTTTCACATAACCTTTCAAAATTTTCATATACCGCTCAACAGGATACATCCATCTTAAGTACACTAGTCCACACAATCTAACCTCTCTAACTAGATGCACAAGTAGATGAACCATGATGTCAAAAAAGGATGGAGGAAAAAACATCTCCAATTCACATAAGATAACAATAATTTCATCTTGAAGTTCATCTAGTTTTAATGGATCAATGACTTTACAACAGATGGAAGAGAAGAATGAGCACAAACGGATTATGGTATGCCTAACATTTTTTTGTAAGATCCCACGAATAGCTACAGGCAGAAGCTGTTGCATCAAGATGTGGCAATCATGAGACTTCAACCCAATTAACTTGAAATCTTGCATTGACACTAGGCTCTTCACATTTGAGGAATGTCCTTGTGGCACTTTTACACCCTTTAGACATTGACAGAAACTTACTTTTAATTCTTTTGACATGGTATAACAGGCTGGGGGCAAATATGTACGCTTACCCATTTGTATCAGTGCCAACTCACCTCGTATGTTCCTCTCAATCAAATCTAAACGAGCATTTAGACCATCCTTCGTCTTCCCGTTAATGTTAAGAAGTGTACCAATTAAGCTATCACACACATTCTTCTCAACATGCATTACATCTATACAATGTCTGACTTCTAACCTCGACTAGTACAGAAGATCAAAGAAGATTGATTTTTTCTTCCAAATGTTAGTCACAAATGACTTTTTTTTTTGACTTACCGAAGGTGTGGTCTATGTTATTTACCTTTTCGTAAACCTCAGCAGCAGTTAGTGGAGTTGGTGGACCACTAGTCTCTTGGTGTCCATTAAAGGCTTTTTTCAACCTTCAGTAAGGGTGATGACTTCTAAGAAACCTCCGATGTAGAAGATATACTATCTTCCTTCCATGTTTCAATTGTTGAGAAGCAGTGCCTTCTTCGCATATTGGACATGCTTTATGACCCTTAACACTATAACCTGATAAGTTACCATATGCCGGAAAGTCATTGATGGTGCAAAATAACATGGCATGAAGCTTGAAAGTTTCATTAGCAAATTCGTCAAATACTTCAACACCCTCATCCCACATTAACTTCAAATATTCAATTAGGGGACTTGGATAAACATCTATGTCATTCCCTGGCTGTTTCAGACCAGATATCATCATAGACAACATCATGTACTTTCGCTTCATGCACAATCCTAGAGGTAAGTTGTAAATAACTAGTAAAACAGGCCATGAACTGTGATTTGTATTTATATTACCAAACGGATTTATTCCATCTATAGCTAGACCAAGTCGGATATTTCTTGATTCTTTACCAAACTCTGGAAACTCATCATCGAATTTCTTCCACTGAACAAAATCAGCTGGATGTCGGTACATGCCATCACATTTCCTCTCATCTGCATGCCATCTAAGATTCTTAGCATCGTCTGGGTTTGCAAACAATCGCTTCATCCTTGGAATGATGGGAAGATACCACATAACCTTTATTGGGGGTCCATGCTTTTCCATCTCTTCAATAGTATCATCATCTGTTTGTTTCAATTTATAACGTGATAACCCACACCTCGGACAAATTTTCAACAATTCAAAATCTTTCCGGTATAATATACAATCATTAGGACATGCATGTATCTTTTTATACTCCATACCCATTGGACAAAGAATCTTTTTGGCCTCATAATTATGATTAGGTAGAGTATTTCCCTCTAGAAGCATATCCTTCAACAGCTGGAGCAACTCCGTGAAACTTTTATCAGTCCATCCATTTATTGCCTTCAAATTCATCAATCTTAACACTGCCGACAACTGTGGGAAGTTAGTTGATCCAGGATACAATAGAGTCTCTGCATCGCTTGACATACTTCCATATCCATGTGCTTTTGCAAAAGACTCAGCTCCCACATCACAAATCATGTCCTCCAATCGATCATCATCTACATCATCGTGTTCTGCTTCATCCATGGTGGATCCCACATATTCTTCAGTTATGAAAGCACGTGGTAAATTTAATAATTCACCATGCCATGTCCAAGTTGTATAAGATCGAAGAAACCCATCACATAGCAGGTGTTCCCTCATGATATTCACATCCAGTATCCTTCCATTCAAACAGTTAACACACGGACACCTAATCTTTCCTCCATCATGACCACTATTAATCCCGTTACGCTGCACAAATTGTATAAATTCTTCTACTCCTCTTTCGTACTCATCACTTATACGAACACAATTAATCCAACTTCGATCCATTATATATTCTGGAATATAGTTACCTAGGATTTTCTAATCAGTGTTCTATCTCATGCATTTGCTGAGGGTCGAACACCCCCAGACTCAATACCAGCACGTATTATTGTTGAAGGTCCAAATACAAACACGATATTCTATTCTAATGTAACAACTAACATAACATAAATTCAATTATAAACTAACAACTAACTACTAAATAATATAAATTTTAGAAAATAGAAATTATATAATACAAATTATATAAACTAATACAAATTTATATTAAATAATATACAAATTATAATACATAAAAAAAAATATCCAAAATACAGCAAAAAAATTCAAAAAATCTAAAACAAAACTAACATAACAACTAACTTCTAAATAATATAAATTTTAGGAAATAAAAATTATATAATACAAATTTATATTAAATAATATACAAATTATAATACATAAAAAAAATATTCAAAATAAACCAAGAAAAATTCAAAAAATCTAAAAAAGAACAAACCTTGTGTGTAAAACCAACGTTGATGGTGATCGAAGTGGTAGAGGACCAGCGGCGACCGCGGCGGAGTAGCGATGGAGATGAGTACAGCAATGCAACAGTACCTTCCACCACCAATGCAAGGAGAAAAAGAAAATATAAGAACAGCGAAATGAACTGAAGATGCAGAGAATGAAATGAGTTCAAGAAACTCACAATGGAAGCAAGGAACTGAAGATGCAGAGAAGATGAACTCACAGTACGCGAGCTCAGGAATAGTGAAAATGAGCAAAATGAAGAAAGTGTGAAAGTGCAGTGTAACGCCCCTCAATTGTTCATTTTTATATAATAAAATAAAGGTGACACAATAATATCAAAAAATTTAACATAGATATATACATAATATAATTCATCCATTAATACAAATGTGCCTCAAAATAATATCCCTTTTCGAGGAAGTTTTAATACATCTCCATACAGGAGTTTTCAAAATAAAACAAAACAACAGCATTCAAAAACCGGCGATCTCCTCCTCCAGAAATGCTCACTGAGGAGCTTTACTACCTACAACCTCATCTGCTCCCGTGCAAATATACACGATCATCACAGGTTTAAGAAAAACAACCACGATACAAAACAAAAGGGTAAGCTAGATATTTTTAAAAACTTTAAATATGAAACTTTATATCAATAGAAAGCATAAACCTTCACACCATTCATAATCTATAACAATTTCAACCATCAATATCCCCATATTCCACAAACTCGTCAAGTGTCTATTCGATACATTCAATACTCATGGTTCACATGTCAGACTTTCCACTGACTCATAACACATAGACACATGACTCTACTTCCGGAAGACTCGTGCGTTGAACTTAGCATCCAGAGACCTGCACCTGTCATACTACATTGCTGTAAAGTTCCCACAGCTATGCACATAAACATAATCTCAATCTCAATATCATCACTCTCTCAGTATGACAGGGTTAATCCATATAACAGGTCAAGTCAGTTATCTTTCAAACGACTTACCCATACATATGGACCTCCTTCGACTCTCACCAACTGAATGACTTCATCTATCTGATTCCATCATATCAGCAGAGTCAGGATCGCCTCATTCACAGGATACTCACAGATCAATACACCCTCATAAAATCTCCACACGGTATTTTCTTTCCTGAAAATACTATGCTTTGATCACTCTTTCACATTCATCTAGTACATCATACCACACGTAAAAGCACAATTCCATCATATAATATTTTGAATCCTTTTTTTTTTTAAACAATCCCAATCACAGAAACAATCATACCAAACTTCAGATTTTCGAATATCATATGCATTTCACCTTTCAATCTCAAACAATTTCAAAACGACACTAAAACAGGGGATTTCGAAATTTGCATTAAAACCGGCGATCACGTCACCCCACACATAAAAACAGAGCATCGTGAAATAGAATATGAAACCGGCGACCACGTCACCCTCACTTCAGAACCTACTCGCCTAAAGTTTTTATAAACGAAAAAATGCTAGCTTCCCTTACCTGAACTTGCGCAAAAACACTAAGAGCTCCAAAACCCATCGAAGCTTAAAGATGTCCTAACTCTATTCTAGCTTCCTGACGGGAGAACTTGCAGAGACTTCCTAGAAGGACAATGGCAGTCGCCGATCGTAGCACTGGTACGTGAGGATAGCTGCGTCTTCGAGTGGAGGAGAAAGGAGAAAGGGGAACTAAATGAGCTGATTCCCTCAGCTCTTAAGGTCGAACGACTCTTTAGCCTTTACTGCCATTACCCACTCTCTGAGCAACCTTGCGTGTGGGTTTCCTCTAACAGTATGGCCACGTGGGTCTCTGCGCACACCAACTCTAGGTCACTTTCCATACCAACTCTCTGGAGCCACTGTTCTGAAGCACTCTCACTGACTACGTGTCGCGCATGCAAGACGCTCATGCTGGGAGCCTGGGCCCCACCTCATCTGTGTGGAACACGACCTCGCGCGATGACCATCCACCGATGTCTCATCCTGGCGGACGAACGATGTCTCTCCCTGGAAGACGACCGATGTCTCTCCCTGGAAGATGACCAATGTCTCTCCCTGGAAGACGACCGATGTCCCTCCCTGGAAGACGACCGATGTCTCCCCCTGGAAGTCGATCGATGCGTCCCTCATCCTATCGATGACCGTCTGTCTCTCGCCCTGGCGATGCCCGCGTGTCTCTCGCCCTGGCGATCCCCGCGTGTCTCTCGCCCTGGCGATCTCTCATCGTCCTTGATGTGGCGAGGACACATCGCCTTGCTTTTGTCGACTGATGCCACATCGTCACACCCTGTTGAGGGCTCGTCCTACCACTACTCCACGCCTGTGTTATCACCCCCACATGTGTAACATCCCGCCAAAATACTATACAAATGTATATAATGAAAATAAAGGTAACAAATAGATTGAAGTGAACAAAATATTATATATATGAAATGTAGTTTCTCCTCACAGGGAGTTTTAATACAACTTCGGTCAAATTTTCCAGAAACATAAACAGAATACAGTAAAACAAACAAAGCAGGCGATCTCCTATCGGAAGAGACCGATCTCCTATCGGACGAGGCCGATCTCCTATCAGAGGACCCAAAACAGCCGATCGGCTACAAGAACAGAAATCAGGCGATCTCCTTTCCGGCGACCCCTCACTAAGGAGCTCTACTTCCTGGAAGATCATCTGCTCCCGTGTAAATTATACACGATCATCACAGTTTTAAGAAAAACAACCACAGAACCAAAATACGCAGGGTAAGCTAGATATTTTAAAGAGAGTTTAAATAAGAACATTAAAATAAAATCAAGGTAAACAATTTCAAGATATTCACGTAAAGTTATCAAGTTTCTCATACTCTGCACCTGGTCACCCAGAAATCACACATTTCACAATATTCACAAGAGTCATTCATTTTCACAAAACTGCATCAAGTGTCTATAAATTTCAAGTTCCTCATTTCACATGTCAGACCACCACTGACCCAGCACACAAGACACTTGACCTACTTCCGGAAGACTCGTGCATTGACTAGACTCAGAGATTCTGCACCTGTCATACAAGCTGTTGTAATGTTTCCACAGCTATGCGCATCAACACATTCTCGATCTCAAGTTCACCATTCTCACAGTATGACAGGGTTAATCCATATGACAGGCCGAGCTCGTTCTGTTTCACACGACTCACCCATACATATGAACCTCCTTCGACTCTCAACGCCTGAATAATCTCATCTATATGAATCCATTATCTCAGGAGAGTCAGGATAATCCCATTATAGACATCACCGATCAATGCACATCCTACACGATCTTACACGGTATTTTCTTTCCTGAAAATACTATGCCTCGATCCACATTCACCACATCCAACACATCACATAACACTTAAAGGAATGATTTCAATCACAGCAAAACTCAATCCAAGGTTCTTATTTTCGAATATCTCATTTAAATCTCAACAGTTTCAAAGCAACACCAAAAACAGAGAGTTTCGCAAACAACGCCAAAACCGGCGACCTGGTTCAAAAACAGGGTATTTCGAAGTCTGTATTTAAAAACCGGCGACCACGTCGCCCAAACACATGGAACAGAGCATTCACGCAGATGCAAACGAAACCGGCGACCACGTCGCCCTCATTTCAGAAATAGCTAAACTATGGCTTGTATGGAAAAAGAAGTCTAGCTTCCCTTACCTGGACTGGCGCAAACCACCAGGAGCTCCGAAACCCAACGAAGCTTGAACAACGCCTTGTCTCTGTTTTTGCGTCTGGTTGAAGGACTTGCAGAGAACTGCCCAGGTGCTCTAATGGTGGCTGTCGCTCGTCGTACTCTCGTGTGAAGGTGCCAGAATCGCAACGCGAAGGAGGCAACTGGAGGAGAAGGGAGGTAACTCACTCTTTCTCTCTTTGAAGGCTGCAACGTTTCTTTCTCTCAGCAGTGGGTTTTCTGCATCTTAAACCAACTTATCCACCAAAAGCAGCTGCCACCACCCACTCTGCAGAGAAGTCTGAGAACCACTGCCCTGAACAGTACGACCACTGTTGTCTCTGGTGCATGCCAACCACTGCTCTGAACAGTACTGCCACTGTTGTCGCTTGTGCATGCCAGCCACTGCTCTGAACAGTACGACCGCGAGTGTCTCCTGCGCATGCCAACATTCTGATGTCACCACTCAGAATCATCCTTTTTGTCTACGTGGCACGCGTGCAGGACGTTTCATGCTGAGAGTCTGGGTCCCACTTTACTCTGTGTGAAACTCGACGTCGTGCGATAACATTCCACTGCTGACTCATCCTGGCGAACGACCGATGTCTCCTTCGCCCTGGAAGACGACCGATGTCTCCTTCGCCCTGGAAGACGACCGATGTCTCCTTCGCCCTAGAAGACGACCGATGTCTTCCTCTGGGAGACGACTGATGTCTTCCCTGGCGACGCCCTCATAACTCTCGCGCCCTGGCTACGTCCACATGCCTCGCGCCCTGGCGATGCCCGCATGCCTCACGCCCGCACGATGCCTGCATGCCTCGCGCGCCCGCGCGATGTCTGCATGCCTCGCGCGCCCGCGCGATGTCTGCATGCCTCGCGCGCCCGCGCGATGTCTGCATGCCTCGCGCGCCCGCGTGACGTCCACCTGGCGCTCATGTGTAGTAGGCGACCGGCGATCTCATAGCCTTCTAAACTTAACTTTTCCTCCCTTTTTGTTTTAAATAAAACATACATAGAATTCTTTTAAAATATAACCCTTTTTATTCCAATTCAATTTTACAGGTCCTTACATTCTCCCCAACAAGAAAAATTTTCGTCCTCGAAAATTGAATTATAAGGAACGAAGGTATGGATGGGCTTCTCTCGTGGTTTCTTTTATTTCCCATGCTGGATCACCCGATCTGCACGTCGTCCACTTTTAATACGTGACTAGGGTCTGTAAGATACTTCTTCAGCTGCGAAACGTGAAAGACATTGTGCAGATTCGCTAAATGGGGAGGTGGGGCGATCTCATAAGCCACTGGACTGATCCCCCTTAGGATCTGATATGGCCCAACAAACTTAGGGGACAGCTTCTTTGATCTGATCGCCCATCCTACACCCTTGGCTGGTGTCCTCCCCCATAAAGACATGATCCCCAGCAGCAGACTTCAAAGGTCTTCTCCTCTGATCTGCATAGGACATCTGTCGACCTTGAGAAACTTTCATTCTGCCTTGCATCAGTTTTACCTTCTCGGTTGTCTGTTGAACCAACGCTTACTACTCCAATACTTCATCAAATTCCATTCTCCTTCCCTGCATATGGAGTATGCTGTTCCATTGAGCGCCAACTCCAGTACTCACACTCTACTTCCAACCCTGAAGACTTGGTCGAGCAAGTCCAGAACTAATCCCTTAACAGAACCAGGACTAGTCCCTTGTAGAGAAAAAGTGAGCAAGATCCCTTCATCGGAAGGAAAAGGGCAGCTGACTACTGCTCATGCCCCCTAGCCAATTCAAACTAGGATCCGAAATATCTTTCTAGGAATCAACTTCCGCCTCTTGATCAAAACCATCCATCGACTTCCCACTGCTGATCTAATTCTCACGCTCCCTAAAGGAATACCTTTGGTTCACCACTATGCTACATAACTCTGCACCTTATAAAGACAAAGTTCTTGTTGCTGTTACTTTCCAAATCATCACTATGACTTCTTTTGCCAACTCGGCTTCCTGTTCCCATCATTTCCTCTTTGTTCAATGTATACATTGGATGCATTGATTTGGGTTCAGGTGCCTATCTGAAAAGGTATACAAGAACGAACGCACCATATATCTCAACCACCACCATGTAAGTAGTGGAGCCGATTGGAAAATTTCCTCTACATCCAGAATTTTCTTTCTTAAGGACAACTCTATTCCTCTTCTCCAAGATACAACAGACTATTGCCATCCACATTCCCTTCCACACCTGATTCTACTTGGATGACATACGTATAAGATAAAAGTTCTCAAGGTGGGACCTCAAATTCTTATGTCGAACAAATAGAACACTTATCCACTTGAAGCACATAAACCAGCCACGTTGCTTTAAAGTTAGAGTTAGTGGCCCACGCATCCTCCTGAAATCTCATACCCCCTCCGCCTCCAACTTTCCAAACAATGACTTTTTGGAACTAACCATCATCTTCACCCTCCTCGCACATCTTACGTACATCTCTCCACCACCACAATTGATATTTCGAATGAGTTCGGCTTCTCCCAAGTTCCGAGTCATATTTGGATACAAGGATATCTTTCCATTTCCCTTTCTCATCACTCCTCATCCACCATTTCCATACTCATCTTCCACATCACGATCCACAAAACAGCATCCATTCTGCGTGATGCTTCATCTCTTCTCCCAGTAACTTCTCTACTTGGTATTTTTCAGCAAATTTCTCTGTCTAATTGAACTTTAGACATAAATACAATATCTCCTCTTTCCTTTTAAGCTTGTGGTTAAGCTAGAGTCAACTCATGCTGTTTCATCGACATAAACATCTTCCAAGCTTCAAATAAAAGAAAATTCATCTTTCATTCTTGGAACTTAACCCCGGTACTTCCCATGGATACACATGCTTAAGTCTTTAAACCCTCAACATTCTGCTTATATACTCTTCATAACTTATATGTAGCTGAACTTAAACCTTGGTACACTAAATCTAAATTACACTTCCTTCTTTAATTCCATCAACTCAGCTGGAGCCATTGCCACCGGTCCAGCTCCAGGCACCAAAACAATGGAGAATTCCACTTCCCTCTTAGGGGGTAACCCAGGTATCTTGCTTACGTCCTCTTCATTCTTCACTTCCAACCGAGCTAGCATCACGAAGCACCTCTCCATCTGGCTCTTGGAGATCTGGAAACGCTAACTTCTGATTACCGCGGACTACGAGAACGTGATTGGCAGCTAGCCAATCCATTCCCAGGATAACATCCAGATCCTGAAGAGGTAGGCAGATCAAGTTTACTTTGAATCTGCGTCCCTCTACCATCACTGGACATTCAGGGCAAACTGTAGAGGTCAACACCTGTCCTGATACAGGTGTAGAGACCAACAGTTCAAACGGTACTTCCTTCACTAGAAGACCCAACTCGGCTACACACAAGCTTGACACAAAGGAGTGTGTCGCTCTAGAATCAACCAAAATTCTCACGCATCTACCAGCTATAGAGCAACACTCTGTACTAAGTTACCTGACTGAGATGCCTCCACTCCAGACATGGCAAACACTCTCCCTGCTACCTGAGGTCGACTGCCTCCATTCCACAACTGTTGGGATCCACTGGGTTGAGTCATCCTATTCTGGGTAGGACAATCTCTAGCAACGTGTCCCGTCCTTTGACAGGCAAAACATCTTCTCTCTGAATCTCTCTTGGGGCACACTTTGACTGTGTGTGGTCCACCACAGTGGAAACATTTAAGTTTCCAGGGTTGTTGCTGCTGAAACTGGGGCGGTGCTGCTTCTGCCCTATGCTGTGGGGGTCTCGAATAAGGCTTGCTTTGTGGGTGCTGCACCTTGGCCTTCCCACTGGAGGGACCCCCTGGGTGTGATCTGATTACTCTGGAACCACCCCTCTCCAGGGTCTCCACCCTCTTTGCCTTCTCCACTAAGGCATGGAACTCCCTGATCCACTGATCTGGTTGGTTCGGAGAAACGTTCCCACGGAACTGGGTTGGGTTGTGCCTCATGAACTCGGCCATCCCCATCTGCTCCCGAGGCTGATTGACATGGGAAGCTGTTGCAGCCAATCCAGCAGTTTCCAAATGATTCATTACAGCCTGATGAATCTGGGCCATTACCGTATTCTGCTGCTGGATGGCAGTTGCCATCATCTCCATGGCCCTGGCGATCTGACCCATCTCTGAAGAAGGTTGGGGAGGGGTAGAAGGTCTACGTGCCATCTCCTTCGTTTTCAGATTTTGAAACTATAAGATTCCTATATTTCCCTACAACTAAAAGAATGAGATCGATAAGAAATCAATTCATTCAAGGGGGTAACAGCTAGACCTTACAAAGGTCAGCATCTCAAAATCATTAAGAATTTGAGCTCATCAACAGAATCATAATGCTTATAACATCAAGCATAACACCAGCACAACTACTGGTATGCAGTCATCAATCCAATCAACCATTTTCAATCATTACAAAGACACTCAAGAAAATGAAATAGCTCACACCAGAATTCAATATATGCCAAACATCAAACCTTTGGAATTAAGATTGAGACCCATCTCGATCCAGTTATGAGTGTGCACCCTCACTACTTTATCAAGACCTTCTCATTCTTAATACTAAGATTTTTAATTAGAACATATATTCACCAAAGCACACACAAAATTTCAATACAAAAACGTTTGAAAACCTTTCACTATAGTTGTTATTTTAAACTCAAATAAATTTCATGAGCAGAAGAAACACAATGGATCCACAGCCCTCAGGTCATCCTAAGGACGAACAGCTCTGATACCATTAATGTAACATCCCGCCAAAATACTATACAAATGTATATAATGAAAATAAAGGTAACAAATAGATTGAAGTGAACAAAATATTATATATATGAAATGTAGTTTCTCCTCACAGGGAGTTTTAATACAACTTCGGTCAAATTTTCCAGAAACATAAACAGAATACAGTAAAAAAAACAAAGCAGGCGATCTCCTATCGGAAGAGACCGATCTCCTATCGGACGAGGCCGATCTCCTATCAGAGGACCCAAAACAGCCGATCGGCTACCAGAACAGAAATCAGGCGATCTCCTTTCCGACGACCCCTCACTAAGGAGCTCTACTTCCTAGAAGATCATCTGCTCCCGTGTAAATTATACACGATCATCACAGTTTTAAGAAAAACAACCACAGAACCAAAATACGCAGGGTAAGCTAGATATTTTAAAGAGAGTTTAAATAAGAACATTAAAATAAAATCAAGGTAAACAATTTCAAGATATTCACGTAAAGTTATCAAGTTTCTCATACTCTGCACCTGGTCACCCAGAAATCACACATTTCACAATATTCACAAGAGTCATTCATTTTCACAAAACTGCATCAAGTGTCTATAAATTTCAAGTTCCTCATTTCACATGTCAGACCACCACTGACCCAGCACACAAGACACTTGACCTACTTCCGGAAGACTCGTGCATTGACTAGACTCAGAGATTCTGCACCTGTCATACAAGCTGTTGTAATGTTTCCACAGCTATGCGCATCAACACATTCTCGATCTCAAGTTCACCATTCTCACAGTATGACAGGGTTAATCCATATGACAGGCCGAGCTCGTTCTGTTTCACACGACTCACCCATACATATGAACCTCCTTCGACTCTCAACGCCTGAATAATCTCATCTATATGAATCCATTATCTCAGGAGAGTCAGGATAATCCCATTATAGACATCACCGATCAATGCACATCCTACACGATCTTACACGGTATTTTCTTTCCTGAAAATACTATGCCTCGATCCACATTCACCACATCCAACACATCACATAACACTTAAAGGAATGATTTCAATCACAGCAAAACTCAATCCAAGGTTCTTATTTTCGAATATCTCATTTAAATCTCAACAGTTTCAAAGCAACACCAAAAACAGAGAGTTTCGCAAACAACGCCAAAACCGGCGACCTGGTTCAAAAACAGGGTATTTCGAAGTCTGTATTTAAAAACCGGCGACCACGTCGCCCAAACACATGGAACAGAGCATTCACGCAGATGCAAACGAAACCGGCGACCACGTCGCCCTCATTTCAGAAATAGTTAAACTATGGCTTGTATGGAAAAAGAAGTCTAGCTTCCCTTACTTGGACTGGCGCAAACCACCAGGAGCTCCGAAACCCAACGAAGCTTGAACAACGCCTTGTCTCTGTTTTTGCGTCTGGTTGAAGGACTTGCAGAGAACTGCCCAGGTGCTCTAATGGTGGCTGTCGCTCGTCGTACTCTCGTGTGAAGGTGCCAGAATCGCAACGCGAAGGAGGCAACTGGAGGAGAAGGGAGGTAACTCACTCTTTCTCTCTTTGAAGGCTGCAACGTTTCTTTCTCTCAGCAGTGGGTTTTCTGCATCTTAAACCAACTTATCCACCAAAAGCAGCTGCCACCACCCACTCTGCAGAGAAGTCTGAGAACCACTGCCCTGAACAGTACGACCACTGTTGTCTCTGGTGCATGCCAACCACTGCTCTGAACAGTACTGCCACTGTTGTCGCTTGTGCATGCCAGCCACTGCTCTGAACAGTACGACCGCGAGTGTCTCCTGCGCATGCCAACATTCTGATGTCACCACTCAGAATCATCCTTTTTGTCTACGTGGCACGCGTGCAGGACGTTTCATGCTGAGAGTCTGGGTCCCACTTTACTCTGTGTGAAACTCGACGTCGTGCGATAACATTCCACTGCTGACTCATCCTGGCGAACGACCGATGTCTCCTTCGCCCTGGAAGACGACCGATGTCTCCTTCGCCCTGGAAGACGACCGATGTCTCCTTCGCCCTAGAAGACGACCGATGTCTTCCTCTGGGAGACGACTGATGTCTTCCCTGGCGACGCCCTCATAACTCTCGCGCCCTGGCTACGTCCACATGCCTCGCGCCCTGGCGATGCCCGCATGCCTCACGCCCGCACGATGCCTGCATGCCTCGCGCGCCCGCGCGATGTCTGCATGCCTCGCGCGCCCGCGCGATGTCTGCATGCCTCGCGCGCCCGTGCGATATCTGCATGCCTCGCGCGCCCGCGCGACGTCCACCTGGCGCTCATGTGTAGTAGGCGACCGGCGATCTCATAGCCTTCTAAACTTAACTTTTCCTCCCTTTTTGTTTTAAATAAAACATACATAGAATTCTTTTAAAATATAACCCTTTTTATTCCAATTCAATTTTACAGGTCCTTACAACATGGCTCGATGACGTCGGTAGCTTCTCCTGCCCGAGGGCAGCTCAGTACTCAATCCTTACGTGCCTAAGCATGCAACACTAAGGTAAATCCCTTATGTCCAAGTGTAAAGTCCCGTAGTTATTCTGCATGCATGGCGCTCCTAAGGTTCAAATCACACCTCCCTACATGTGATTTCTAGAACCCACTATGGTCCACCGACCGACCTCTACCACGCCGCCCTCAGACCTTGGGCGACATCCGAGGTCTGACCACCATGAAATTTCCATTACAAGCTCTTTTCGTTTTAAGTAATAACATATTCAGAATGCATTAAAATTATACTTCTTCTATTCCAAATAATTATCTAGATCCTTACATGCAGTGGCGCGCTTGAAATTTTAGGGTAAAAACAATTTACGAATGCGGCTATTTGTTAAAACCGCATCTGTAAATGAAATCTTTTCATTTACAAATGCGGCTTTACACAGAGCCACATCTGTAAATGAACAGATGTGGCTATGTGTAAAGCCGCATTTGTAAATGAAAAGCTTTCATTTACAAATGCAGTTTTAACAAATAGCCGCATTCGTAAAACAAAATAATTTCAAAAATGCCACCTCGTTTTTAACAAATGCGTTTTAGCACGAAGCCGCACTTAGAAAGGATAGCAGGCGAATCAGGGAGGCGATCACTTAGAATGGTAATCGCCTGTCGCCTGTGATGATGAGTAATCGCCTATTGCCTTGAGGTGAGTAATCGCCTATCGCCTTGAGGATGAGTAATCGCCTATCGCCTTGAGGTGAGTAATCGCCTATCGCCTTGAGGATGAGTAATCGCTTATCGCCGGTATGGATCAGTACTCGCCTAGATTGCACATGATCGCCGTGTGTTAAGGTTAGGAGATCAGGTGGTCAGCAAGTCGCCGAAAGAGCACATCGCCGGGTGTTTGAGAAGACTTGGCAAGCACTTGTTGTATGGTCTAAGTACAGAGGATAAGTGACATATCTGCCACCATGTGTAGTGTGAGCTGCAATGCCCAGGGTTAACCAGCTCGCCATGTTAAGGTTGCGCCCAGAGTAACCTGTGTACTAAGCTACTCCCTGTGTGGATAACTTAGTTGCAGGGGCACAGTGGAAGTAACGTTTCAGCTGCAGATACTCCAGATGGTGACACGTGTACGACCAGATGTTATCCACGTGTTAAGAGGAATAACCGTCAGGAGAGAGAAAGACTCAGGTATATATACGAAACTCTTAACGAAATTGAAGGGGGTTTTTTGACAGATTCTTACAGCTTACACATTGGAAAGTCTCAGTTACACACGAGTCTCACAGAGAGATTCAGATATAGTTTTGGTGTTCCTGTTGCCTGACTTGAGTGTCGAAGCTACAACGGCCGCCAGAGGCGCCGTTTGTGTGTTTTGCAGGCAGCGTTTGGAGTTTCGGTGGTGGTTCTTGGAGCGTTCCTGCAGAACAGAAGTCTAGACGAAGGAGTGACGAGGCAATCCTCCACGTTCGAGTCAAGCGGCAGGATTATTAGGCGCCCATCGTGGGGCCCGTGTGAATTTTGTTCCCATCCACGTTGCAGTTCTTGAAGTTTCTTGAGGTTTCTTGCAGTTTCTTGGAGCTTCTTGATCTTTTCGTCGAGGTTTCTTGAAGTGTTGAGAAGATGAGAAGAAGAACCAGGCAAACCTCACCTGCGCCATCTGCTGAAGAAGGAGCTGTTACCATGGCGCAGGCAGTGCAGATGATGCGCGCGTTGCAAGATAGCGTCGCGGAATCGAGAGCTGATCAGGAGAAAATGCGTGCAGAGCTGACTGCATAGCAGAGAAGAAACGAAGAGTTGAGCCGTATGAATGAAGAGCTGCGTAGGGAATAGCAGGTGCAGAAGGAGCGTGCAGCTGAAGAGAGGACGTCGACGCCACCGGCGCCTCCGAGAGCATTCCCTATGCCTTTCTCCCCCGAAATCATGAACACGGTGGTGCCTCCCAATCTGGTGGGACTGAAAGCATCGTTCACGGGGGTGGAAGATCCAGAAGCACACCTGACAGCCTTCCACACTCAGATGATGCTGACTGGAGGTTCAGATGCTGTGTACTGCAAGATGTTCATGAGTACGTTGCGCGGAGTGGTGATGGAGTGGTTCGTGAGCCTGCGAGAGGGCCACGTCACTTCCTTCCATCAGTTTGCGAAGCTGTTCACAGAGCAGTACATCATTAACCGACCTGCGCCAGTGGTGTCCTACGACCTGTTTGACGTGCGCCAGTATCAGGGGGAGCCGTTGAGGGACTACCTCAATCGCTTTGGGGTGCAGGTGGTGAGATTGGCCGTCAAGGATGAAGACATGCTGGTGCATGCATTCAAGAGAGGTGTCCTCCCTGGTCCTTTCAGTGAATCGCTCATTAGGAGCTACCCTGCCACCTTCACCGAGATATGGCGACGTGCGGTGGCACACATAGTAGCAGAGACAGAGGTCTCTGAGAAGAGAGGAAGTGCTGCACCGTCGAAGCCATGTGGAGGTCAGGGGAATCAGTAGCAACGGGCGCGGGTGCATGAGATCAAGGAAGAGAGGAAGGAGCAGGGAAGGTCTCGCCCTTATGCACCAAGGAAGGACTAGACCAGGGGGCATGCAAGCAACGCACCCCCCAGGAATGATTTCATGATAAGTTTGGCGGAGCTGATCGCCATCCCTGCTGTGGCAGCAAGACTCCATGTGCCAGAGAAAACCGACAGGGTACTTGGAGGGAGGAAGGATGAGTGGTGTGAATTCCATCAAGCTTATGGACATCAGGTGGTCAGCAAGTCGCCGAAAGAGCACATCGCCGGGTGTTTGAGAAGACTTGGCAAGCACTTGTTGTATGGTCTAAGTACAGGGGATAAGTGGCATATCTGCCACCATGTGTAGTGTGAGCTGCAATGCCTAGGGTTAACCAGCTCGCCATGTTAAGGTTGCGCCCAGAGTAGCCTGTGTACTAAGCTACTCCCTGTGTGGATAACTTAGTCGCAGGGGCACAGTGGAAGTAACGTTTCAGCTACAGATACTCCAGATGGTGACACGTGTACGACCAGATGTTATCCACGTGTCAAGAGGAATAACCGTCAGGAGAGAGAAAGACTCAGGTATATATACGAAACTCTTAACGAAATTGAAGGGGGTTTTTTGACAGATTCTTACAGCTTACACATTGGAAAGTCTCAGTTACACACGAGTCTCACAGAGAGATTCAGATATAGTTTTGGTGTTCCTGTTGCCTGACTTGAGCGTCGGAGCTACAACGGCCGCCAGAGGCGCCGTTTGTGTGTTTTGCAGGCAGCGTTTGGAGTTCCGGCGGTGGTTCTTGGAGCGTTCCTGCAGAACAGAAGTCTAGACGAAGGAGTGACGAGGCAATCCTCCACGTTCGAGTCAAGCGGCAGGATCAGTAAATGAAAAGCTTTCATTTACAAATGCGGTTTTAACAAATAGCCGCATTCGTAAAACAAAATAATTTCAAAAATGCCACCTCATTTTTAACAAATGCGTTTTAGCACGAAGCCGCACTTAGAAAGGAGTATTCCTTTCATCATTTTGCACTAGTGTCACTACCACGACGAAACTCTGGAACTAGTGGCGAAGTCTTCTTGTTGAGAACACCACTGCTAGTGTTGCCTTCTCTAGGGCCTGGTACCTCACCTCAAGCCCCTGCAATACTTTGCTAGCAAAGTAGACTGGCTTCTGAACTTTGTCCTGTTCCTGCACAAGAACTAAACTAACTTCCCGATCAGTGATTGCAAAATACAGGCGCAGCGGAGTGCCCAGCTATAGTTTGCATAACACTAGTGGACTAGCCAGGTAGTCCTTCAGCTTGAGGAACACCTCTTCACATTCTTTGGTCCACAAGAACCTACTGTTCCTCCTCAGGCACTGGAAGTAGGGGTGATCCTTATCTCCCCCAGCTGAAACAAATCTAGACAGAGCGGCCATCCACCCTATCAATTGTTGCACCTCCTTTACTGAAGTCGGGCTTCTCATTGCGAGGATTACAGCGCACTTGTCAGGGTTCGCTTCTATCCCATGCTCAGTGAGTAAGAAGCCTAAGAACTTGCCTGCTTCAACCCCAAACACACACTTCTTAGGGTTCAGTTTCAGTTTATATTTAGCTATTGTTGTGAATAGATCTTCTAGATCAGCGACGTGTTTATCTTTCACCTGTGAGGTCACCACCATGTCATCCACATAGGCTTGCACATTTTGCCCTATCATGGCCGCGGGCACCCTGTCCATCAGCCTCTGGTAGGTGGCACTTGCGTTCTTTAGCCCAACGAGCATCACTCTGTAACAATAGCAAGACAACTCTGTCATGAACACCGTCTTGCACCCATCCATGCGATGCATCTTGATCTGGTTGTACCCAGAAAAGGTATCCAGGAAACTAAGCAACTTGCAACCCGAGGCACTGTCTACCAGAGCATCAATGCTTGGCAGGGGGTAGGAGTCCTTCGGGCAAGCCTTGTCGAGGTCGGTGAAGTCTACGCACATTCTCCATTTCCCCTTGGCCTTCTTTACGAGTACCACATTTGCCAACCACTCTGGGTATTGGATCTCCCTGATGTGGCCGACTCTCAGCAACTTTTGTGTTTCCTCCTTAATGACTTGTCGCCTTTCCTCATTGAACTTGCTCTTTCTCTAGCAAATAGGTCTGACCTGGCAGTCCATGGCAAGGCAATGACACAAAAAGTCGGGGTCTATGCCAGGCATGTCTGAGGCGGACCATGTGAAGGCATCCAGGTGCCATGCGATGACTTCGGCGACTTGGTCCTGTGTCCCTTGGCATAAAGAATTGCCAAGCTTGAACATCTTTCCACCAATCTCCCTCTCCAAGATGTTCTCAGTTGGTTTGGGTCATCTGTCCCGGGCGACCTCTACTCGGGTGACCCCTTCCCCACCTAGGGGCTGGGTGGTAACGGTGCACACCCCACCTGGTGGTTGGGTGGTAATGGTGCACACCCCCCTCTTTGTCTTGAGGCTATTCTCATAACACTTCTTGGCCTATTTCTGGTCTGATCTGATGGTGATCACCGCCCCTTCAATGGAAGGCAACTTCATCTTCATATGCCTCGTCAATGCCACTGCTCCCAACTTATTCGGGGCAGGTCTGCCCAAAAGTGTGTTGTAAGTTGAGGGAGCGTTAACGACAAGGTACCTGATGTTTTCTGTGCAGGAGGCCACGCCATCTGTGAAAGTGGTCCTCAGTTCTATGTGTCAATGCACTTCTACCTGGTCTCCCGTAAATCCATACAAACAACCAGTGTAAGGCCTCAACTAGTCAGGAGACAACTGCAATTTGTTGAAGGTCGACCAGAACATCACGTCGGCCGAGCTCCCCTGATCTACTAGCACACGGTGCACCTTCCTTCCCACTTTTACTATCGATACTACCACTGGGTCATTATCATGGGGAACGACATCCTAGCGATTGGCCTTGGTGAAGGTGAGGTCAATGTCAGGAGTGTGGTCTTCCTCGTACATCTTTACCGCCATCACTGATTGTGCATATTTCTTCCACTGAGAAGCGGTGCACCCCACTCCTGAAAAATTGCTTGAGATGGTGGGGATTTCACCATGAATGGGCACCTCGTGCCCCTGATCACTCCTCAGGGCTGCTAATGCCTGATCCTCCTATGGCTCGCGCAAGTAGTCCTTCAAGAAGCCGCTCTTCACCAGCTCATCCAACTAGTGACCTAGGGCCAAACAGTTGCAGATGGGGTGACTAAATGCTTGGTGGAACTCGCACCACGCGTTCTTGCTAGGCCTCAATTTCTTGTCACTCTTTGGGGGCATCTTCAGTCTCTCCGCTATGTTGAGGATAACAATCAACTCTTTCAATTCCACCAGGAAGCTATGCTTGGGGGGTGCATCCTCCTTCGCGCGCGCCCTGGTCTGGGGCTTCCTGGCCACGTTGGGTTGTTGTTTCCCTTGGGCCTTCTTCTCTGTCCTCGCCTCATGCACCCTCATGGGTTGAGGTTGACTTGGACCTCGTGATCGGGCGAGGGCAATGCTTTCATGCTTCTCAGTGAGTTCCCTTTCCGCGACAATATGGGCTACCGCTCGATGCCTGATCTCACAAAAGGTTTTGGGATGATTCCTGATGAGTGACTCACTGAAGGGTCCTAGCAAAATCCCTTTCCTGAAGGCGTGCCCCACCATATCCTCGTCCTTGGTGTGCAGCCTCACTACCATCGCTCCGAACCTGTTAAGGTAATCCTTCAAGTACTCTCTCTGGTACTGTCTTACGTCGAAAAGGTCGTAAGCCACTAGCGGGGGAGCCCGATTGATGTTGTACTGCTCCCTGAACAGCACCGAGAACTGTGCGAAAGACATCATGTGTAAGGACCTGTAAAATTAAATTGGAATAAAAAGGGATATATTTTAAATGAATTCTAAGTATGTTTTTATTTAAAATAAAAAGGAAGGAAAGTGTAGTTTAGAAGACTATGAGATCGCCTGGTTAGTACATAATCGCCTGTCGCCTAGGTTGCATGTGATCGCAGTCGCCTATGGTGCACATGATCGCCGAAAGTGCACTCAGTATGTGGTCAGGATACTGGATCAACCAGAGTGGGTTCCACAAAACCACACGTATCAAGGTGTGGGTTAAGCCTTAGATACGCTGTGCATGCAAAGCTCTATGCTTGAGCATAAGAAATCACCCTTAGTGTTGCATGCATGGGCGCATGAGGAGTAGTGCTGACCTACTCTTGGAAATGTGAAGCTACCGACGTCACCAAGTCATGTGGAGATGATACCTTGGACGTAACATAGTGGGATGAAGAACCTACAGCAAGGCGTGGCGATGTGTCGTCGGGCATCGCCGGGCGCGAGGCATGCGAGCATCGCCAGGGCACGAGACTTGCGGGCATCGCCAGGGCGCGAGGCATGCGGTCATTGCCAGGGAGAGACATCGGTCGTCCTCCAGGATGAGGCATCGGTGGATAGTCATCGCGCGAGCGGTCATCGGTGGAAGGTTATCGTGCGATGTCGAGTTTCACACAGATAAGGTGGGACCCAGGCTTTCAGCATCAGAGGTACTGCACGCACGACACGTAGACAAAAAGGGTGGTTCAGAATAGTGACCTCAGAGTGTTGGCCTGCTCAGAGGCACGCGAGTCGTACTGTTCAGGGAAGCGTACACGCAAACTTCCCTGCAGAGTGGGTGGTGGCAGCGGCTTTTGTGGACAAGTTGGTTTAAGATTCAAAAACCCACTTCTGAGAGGCAAAGGACGTTGCAGTGGTTCAAGAGTGAAAGAGTGAGTTTACCTTCATTCTTCTCCTTTTCTCTCCTTCGCGCTGCGATTCAGGCATCCTCAAGCACCAGTGCGACGAGCGACGACTGCCCTTGGAGCACCTGGGAGGTTCTCTGTAAGTTCTACAAACCAGACGCTAAAACAGAGCTAAGGCATCCTTTAAGCTCGGTGGGTTTTGGAGCTCTTGGTGTTTTGCGCAAGTCCAGGTAAGGGAAGCTAGCCTTATTTTCAACGAAAACCTTATATTAGATGATTGAGATGATGGGACGACGTGGTCGTCGGTTTTCAACTGTTATTGTATAATCCCCTGTTTTTGGACGAGATCGCCAGTTTTGGCGTTGTTTTTCGAACTCCCCTGTTTTTGTGTTGTTTGAAACTGTTTGAGATTTAAATGTGATATTCGAAAATCTGAACCATGGAATGATTGTTGTTGTGATTGGAATCATTCATTTAAGTGTTATATGATGTGTTGAATGTTGTGAATGTGGGATCAAGACATAGTATTTTCAGGAAAGGAAATACCGTGTTGAGATTGGTTATGAGGTGTATTGATCAGTGAGTATCCTGTGAATGAGACGATCTTGACTCTGCTGATATGATGGAGTCACATAGATGAAGTCATTCAGTTGGTGAGAGTCGAAGGAGGTCCATATGTATGGGTAACTCGTTTGAAAGATAACTAACTTGATATGGATTAACCCTGTCATACTGTGAGAGTGATGAAATTGAGATCGAGATTGTGTTGATGCGGATGGCTGTGGAAACATTACAGCAATGAAGTATGACAGGTGCAGGTCTCTGGATGCTAAGTTCAACGCACGAGTCTTCCGGAAGTAGTGTCAAGTGTCTTGTGTGATGAGTCAGTGGAAGTCTGACGTGAGAAATGAGAAACATTGAATTGATAGACACTTGATGAATTATGTGAATTGAAAGACTCTTGAAGAAATTGTGAAATGTGTGATTTCTTGATGGTTATGTGAAGGGAATAAGAAAATTGATGGTTTTTACGTGGGTGTCTTCAATTTGTTTTATCATGATTTTAAGGTTTCATATCTAAACTCTCTTTCAAATATCTAGCTTACCCTGTGTTTTTGGTGTTGTGTTTGGCTTTTTCTTAAACCTGTGATGATCGTGTATAATTTACACGGGAGCAGATGATGTTGCAGGAAGTAGAGCTCCTCAGTGAGTGGTCGCCGGAAGGAGATCGCCTGTTTCTATTTCTGTTAGGCGATCACCCTTTTCTGTTTTCTGATAGGAGATCGCCGTTTTCTGATAGGAGATCGCCTTTTTGCTGTTAGGAGATCGCCTGTCTTTCTATTTTACTGTATTTTGTTTATGTTTTGGAAAACTGACCGATTATGTATTAAACTCCCTGTGAGTAGAAACTTCATTACATATATATAATTATGTTCACTTCGATATATTTGTTCCACCTTTATTTTATTACATAAATATGTAAAGAAATTTGGCGGGATGTTACATCATGTATCTGTCAGGGAGACTGATAAACCACTCTAATGCTGTGCCTATCAGCGTGGTCATTAACAGCTTGCAATGTACGGCATTAGAGCCTCCTGATAGCATCATCTGAGTATGGAACGCCGTGAGATGCGCCTTCGGGTCCTCCACCCTTGTAAAGGTGGTCTTAGGACCTACGAAGGAGGTTGGTGCCACGGTGTCCATGATAGCCTGTGAGAACAGCATAGGGAATGCCCTGGGTGGTGTAGGTGGGGCTCGATCATCCACCACGCGTTCCCCTGCCTGCTGCAAATTCTGCAAATTCAAGCACAGTTTTTCATTGGTCCTGTGCAGCTCTTCGTTCCTGGCTTGTGATGCGGCCAGGTCATTCTAGATACATTCTTGATCCGCCCTGGACTTTGCTACCGTCTCCTGGATGGCGCGCATTGTCTCCATAACTTGCTGCATGGTGATGTTTTCTCCTCCGTTTGGTGCGGCAGCGACGGGTCCTTGTCTGGTGTTCCTCATATTGTTGGATCTCTTCTCTATGCTTGTGAATGGGACCTTATTTTATTTCGGCCCCACGGGAATTGCTCATCAGTAGCAAAGGAGAGTCAACCGACAAGAACACTATCCAATTTACATCCTACAAAATTAGAGTCAGAATAACCAATTAAGTGGATAAGAGAATGAGAAGGATACCATAGTCCCATGTTCATTGTCCCTTTGAGATATTTAAGAATACGTTTTGCAACCTTGAGATGCGATTCTTTAGGATTAGCTTGAAATCTTGCACATAAACATACAACAAACATGATATCTGGCCTACTTGCTGTGAGATAGAGTAAAGATCCAATCAATCCTCTAGATTTGGTGTGATCTATTCCTTTTCCAGCTAGGTCTGCATCCAAGTAACAACTTGTTGGCATAGGTGATGCAAACCAAGCCCACAAGGTGATGATCAAGGATGCTAAAGAATATAAAGAGAAGTCACCACAAAGACCTCACCAGATGGAGAATGGGACAAAGACTAAAGCACCTAAAGTTCTTCCTGCTGGTCTTCTTAATGATTAGAAAATATTGTAAATAATTTGGGCTCACTTTAGGGGTCCAAATAGCAATATAGAATAGAATAAGGTGCCTTTAGTATAATAGGGGGTGTAGTTAGCATTTTAGGATGTTCTTGGCCTTTTTGGAAGGCTTTTTGACCTAGTTTCTTGAAGGACAAGCCTAGGATGCGGGTTTGACTTTGTCAAACCCTAAGGCTGCCTATTTTTTCACTCTTCCCATCCTACCCCTTATGCTTGCTCTCCAAGGCTCCTTCACCTAGAAATAAAGAGGCCTACCTCATGTATTTTCAAGTTGAAATTAAGAGGAAAGTTACCATACACAAATTCTAATGTGATTAGTGAGTTACTGTACTCAAATTGTGAGTGAATTTTGTGAGATTTAGAGAGCTCTCAAGTATTGTGAGTATTGTCTCCTTACACCATTGTCTTATCTTGTGAGATTTAGAGAGCTCTCAAGTGGCGACATTCCTCACTCATCTTGGAGCAAACCACCATCCAAGTGGCTTAATCACTTCTCTAGCTTCATTCTCCTAAGTTTCCTTTCACTCATCTTTTTCCATTCCATTTCCATTCCAAATTTCAATTCCGAAATCTATGTCTTGTTCTTGTTTTAATGCTTTGTTTCCTATTCGGTTTCATTGATTATGTTTAGTTTCCTCTCTTTAATTTCAGCAACTTTACTTGTCATCATCTTCACCATAATTGTGTTTTTTCCTTTTGACCTTATGGAAATGAACCTTAACATCTACTTAACACTTGTTAAGTTAATATCCAGTGGGGATTTTCCTTAGGTTTCTCACCTTAATTGCTAAATAATCTCAATCTTAATTCTAAAGTGCCACCTGATCCAGCCGCTTGACTCGAATGTCAACACTCCTTCTCTCCAGCTCCAAACCTTCCAAGAAACCTGAAAGAACAGAAAGGCGCCTCTGCGGCCAGTGTAGCTCCGACGCTCAAGTCAGTGGACAAATCAACAAATTCTCTTAGAGAAAACTAGGAACCGTGCAAGTGAGTTGTTACTAAAAATGAATCTCCCTTGAATACCGTTAGGAATTCTATATATATACCTGTGTTTTTCTCTCTCCTGACGGTTATTCCTCTCGACACGTGGACCGTATTTGGTCGTACACGTGTCACCATCTGGAGTACCTGCAACTAAAACGTTACTTTCCCTTTACTCCTGCAACTAAGTTATCCACACAAGGAGTAACTTAGCATGCAGGCTACTCTGGGCACAGCCTTAAAGCTGGTTAACACTGGTTATCACGGTTCTCAGAGCACATGGGCAAATATACCACTTATCTCTTGTATTTAGACCATGTAATAAACGTTTACCAAGTCTTCTCCAATACCCGACGATGTCATCTTTCGGCAATCACGTGCAATCTAGGCGTTTACTGATCTCATACGAGAGAAGTAGGAGACCGCCGCCTTCTTCAACAAACGGCGATTCCCTCAACTTCTAAGCTACATTCTCTTTTCTCTTGCTCTTCTTGATCCATGCATTCTCCCGCCATGTCGTTCCACGTGGCACCCTGTGATTGGTCCGCGTGGCAATCTACTGCTGAAGTCGCCGACCGGATTAGCTCTCGCTGGGAACCTTGGTCTCAACTTAACACGCGTTGGCAAGAACCCCGATGACCGATCGCCCTCTGCATGTGCTTACTGTAAGGACCTGAAAAATTAAATTGGAATAAAAGAGTTATATTTTAAATGAATTCTAAGTATGTTTTTATTTAGAATAGAAATGGAGGAAAAAGTTAAGTTTAGAAGGCTACGAGGTCGCCGGTCGCCTGCTACACATGAGCGCCAGGTGGACATCGCGCGGGCGCGAGAGGCATGCAGGCATCGCGCGGGCGTGAGAGGCATGCAGGCATCGCGCGGGCGCGAGAGGCATGCAGGCATCGCGCGGGCGTGAGAGGCATGCAGGCATCGCGCGGGCGCGAGAGGCATGCAGGCATCGCGCGGGCGCGAGAGGCATGCAGGCATCGCGCGGGCGCGAGAGGCATGCAGGCATCGCGCGGGCGCGAGAGGCATGCAGGCATCGCGCGGGCGCGAGAGGCATGCAGGCATCGCGCGGGCGCGAGGGGCATACGGGCATCGCGCGGGCGCGAGGCACGCGGGCATTGCCAGGGCGCGATGCATGTGGACGTGGCCAAGGCGCGAGAGTTATGAGGGCGTCGCCAGGGAAGACATCGGTTGTCTCCCAGAGGAAGACATCGGTCGTTCGCCAGGAAGATGTCATCGGCGAAAGGTCATCGCGCGACGTTGAGTTACACCCAGAGAACGTGGGCCCCAGACTCCCAGCAAGAGATGTTCTGCACGCGCGCCACGTAGACAAAAGAGTGGTTCAGAATAGTGACCTCAGAGCGTAGCCTGCACAGAGGCACGCTTAGTAGTACTATTCCGGGAAGCGTGCACGCAAACTTCCCTGCAGAGTAGGTGGTGGCAGCTGCTTTTGGAGGGATAAGTTGGTTTAAGTTACAAAAATCCACTGCTGAGAGAAAAGAAAACATTGTTGTATTCGACGAGAGAAAGAGTGAGTTCCCTCCCTTCTCCTCCAGTTACCCCCTCCGTGTTGCGATTTCAGCATCTCCACACAAGAGTACGACGAGAAGCGACACCATTGGAGCACCTGGGAAAGTTCTCTGCAACTCCTTCAAAACCAGACTCAAGAATAGAGCCAAGGCATTCTTCAAGCTCTGTTGGATTTCGAAGCTCCTGGTGGTTGCGCAAGTCCAGGTAAGGGAAGCTAGACCTCTTTTTCCATACAAGCCATAGTGTAGCTATCTCTGAAGTGAGGGCGACGTGGTCGCCATTTTTGTTTTCATCTGCGTAAAATGCTCTGTTTGTGTGCTTGGGCGATGTGGTCGCCGGTTTTATATACAGTCTTCGAAACACCCTGTTTTTGAACTAGATCGCCGGTTTTGGCGTTGTTTGTGAACTCTCTGTTTTTGGGTGTTGTTTTGAAACTACTTGAGATTTAAATGAAATATTCGAAGATCTGAACCTTGAAATGATTCGTTGCTGTGACTTGAATCAATTACTCGAGTGGTATGATGTTTTTGAATGCTGTGAATGTGGGATCGAGGCATAGTATTTTCAGGAAAGAAAATACCGTGTAAGATCTTGTAGTAGGTGCATTGATCGGTGATTCCTAAGGGGATATCCTGACTCTGCTGAGGTAATGGAATCACGTAGAGGAAGTTACTCAGTTGTTGAGAGTCGAAGGAGGTCTATATGATGGGCGTCTCGTGTGAAAAAGAACGAGCTCCGCCTGTCCTATGGATTAACCCTGTCATACCAGGAGAACTATTGACATTGAGATGATATATGCGCATGCTGTGTGGATTCACAGCGACCCTGTGTGGATTTCACAGTGGTGTGGTATGACAGGTGCAGATCTCTGAGTCTAATCAACGCACGAGTCAATCCGGAAGTAGTGTCAAGTGTCTTGTGTGGTGAGTCAGTGGAAAGTCTGACGTGAGAAATGAGAAACATTGATAGTTTATAGACACTTGATGCAGTATTGTGAAATGGAATGACTATGGGTGAATGTTGTGAAATGTGTGATTTTGGGCGATCAGGTGAATGATATGAGCAACTCTACGTTTTACATGGATATTTTGAAACTTGTTTTACTTTGATTGTCATGTTCATGATTTAAACTCTCTTTAAAATATCTAGCTTACCCTGCGTATTTTGGTTCTGTGGTTTTCTCTTAAAACTGTGATGATCGTGTATTTTACACGGGAGCAGATGATCTTCCAGGAAGTAGAGCTCCTTAGTGAGTGATCGCCGAGGAGGAGATCGCCGGTTTTCTGTCTCTATCGGGTGATCGCCTGTTTCTGCCTCTATCGGGTGATCGCCTGTTTTTTTTTCTGTCCTGATAGGTGATCGGCTGTTTTGGCTCCTCTGATAGGAGATCGGTCTCGTCCGATAGGAGATCGGTTTCTTCCGATAGGAGATCGCCTGCTTTGTTTTTTTTACTGTATTTTGTTTATGTTTCTGGAAAATTTGACCGAAATTGTATTAAACTCCCTAAGAGGAGCAACTTCATTTTATATATATAATATTTTGTTCATAGAATCTATTTGTCACCTTTACTTTCATTTTATATTTATTTCAAAGTAATTTGGAGGGATGTTACACTTACGACCGACCGGTGCCTCATAACTTCCCCCCGATGACCATGCGGTGTCTTATGCCTATCCACCGATGACCGTGCGGTGCCTCAAAACTTCCCCCTGATGACCGGGCGGTGTCTCCAAGCGCTTATCTAGGCACCGTTCTGGGGGTGGCGGCCACTAGGTACCCGACTACCGATCACCGTTGTGGGTAATATCCTCCCTGATTCACTTGCTCTTTCTACCACGTGCCACTCTGTGCATGGTCCACGTGGTCACCTGCTGCTGACGTCGTCAACTACTGATGACCGACCGGAACACAAGTCCCCAGTCTCGAGCTGTGAACCTGTTCACAGCAAAGAGACTAAGAAGTCATCTTCTGGCGGTCTACAGGAGCGCACACTCTGGCAATAACACTGTTTCATTCCTTCTTCTTCGCCTTCAGACATTCAAAACATCTCTCTGTGAGACCTTTCGACTTCTTCAATCCTCCAACCTTCGTGACGCTTTTCTGATCACCCAAAGGTAACCTTTTATCTCTTCTACTGATAACTGATCACCCCTCTTCTAGGAGGCACACTGATGACCGATCACTCGCTAATCCAAACAGCCTGCGAGGTCCACTCCACATGGCCTTGGTCCATGCTGCGGGACCCAGCTGACATGGATCACCCTTTACTATCTGTCCTCGACGACCGAGGTCTGGCCACTACACAAGCCCCCCAGGCCCGAGTTGTAACTTGTCTCAATGAAGAGCCTTATAACCCGCCTGATCGCTATCGAACCTACCGGGCTGACGGGCTCTCACTTTTTGCCGATGACCGAGGTCATGTAACGAATGAATTATAAATTTTGTCTTTACAATTCGAAGTACTCTTTCTCCTCTACAACTCAATTTTCACCTCGTGTGGGTTGTTTGTAAAGGTCATCTTCCGCTCTCTTCACTTAGCCTTGTTTCTTTGTGCGTTTAACTGACATGCCAAGTGTTCTGCATCATCGCCAGAAATTCCTCTGATCTGGTACTCGCCGAATTAAATTCGGGCGATGTTGCCTTCTTTACCCAAATAAGACGTCCTCTGTGGGATCACCTTTTGCAACCTTCTATTCACTTTTTCACTTGTCATTTCTTTATACGAACTCCCCTTTCCTGCACCTGCTCGAAGGCAAGGAGGACTTCTTCTTTCTCGCCTGCACTTGCTCAAAGGCAAGGAGGTCTTCCTCTGTTGCCTACACTTGCTCAAAGGCAAGGAGGACTTCCTCTGTTGCCTACACTTGCTCAAAGGCAAGGAGGTCTTCCTCTGTTCTCGCCTGCACTTGCTCAAAGGCAAGGAGGGCTTCCTCTGTTGCCTACACTTGCTCAAAGGCAAGGAGGTCTTCCTCTGTTGCTGATCCGGTCGGTCATCGGTAGTCGATGACATCAGCAGCAGTTGACCACGTGGACCATTCACAGAGTAACACGTGGTAGAGGATAGCAGGCGAATCAGCGAGGCGATCACTCAGAATGGTAATCGCCTATCGCCTGTGATGATGAGTAATCGCCTATCGCCTTGAGGTGAGTAATCGCCTATCGCCTTGAGGATGAGTAATCGCTCATCGCCGGTATGGATCAGTAGTCGCCTAGATTGCACATGATCGCCGTGTGTTAAGGTTAGGAGATCAGGTGGTCAGCAAGTCGCCGAAAGAGCACATCGCCGGGTGTTTGAGAAGACTTGGCAAGCACTTGTTGTATGGTCTAAGTACAGAGGATAAGTGGCATATCTGCCACCATGTGTAGTGTGAGCTGCAATGCCTAGGGTTAACCAGCTCGCCATGTTAAGGTTGCGCCCAGAGTAGCCTGTGTACTAAGCTACTCCCTGTGTGGATAACTTAGTCGCAGGGGCACAGTGGAAGTAACGTTTCAGCTGCAAATACTCCAGATGGTGACACGTGTACAACCAGATGTTATCCACGTGACAAGAGGAATAACCGTCAGGAGAGAGAAAGACTCAGGTATATATACGAAACTCTTAACGAAATTGAAGAAAGGTTTTGGACAGATTCTTATAGCTTACACATTTGAGAGTTTCAGTTACACACGAGTCTCACAGAGAGATTCAGATATAGTTTTGGTGTTCCTGTTGCCTGACTTGAGCGTCGGAGCTACAACGGCCGCCAGAGGCGCCGTTTGTGTGTTTTGCAGGCAGCGTTTGGAGTTCCGGTGGTGGTTCTTGGAGCGTTCCTGCAGAACAGAAGGCTAGACGAAGGAGTGACGAGGCAATCCTCCACGTTCGAGTCAAGCGGCAGGATCATTAGGCGCCCACCGTGGGGCCCGTGTGAATTTTGTTCCCATCCACGTTGCAGTTCTTGAAGTTTCTTGAGGTTTCTTGGAGCTTCTTGATCTTTTCGTCGAGGTTTCTTGAAGTTACGTTGAAGTGTTGAGAAGATGAGAAGAAGAACCAGGCAAACCTCACCTGCGCCATCTGCTGAAGAAGGAGCTGTTACCATGGCGCAGGCAGGGGAGATGATGCGCGCGTTGCAAGATAGCGTCGCGGAATCGAGAGCTGATCAGGAGAAAATGCGTGTAGAGCTGACTGCAGCGTAGAGAAGAAACGAAGAGTTGAGCCGTATGAATGAAGAGCTGCGTAGGGAATTGCAGGCGCAGAAGGAGCGCGCAGCTGAAGAGAGGACGTCGACGCCACAGTCGCCTCCGAGAGCATTCCCTATGCCTTTCTCCCTCGAAATCATGAACACGGTGGTGCCTCCCAATCTGGTGGGACTGAAAGCGTCGTTCACGGGGGTGGAAGATCCAGAAGCACACCTGACAACCTTCCACACTCAGATGATGCTGACTGGAGGTTCAGATGCTGTGTACTGCAAGATGTTCATGAGTACGTTGCGCGGAGTGGCGATGGAGTGGTTCGTGAGCCTGCCAGAGGGCCACGTCACTTCCTTCCATCAGTTTGCGAAGCTGTTCACGGAGCAGTACATCATTAACCGACCTATGCCAGTCGTGTACTACGACCTGTTTGACGTGCGCCAGTATCAGGGGGAGCCGTTGAGGGACTACCTCAATCGCTTTGGGGCGCAGGTGGTGAGATTGGCCGTCAAGGATGAAGGCATGCTGGTGCATGCGTTCAAGAGAGGTGTCCTCCCTGGTCCTTTCAGTGAATCGCTCATCAGGAGCCACCCTGCCACCTTCACCGAGATACGGCGACGTGCGGTGGCACACATAGTAGCAGAGACAGAGGTCTCTGAGAAGAGAAGAAGTGCTGCACCGTCGAAGCCATGTGGAGGTCAGGGGAATCAGCAGCAACAAGCGTGGGTGCATGAGATCAAGGAAGGGAGGAAGGAGCAGGAAAGGTCTCGCCCTTATGCACCAAGGAAGGACCAGACCAGGGGGCGTGCAAGCAACGCACCCCCCAGGTATGATTTCATGATAAGTTTGGCGGAGCTGATCGTCATCCCTGCTGTGGCAGCAAGACTCCATGTGCCAGAGAAAACCGACAGGGTACTTGGAGGGAGGAAGGATGAGTGGTGTGAATTCCATCAAGCTTATGGACATACACTCCGTATCTGCCTGGCGTTGGGGCGTCAGCTTGCTGAGTTGGTGGAGACAGGGTTCCTGACTGATTACCTGCAGAAGACACAAGGTGATCGCGCTTCGGGGTCCCAGGAAGGCGACCAGCAGCATGAACTCCCTGTGTTTGGGGAGGTGAGGTGATGGAAGAGGCTACACTGGGGGGGCTCCCAGAGCTGAAGCGGAAGGCATGATCGCCCCACGTGTGTGCATCGCTAGGGCGGTCATCGCCGGTTAAAGGAGACCCCATCCAGAGTGGTTGAGACGTTGAAGAATGGAGCTTGTCGGCTGGTGACTCTGGACGGAACAACTATTCCCAGAACCCAGGACGCTACATGTTTCTTTCCTACTTTCGTTAAGTTGTAAAGTAGATGCGCTATCGCGCCGTACACACACTTAGTGTATTAAACAGTTGAGCAGATCAGGGGCACTCTTTTTAACGATGCCACCCAATAAAAGATTTTCAGTACATAAAGTGTGTGAGTGTTCCCAGTTTAATGTTCTCCTTGCCCCAGGTGCAAGACCAGGTGATCGGTGGTGAGTTACCAAGTGGCCACCACCTGCAGATCAGCCCCTAGATAAGCGCTGGGATGTAGAGCGTGATTAGCCATCAGTGCATGCAGACCACGATCAGCCGTCGGTGCATGTAGAGAGTGAGTACTCGGTCGGTGCACGGTCATCGGGGTCTTGCTAACACGTGTTAAGCTGGGACCCAAGTTCCCAGCGAGAGCGTTAAGCATGCACCTCGTATGATTCCAGAAGAAGAGATCCTCGCCGGTCGGGACGTCGGTGAACGCGCGATGAGGCAATGCAGGCAGGGCGCGCCCAATGTGTGCGCTTAGACAGCCACGCCTGGCGCCCCCCCCCCCCCTGGGAGCGTGCGCCCACGAGAAAGTCCTCCCTCGACTTTGTACAGCGAGGTGTAGGCGAGAGAAAGTCCCCTTCCTCTGCTTTATACAGCAAGGTTGAGGCAAGAGAAAGTCCTCACCTCTGCTTTATACAGCAAGGTTGAGGCAAGAGAAAGTCCTCACCTTTGCTTTATACAGCAAGGTTAAGGCAAGAGAAAGTCCTCTTCCTTTGCTTTTTACAGCAAGGTTGAGGCACCAGAGGAAGTCCTCCTTGCCTTTGAGCAAGTGCAGGCACCAGAGGAAGTCCTCCTTGCCTTTGAGCAAGTGCAGGCACCAGAGGAAGTCCTTCTTGCCTTTGAGCAAGTGCAGGTGAGAACAGAGGAAGTCCTCCTTGCCTTTGAGCAAGTGCAGGCACCAGAGGAAGTCCTCCTTGCCTTTGAGCAAGTGCAGGCACCAGAAGAAGTCCTCCTTGCCTTTGAGCAAGTGCAAGCGAGAAAGAGGAAGTCCTCCTTGCCTTTGAGCAAGTATAGGCAACAGAGGAAGACCTCCTTGCCTTTGAGCAAGTGTAGGCAACAGAGGAAGACCTCCTTGCCTTTGAGCGAGTGCAGGCGAGAAAGAAGAAAGTCCTCTTCCCTTTGCTTTTTACAGCAAGGTTGAGGTGAGAGAACCAAGTCCTCTTCCTCTGCTTTTCACAGCAAGGTTGAGGCGAGAGAAAGTCCTCTTCCTCTGCTTCTTAAAGCAAGGTTGAGGCAAGAGAACCAAGTCCCTTTCCTCTGCTTCTTACAGCAAGGTTGAGGCGAGAGAACCAAGTCCCTTCCCTCTGCTTTTTACAGCGAGGCTGAGGTGAGAGAGGCAAGACCTCACCCACGACTTCTTACAGCGAGGTTGAGGCAGGAGGGGTCGTCGAGAAGCACTTTTCTTCCCCAAAACACAGGCGTCATAGTTGGTGTTCAGACCCTCTATGCACTCAGCGCTGGTGTGGCAGAGAAGTGCAGCGAAGCCAGAAGCGCGATGACTGATCGGTGGAGCACTAACATGCTAGTCAGTGGTCGGTGGTAGAAGCAAGTTCTGCTGCGTGAAGCCGAAGCGTTTAGGCCCGTTAAGTCATTCATCCAGCATGAAGTTATGTTGAAGGCAATGCTAAGGTAACAGTTAGCCACGATCAAGTCAGAGGCCAAGTTTGAGCGGTTGCAGTTAGATCGCGCTAAAGCCTAAGCTAGTTAACAGTTAGTAACATGCAGAGAGTTAAAGAGAAGAAATGCAGCGAACCCTAGCGCGTTTGAGAAGAGGAAAACAGGGAAGGTGAATCTCTAGATGATCCAGAGAGACGCTTTGAATGTTTGAAGGCGAAGAAGAAGAAATGAAACAGTGTTAGTACCAGAGTGTGCGCTTCTGTAGACCGCCAGAAGACGATTTCTTAGTCTCTTCGCTGAGAACAAGTTCACAGCTCGAGACTGGGGGGCTTGTGATCCGGTCGGTCATCGGTAGTCGATGACATCAGCAGCAGTTGACCACGTGGACCATTCACAGAGTAACACGTGGTAGAGGATAGCGGGCGAATCAGGGAGACGATCACTCAGAATGGTAATCGCCTATCGCCTTGAGGTGAGTAATCGCCTATCGCCTTGAGGATGAGTAATCGCTCATCGCCGGTATGGATCAGTAGTCGCCTAGATTGCACATGATTGCCGTGTGTTAAGGTTAGGAGATCAGGTGGTCAGCAAGTCGCCGAAAGAGCACATCGCCGGGTGTTTGAGAAGACTTGGCAAGCACTTATTGTATGGTCTAAGTACAGAGGATAAGTGGCATATCTGCCACCATGTGTAGTGTGAGCTGCAATGCCTAGGGTTAACCAGCTCGCCATGTTAAGGTTGCGCCCAGAGTAGCCTGTGTACTAAGCTACTCCCTGTGTGGATAACTTAGTCGCAGGGGCACAGTGGAAGTAACGTTTCAGCTGCAGATACTCCAGATGGTGACACGTGTACGACCAGATGTTATCCACGTGACAAAAGGAATAACCGTCAGGAGAGAGAAAGACTCAGGTATATATACGAAACTCTTAACGAAATTGAAGAAAGGTTTTGGACAGATTCTTATAGCTTACACATTTGAGAGTTTCAGTTACACACGAGTCTCACAGAGAGATTCAGATATAGTTTTGGTGTTCCTGTTGCCTGACTTGAGCGTCGGAGCTACAACGGCCACCAGAGGCACCGTCTGTGTGTTTTGCAGGCAGCGTTTGGAGTTCCGGCGGTGGTTCTTGGAGCGTTCCTGCAGAACAGAAGGCTAGACGAAGGAGTGACGAGGCAATCCTCCACGTTCGAGTCAAGCGGCAGGATCAGTTGCCTACACTTGCTCAAAGGCAAGGAGGACTTCCTCTGTTGCCTACACTTGCTCAAAGGCAAGGAGGTCTTCCTCTGTTCTCGCCTGCACTTGCTCAAAGGCAAGGAGGGCTTCCTCTGTTGCCTACACTTGCTCAAAGGCAAGGAGGGCTTCCTCTGGTGCCTACACTTGCTCAAAGGCAAGGAGGACTTCCTCTGGTGCCTACACTTGCTCAAAGGCAAGGAGGACTTTGAACTTCGCTGGATGCCTCCGATCGCCAAAGGACGATGAGGACTTTGAAAACCTTTCACTTGTGCCCCTGATCGCCTAAGGGCGATGAAGACTTTAAAACTTTTTCACTTGAAACGTGCGCATTCATTTTACTTCTACCTCGAATCACTTTAGGTGATAAGGTTTTTTTTTTTTTTTTTCAAAAACTTCTTTAAATCGATAAGCACTCATACTTTAGTATACTTCAAAATTGCAATTTTGACTTTCTTATTTCTTTGGTGGCCTCGTTAAAAACCCTTCTTAGGGAAAAAAGAGTGCCCCCTTTGTATCTGTTTTTACAAAACTGTTAATGATTTCTCTGAGTTTGTACTACTTACAAAGCTTTAACTGAAATAAAACTTGAGGTGAGTGGCGTTCCAAGTACGAGGAATCGCCCCTCCTTCTAGTGTCTCCAAGCGGTAGGCGCCGTTCCCAAGTGCTTCGGTTATTCTAAACGGTCCTGTCCACTTGGGCGACAACTTATTCTCCATCTCGTACTGGTGGGCTTTCCTCATCACCAGATCGCCGGTTTTAAACTGCCTCTGTATTACCCTAGAATTGTATCTTCGTTCAATTCTTCTTTTCACCACTTCAGCTTTCACTCTTGCTTCCTCTCTGACCTCATCTAGCAAATCCAGGTTCATTCTTCTCTCTTCATTTGATTCTTCTGCTACAAAGTGTTGAAATCTCGGCGAGCTCTCCTAGATCTCAACTGGAATCATTGTGTCACAGCCATACACTAAACTAAAAGGAGTTTCGTGGGTACCTGACTGCTCAATTGTGTGGTATGCCCAAATTATGCGAGGTACCTCATCAGCCCACGATCCTTTAGCTTTCTCTAACCTCTTCTTCAAGCCTCTCAACAGAACCCGATTAGCGGATTCTACCTGGCCATTCGTCTGTGGGTGTTCCACGGATGCAAACACTTGTTGAATTCCCACATCCTCACACAGCTTCTTCAACAGGTGGCTTGCAAACTGAGTCCCATTATCCGATACTAGACGCTTAGGCACCCCAAATCGGCACACAATGTTCTTCCACACAAAGTTTTCGATCTTGGGTGCCGTGATTTGGGCAACTGGCTCCGCTTCAATCCACTTAGTGAAGTACTCAATCGCCACCACCAAGTACTTCCTCTGCCTGATCGCCATCGGGAAAGGCCCCAGAATATCAATTCCCCATGTATGAAATGGCCAAGGGCTATAAATCGACTTAAGCTCTTCTGGGGGCGACTTGTGCCAATCGGCGTGCTGCTGGCACTACTTGCAGCACTGGGCGTACTACTTGCAGCACTGGGCGTACTACTTGCAGCACTGGGCGTACTTCTTGCAATCCTCTCTCATCGACAGCCAATAATATCCTGCACGAAGAGTTCTAGCGGCTAGAGCTCAACCCCCGATGTGACTTCTGCATATACCTTCATGGAGCTCAGCCATAATCCTTGTGCATTTCTCCCCGTGTATACATACCAGGAGTGGGTGTGTGAACCCGAACCTGTACAACTCACCATCTACCAGGGTGAACCTGGTGGAGTTCTTCTTGATCTTCCTGGACTCTACTGGATCCATTGGAAGCACGCCATCGGCTAAGTAACGCTGGTATTGCGTAATCCACGTATTTGGCTTATGTGTGGCACAGACCTGTGCGACGTTCACTCCCATCACAAGGAATGCCCTTATCCTTGGCGTTCTCTGTAACATCCCGCCAAATACTTTTCATATTTATATAATAAAAATAAAGGTAAACAATTATATTGAAGTGAACATAATTATATATATGTAATGAAGTTTCTCCTCACAGGGAGTTTAATACATAATCGGTCACTTTTCCAGAAAACGTAAACAAAATACAGTAAAATATAAATACAGGCGATCTCCTAACAGCAAAAAGGCGATCTCCTATCAGAGAACGGCGATCTCCTATCAGAAAACAGAAAAAGGGTGATCGCCTAACAGAAATAGGAACAGGCGATCTCCTTCCGGCGACCACTCACTGAGGAGCTCTACTTCCTACAACATCATCTGCTCCCGTGTAAATTATACACGATCATCACAGGTTTAAGAAAAAGCCAAACACAACACCAAAAAATCACAGGGTAAGCTAGACATTTGAAAAAGAGTTTAGATATGAAACTTTAAAATCAAGATGAAACAAATTAAAGACACCCACGTAAAAACTATCAATTTTCTCGTTCCCTTCACTTGACCACCAAGTAATCACACATTTCACAATATTCTCAAGAGTCGTTCTATTTCATATAATGCATCAAGTGTCTATCAATTTCAGTGTTCCTCATTTCTCACGTCAGACTTCCACTGACTCATCACACAAGACACTTGACACTACTTCCGGAAGACTCGTGCATTGACTAGACTCAGAGATCTGCACCTGTCATACTAAACTGCTGTAATGTTTCCACAGCTATGCGCATCAACACAATCTCGATCTCAATTTCATCACTCTCACAGTATGACAGGGTGAATCCACACAACAGGTCAAGTAGTTATCTTTCAAACACTTACCCATACGTATGAGCCTCCATCGACTCTCAACGTCTGAATAACTTCATCTATATGAATTCATTATCTCAGGAGAGTCAGGATATCTCATTATAGAAATCACCGATCAATGCACATCCTACACGATCTTACACGGTATTTTCTTTCCTGAAAATACTATGCCTTGATCCTACATTCACAACATTCAACACATCATACAACACTTAATGAACGATTCCAATCACAGTAAAACTCATTCCAAGGTTCAGATTTTCGAATATCACATTTAAATCTCAACAGTTTCAAAACAACACAAAAACAGGGAAGTTCGAAAAACAACGCCAAAACCGGCGATCTCATCCAAAAACAGGGGATTATACAATAATAGTTGAAAACCGGCGACCACGTCGCCCTATCATCTCAATCATCGAATATAAGGTTTTTCGTTGGAAATAAGGTTAGCTTCCCTTACCTGGACTTGCGCAAAACACCAAGAGCTCCAAAACCCACCGAGCTGAAAGGATGCCTTGGCTCTATTTTAGCGTCTGGTTTGTAGAACTTGCAGAGAACCTCCCAGGTGCTCCAAGGGCAGTCGTCGCTCGTCGCACTGGTGCTTGAGGATGCCTGAATCGCAGCGCGAAGGACAGAAAAGGAGAAGAATGAAGGTAAACTCACTCTTTCACTCTTGAACCCCTGCAACGTCCTTTGCCTCTCAGAAGTGGGTTTTTGAATCTTAAACCAACTTGTCCACAAAAGCCGCTGCCACCACCCACTCTACAGGGAAGTTTGCGTGTACGCTTCCCTGAACAGTACGATTACGCATGCCTCTGCGCAGGCCAACACTCTGAGGTCACTATTCTGAACCACCCTTTTTGTCTACGTGTCGCGCGTGCAGTATGTCTGATGCTGAGAGCCTGGGTCCCACCTTATCTGTGTGAACTCGACATCGTGCGATAACCTTCCACCGATGACTGCTCGCGCGATGACTATCCACCGATGCCTCATCCTGGAGGACGACCGATGTCTCTCCCTAGGAGATGACCGATGTCTCGCCCTGGCGATGACCGCATGCCTCGCGCCCTGGCGATGCCCGCAAGTCTCGCGCCCTGGCGATGTCCGCATGCCTCGCGCCCGGCGATGCCCGCATGCCTCGCGCCCTGGTGATGCCCGCATGCCTCGCGCCCTGGCGATGCCCGCATGCCTCGCGCCCGGCGATGCCCGCATGCCTCGTGCCCGGCGATGCCGGCATGCCTCGCGCCCGGCGATGCTCGCATGCCTCGCGCCCGGCGATGCCCGACGACACATCGCCACGCCTTGCTGTAGGTTCTTCATCCCACTATGTTACGTCCAAGGTATCATCTCCACATGACTTGGTGACGTCGGTAGCTTCACATTTCCAAGAGTAGGTCAGCACTACTCCTCGTGCGCCCATGCATGCAACACCAAGGACGATTTCTTATGCTCAAGCATAGAGTTTTGCATGCACAGCGTATCTAAGGCTTAACCCACACCTTGATACGTGTGGTTTTGTGGAACCCACTCTGGTTGATCCAGTATCCTGACCACATACTGAGTGCACTTTCGGCGATCATGTGCACCATAGGCGACTGGCGATCACGTGCAACCTAGGCGACAGGCGATCATGTACTAACTAGGCGATCTCATAGTCTTCTAAACTACACTTTCCTTCCTTTTTTATTTTAAATAAAAACATACTTAGAATTTATTTAAAATATATCCCTTTTTATTCCAATTTAATTTTACAGGTCCTTACATTCTCAAGGTCTCCTGAGTCAAAGACCTGTGACTCCTCGCCGTTCCCCCCGTCGACTTGGTCACCTGAAACACCTGGTGATCTGCCACGAACGCCCTTGGTGTCTTCAATGTTTCTTGAATAACAGTCCTCTGCCTACCCCCCTTGCCTGAACTGGCGAGCTTGGCAAGCAAGTCAGCTCGGGCATTTTGCTCCCTTGGTACGTGCACTACCTCAAATGAGGTAAAAGAACTCTTCAACTCCTGCACATATGCCAAGTAAGCCGCCATCTGCGGGTCCTTGGCCTGGAACTCGCCAACTACTTGCCCTGTGACCAGCATCGAGTCACTTTTGGTCACCAACACTTTAGCTCCCATCTCCTTTGCCAACAGGATACCTGCAATCAATGCCTCATACTCTGCTTGATTGTTGCTGGCTTTGAAAGCAAACCTCAGGGACTGTTCTATCAGCACACCGTTGGGCCCCTCTAGAATGACTCCAGCACCGCTACTGTAACATCCCGCCAAATTTCTTTTCATAAATATAAAATGAATTAAAGGTAAAACAATAATATTTAAGTGAACATAATTATATATAAGTAATGAAGTTGCTCCTCACAGGGAGTTTAATACATAACTGGTCAAATTTTCTCAAAACTTAACAAAATACAGTCAAATACATCGAAACCGGCGGTCTCCATACATAAACCGGCGATCTCCTAACAGAAGCCCCAAAACAGGCGATCACCACAAAGAGATAGAAACAGGCGATCTCTTCCCCGGCGACCACTCACTAAGGAGCTCTACTCCCTGGAAGATCATCTGCTCCCGTGTAAATTATACACGATCATCACAGTTTTAAGAAAACAACCACAAAACCAAAACACGCAGGGTAAGCTAGACATTTTAAAGAGAGTTTAAATATGAACATTAAAATCAAGATAAAACAAATTCAAGATACCCACGTAAAACTATAGAGTTTCTCATTCCCTTCACCTGATCGCCAAGAAATCACACATTTCACAATATTTTCAAGAGTCATTCTATTTCACAAAATGCATCAAGTGTCTATCAATTCAATGTTCCTCATTTCTCACGTCAGACTACCACTGACTCAGCACACAAGACACTTGACACTACTTCCGGAAGACTCGTGCATTGACTAGACTCAGAGATCTGCACCTGTCATACTAAACTGCTGTAATGTTTCCACAGCTATGTGTAACATCCCGCCAAAATACCATACAAATGTATATAATGAAAATAAAGGTAACAAATAGATTGAAGTGAACAAAATATTATATATATGAAATGTAGTTTCTCCTCACAGGGAGTTTAATACAAATTCGGTCAAATTTTTCCAGAAACATAAACAAAATACAGTAAAAAAAACGAAGCAGGCGATCTCCTATCGGAAGAGACCGATCTCCTATCGGACGAGGCCGATCGCCCATCGGGGGACCCAAAAACAGCCGATCTGCTTCCGGCGACCACTCACTAAGGAGCTCTACTTCCTGGAAGATCATCTGCTCCCGTGTAAGTTATACACGATCATCACAGTTTTAAGAGAGCAGCCACAGAACCAAAACACGCAGGGTAAGCTAGACATTTTAAAGAGAGTTTAAATAAGGATAATTAAAATAAAATCAAGGTAAACAATTTCAAGATATTCACGTAAGTTATCAAGTTTCTCATACTCTTCACCTGATCGCCCAGAAATCACACATTTCGCAATACTTTCCAGAGTCATTCTATTTCACAACTGTATCAAGTGTCTATCCATTTCAAGTTCCTCATTTCACATGTCAGACCACCACTGACTCAGCACACAAGACACTTGACACTACTTCCGGAAGACTCATGCATTGATTAGACTCAGAGATCTGCACCTGTCATACCATACCACTGTGAAATCCACACAGGGTCGCTGTGAATCCACACAGCATGCGCATATATAATCTCAATGTCAATAGTTCTCCCGGTATGACAGGGTTAATCCATAGAACAGGCGGAGCTCGTTCTTTTTCACACGAGACGCCCATTCATATGAACCTCCTTCGACTCTCACCAACTGAGTAACTTCCTCTATGTGATTCCATTATCTCAGCAGAGTCAGGATATCCCCTTAGGAATCACCGATCAATGCACATCCTACACGATCTTACACGGTATTTTCTTTCCTGAAAATACTATGCCTCGATCCACATTCACAACGTTCAACACATCATACCACCCTTAAATAAATGATTCAAGTCACAGCAACGATCGTTCCAAAGATTCAGATTTTCGAAGATCACATTTAAGCTTCAACAGTTCAAAGTAACACCAAAAACAGAGAGTTCACAAACAACGCCAAAACCGGCGATCTAGTTCAAAAACGGGGTATTTCGAGTCTGCATTTGAAACCGGCGACCACGTCGCCCAAACACATAGCACAGAGCATTTTACAAAGATGAAAACGAAAACCGGCGACCACGTCGCCCTCACTTCAGAAATAGCTAAACTATGGCTTGTATTGAAAATGAAGTCTAGCTTCCCTTACCTGGACTTGCGTAAAACACCAGGAGCTCCGAAACCCAACGAAGCTTGAAAAACGCCTTGGCTCTGTTTTTGCGTCTGGTTGAAGGACTTGCAGAGAATCTCCCAGGTGCTCTAATGGTGCTGCCTCTCGTCGTACTCTTGTGTGAAGATGCTAGAATCGCAGCGCGAAGGAGATATCTGGAGGAGAAGGGAGGTAACTCACTCTTTCTCTCTTTGAATGTTGCAACGTTTTTGTTCTCTCAGCAGTGGGTCTCTGCATCTTAACCCAACTTATCCACCAAAAGCAGCTGCCACACCCACTCTGCAGAGAAGTCTGAGAACCACTGCCCTGAACAGTACGACCACTGTTGTCTCTGGTGCATGCCAACCACTGCTCTGAACAGTACTACCACTGTTGTCGCTTGTGCATGCCAACCACTGCTCTGAACAGTACGACCGCGAGTGTCTCCTGCGCATGCCAACATTCTGATGTCACCACTCTAAACCACCCTTTTTGTCTACGTGGCGTGTGTGCAGGACGTTTCATGCTGGGAGTCTGGGTCCCACTTTACTCTGTGTAAAACTCGGCGTCGCGCGATAACTTTCCACTGCTGACTCATCCTGGCGAACGACCGATGCCTCCTTCGCCCTGGAAGACGACCGATGTCTTCCTCTGGGAGACGACCGATGTCTTCCTCTGGTAGACGACCGATGTCTTCCCTGGCGACGCCCTCATAACTCTCGCGCCTTGGCCACGTCCAAATGCCTCGCGCCCTGGCGATGCCCGCATGCCTCTCGCGCCTTGGTCACGTCCACATGCCTCGCGCCCTGGCAATGACCGCATGCCTCTCGCGCCTTGGCCACGTCCACATGCCTCGCGCCCTGGCAATGACCGCATGCCTCTCGCGCCTTGGCCACGTCCACATGCCTCGCGCCTGCGCGATGCCCGCATGCCTCGCGCGCCCGCGCGATGTCCACCTGGCGCTCAAGTGTAGCAGGCGACCGACGATCTCATAGCCTTCTAACTTAACTTTTCCTCCCTTTTTATTTTAAATAAAACATACATAGAATTCTTTTAAAATATAACCATTTTTATTCCAATTCAATTTTACAGGTCCTTACACTATGCGCATCAACACATTCTCGATCTCAAGTTCACCATTCTCACAGTATGACAGGGTTAATCCATATAACAGGCCGAGCTCGTTCTTTTTCACACGACTCACCCATACATATGAACCTCCTTCGACTCTCAACGCCTGAATAACTTCATCTATATGAATCCATTATCTTAGGAGAGTCAGGATAATCTCATTATAGACATCACCGATCAATGCACATCCTACACGATCTTACACGATATTTTCTTTCCTGAAAATACTATGCCTTGATCCCACATCCACAACATTCAACACATCGTATAACACTTAAATGAATGATTTCAATCACAGCAAAACTCACTCCAAGGTTCTTATTTTCGAATATCTCATTTAAATCTCAAACAGTTTCAAAGCAACACCAAAAACAGAGAGTTCGCAAATAACGCCAAAACCGGCGATCTGGTTCAAAAACAAGGTATTTCGAAGTCTGTATATAAAACCGGCGACCATGTCGCCCAAACACATAGAACAGAGCATTCACGAAGATGAAAACGAAACCGGCGACCACGTCGCCCTCACTTCAGAAACAGCTAATCTATGGCTTGTATTGAAAATGAAGGCTAGCTTCCCTTACCTGGACTTGCGTAAAACACCGAGAGCTCCAAAACCCACTGAGCTTGAAGGGTGCCTTAGCTCTGTTTTCAGCGCCTGGTTTGTAGAACTTGCAGAGAAGCTCCCAGGTGCTCTAAGGGCAGTCGTCGATAGCTAAGCAGGAACGTGATAAGGCCTGAATGGCAGAGAGAAGGAGAGAAAAGAGAAGGATGAAGATGCAGACACTCTTTCACTCTTGAGTCACTGTAACCTTCTTTGCCTTCCCGCAGTGGGCTTTTGAATCCAAGCCTACCTGTCCACGTATGTTGCTGCTGCCACCCCTTCTGCAGGAAAGCCTGAGTGTACGTTTTCACTGAACAGTACGACCACTGTTGTCTCTGGTGCATGCCAACCACTGCCCTGAACAGTACGACCACTGTTGTCTCTGGTGCATGCCAACCACTGCCCTGAACAGTACGACCGTGAGTGTCTCCTGCGCATGCTAACATTCTGATGTCACTATTCTGAACCACCCTTTTTGTCCACGTGGCGCGCGTGCAGGACGTTTCATGCTGGGAGCCTGGGTCCCACTTTCTCTGTGTGAAGCTCGACATCGCGCGATAACCTTCCACCGATGACCGCTCGCGCGATGACTATCCACTGAGGTCTCATACTGGCAAACGACCGATGTCTCTCCCTGGGAGACGACCGATGTCTCTCCCTGGGAGACGACCGATGTCTATACCTGGCGATGCCCGCATGCCACTCGCGACCCGGCGATGCCTGCATGCCTCGCGCCCCGACGACGCCCGCATGCCTTTCGCGCCCCAGCGTTGCCTCGCGCGCCCTGGTGACGTCCACATGCCTCGCGCCCTGGCGATGCCCGCATGCCTCTCGCGCCCTGGCGACGTCCACATGCCTCGCGCCCTGGCGATCATGTGTAGTAGGCGACCGACGATCATGTGCTAACTAGGCGACTTATAGTCTTCTAAGCTACACTTTCCTTCCTTTTTATTTCAAATGAAAACATACTTAGAATTCATTTAAAATATACTCTTTTATTCCAATTTAATTTTACAGGTCCTTACAGCTACCCTGCTGGTTCGACGATCCATCTACCGAAAGGACCCAACGAAAGCCATTTTCTTCAACGTGAGTCGCCTCTGACGAGAGCTCGACAAGAAAATCAGCGAAAACCTGCCCCTTAATTGGCCCTCGGGGTTCAAAGTTAATGTCGAACTCTGACAGCTCTACCGCCCACTTCACCATTCTTCCAGCGACATCAGGTTTCTTCAGGACCTTCTGAATTGGCAAATCGGTCATTATCAGGACGGTGAAGCTCTGAAAGTAATGACGCAACCTCCTTGCCGAAAATACCACCGCTAGAGTAGCTTTCTCCAAGGCCTGATACCTCACTTCGGGACCTTGTAGCACTTTACTCACAAAATAAATAGGCTTCTGGACCTGGTTTTGGTCTTGAACAAGCACCGCACTCACCGCTCTCTCAGTTATAGCATAATACAACCTGAGAGGCACTCCTACTAACGGTTTGCACAGAACCGGCGGGCTTGCTAAATATGTCTTAAGCTTCACGAAAACTTCTTCACACTCCTGGGTCCAGACAAACCTATTGTTTCTCTTTAAACATTGAAAATATGGGTGGCCCTTCTCGCCGCTAGCTGACACAAAGCGTGAGAGAGCAGCCATCCGACCTGTCAACTGCTGCACCTCCTTCACCGTAGCTGGGCTTCTCATCGCTATAATAGCAGCACATTTGTCAGGATTTGCCTTTATTCCTCTCTCCGTCAAAAGAATACCTAAAAATTTTCCTGCTTCCACGCCAAAAGTGCACTTCTCTGGGTTCAGTTTCAGCTTATACTTGGCTATCGTTACAAACAACTCTTCCAAGTCCAAGACGTGCCTGCTCCTCTCCAGGGAGGTCACCACCATATCATCAACATAGGCCTGCACATTCCTTCCCAGCATCGGTGCAAGTACCTTATCCATTAACCTTTGGTACGTGGCCCCAGCATTCTTCAGCCCAAACGACATTACTTTATAGCAAAAACACGACCTCTCTGTCATAAAGGCAGTCTTTTCTTCATCCATAGGATGCATCTTGATCTGATTATACCCCGAGAAGGCATCCAGAAAGCTCAACAACTTGCACCCTGCTGCACTGTCAACCAGGGCGTCTATACTTAGCAAAGGATATGAGTCCTTCGGACAAGCCTTGTTCAAATCCGTGAAATCGACACACATGCGCCATTTCCCGCTGCTCTTCTTAACCAGTACAACGTTAGTGAGCCACTCGGGGTACTGGATTTCCTGAATGTGACCTGTGGCGAGGAGCTTCTGCGTTTCATCTCTAATCGCCTGCCTCTTCTCCTCGTTGAACTTTCTTCTCCTTTGTCGCACTGGTCTAATCTGGGGGTCCATCGCCAGGTGGTGGCACAAGAAGTCAGGGTCGATTCCAGGCATATCCAAAGCAGACCATGCAAACGCGTCCAAATGCCTTTCTATCACCCCGGCGATCTAGTCTTGTGCTTCACGATCCAGAGATTTTCCCAGCTTGAAGACCTTGCCTTGTATTTTCCGCTCAACCCACTCCTCCACTGGTTGAGGCCTCCTTTCACTGGCGATCACCGCTTTGGCGATCCCTGTAGCCTTAGCCTCTTCTGGGCGATCGGCATTACTAACTCCTTTCCCAAAATCTGCCACGTGTGCATTCCCCTCGGCGATCACCTCCATCGCAACATCAACTGCTTCCCCCCTTGTCGCCTAGACTCCACGCCGGGAGGTGGTGTGGTTGAGATGTAGCTTATTGATCGCTTATTCTTGAGGTTGTTTTCGTAACACTTCTTTGCCTCCTTTTGATCAGACCGCAGGGTTATTACAACACCTTCCATTGAAGGGAGCTTAACCTTCATGTGCCTTGTTGAAGGCACCGCCCCTATCCGGTTGAGAGTTGGCCTCCCTAACAGGATGTTGTATGCTGAGGGGGCATTCACGACAAGGTATTTGATTTTCTCTGTTCTTGAAGCCGCCTCATCCGTGAAGGTGGTTCTCAACTCAATATACCCCCTGACCTCCACTTGATCGCCGGTGAAACCATACAAGCATCCTCCATAAGGTCTCAACTGATCAAGGGGTAGCTGCAACTTGTTGAAAGTTGGCCAGAACATTACATCGGCCGAACTTCCTTGATCAACCAGCACCCGATGGATCTTCCTTCCTGCCGTGACAAGAGAAACCACTATAGGATCGTTGTCATGCGGTACAACATCCCTTCGGTCTTCTTTGGTAAAAGTGATGTCCACATCAGGCGAGTGATCCTCAAACGCTTCCACTGCCATCACGGACCGAGCATATTTCTGGCGCTGTGATGCGGTGCACCCACCTCCTGAGAAACCCCCAGCTATAGTGTGGATTTCCCCGTGAATGGGCACTTCGTGTTGTTGGCTCTCACTGCTCGCCGGATGGGAGATCAACGCACTGGCTGCCTTCTTCTCCAGCAAATAGTCTTTCAGAAATCCACTTTTCACCAGCTCGTCCAGTTGGTATCCCAACAACAGGCAGGAGTCAAGGGCGTGACCAAAACTTTTGTGGAATTCACACCACGCGTCTGACTTTGGCCCCAACACCTTATCTGACACCTTCTCAGGCACCTTCAGCTTGGCAGCTATATTGGGAATGGCGATCAGGTCCGCCAATCCCATCACGAACTCATGCCTTGGAGGGCGCTTGAAATCCCTCTGGCGACCTGGCGCTCTTCCTTTACTATTGCCATCGCCTTTGTTTTTCTTTAGGTCATAAGGACGGTATGTCCTTTCATCCTTCTTCACTGCCGCCGTCTCCAATACCCTCTGAGCCTGAGGTTTGGTTTGGGCGCGTGGTTTCGCAGGAGCCGTATTCCCTCTCTTCTCTATTACTTCATTCTCGGCGGCGATGTGAGCCACAGCACGTCGCCGAATCTCTGCAAACGTTGCAGGGTGGCTCCTAATCAATGACTCGCTGAAGGGTCCAGGCAGCACGCCCTTCTTAAAGGCGTGCACAAACATCTCCTCATCTTTACCTGGCAGTCGGACTATCTGAGCTCCAAATCTATTCAAGTAGTCCTTCAAAGATTCCCCCTGAAATTGCCTCACATCGAACAGGTCATACAACACCATAGGCGGCGCCTTATTCACAATGTACTGATCGACGAACAGCTTGGAGAATTGTTGGAAATTGGAAATGTATCCAGTAGGTAGGCTCAGAAACCAATCCAATGCGGTGCTGTGGAGGGTGCTCATGAACATCTTACAATAGGCTGCATCCGATCCTCCCGACAGCATCATCTGCGTATGGAACGCAGTAAGGTGAGCCTCTGGATCTTCCACTCCAGTAAAAGAGGCCTTCACCGCCACGACATTTGCAGGAATCGCAGCGTCCATGATCGCTTGCGAAAACGGCATTGGAAAAACTCGCGGTGGAGACGGTGGCGCGCCTCCACTAGTCGCAGCACTCTCCCTTTGCTTGCGAAGAGCCTTGCGTAACTCTTCATTAACCTTGCTCAGCTCTTCGTTTCTGGCCTGAGAAGCGACCAGGTCATCGTGCATCTCCGTTTGCTCGACAGGCGACGCTGCCACATTTTCTTGCAAAGTATGCATCATCTCCAGCATTTGCGCCATCGTCACGGTGTTCTCTCCAGACCGCGCCGTGACTGAACTTGATCTGGTTGTCCTCATCTTCCTCATGAAACTTCTACTACCTTCACACAGCTACCTTTCAGCATGCAAAAGTTATCTCGCAACAGCGCTCAAGAAACACTTCAACTTCCTTCGCACAACGATCGATTCAGTAATCAATCGGTAGAAACCTCCAGAAACAATTCTTCACCGATTAAACGTAACTCAAACGGTTAAAAACTCCAAAAACCGATTGCGACAGCAAGCAATCGAACAGAAACCACCGAAAACCTCACAAACTCAACAGTGGATGGGAATCACAGTTTACACGGCCCCACGGTGGGCGCCTGATGATCCAGCCGCTTGACTCGAACGTCAACACTCCTCCTCTCCAGCTCCAAACCTTCCAAGAAACCTGAAAGAATAGAAAGGCGCCTCTGCGGCCAGTGTAGCTCCGACGCTCAAGTCAGTGGACAAATCAACAAATTCTCTTAGAGAAAACTAGGAACCGTGCAAGTGAGTTGTTACTAAAAATGAATCTCCCTTGAATACCGATAGGAATTCTATATATATACCTGTGTTTTTCTCTCTCCTGACGGTTATTCCTCTCGACACGTGGACCGCATCTGGTCGTACACGTGTCACCATCTGGAGTACCTGCAACTGAAACGTTACTTTCCCTTTACTCCTGCAACTAAGTTATCCACACAGGGAGTAACTTAGCATGCAGGCTACTCTGGGCACAGCCTTAAAGCTGGTTAACACTGGTTATCACGGTTCTCAGAGCACACGGGAAAATATACCACTTATCTCTTGTATTTAGACCATGTAATAAACGTTTACCAAGTCTTCTCCAATACCCGGCGATGTCATCTTTCGGCGATCACGTGCAATCTAGGCGTTTACTAATCTCATACGAGAGAAGTAGGAGACCGCCGCCTTCTTCAACAAACGGCGATTCCCTCAACTTCTAAGCTACATTCTCTTTTCTCTTGCTCTTCTTGATCCATGCATTCTCCCGCCATGTCGTTCCACGTGGCACCCTGTGATTGGTCCGCGTGGCAATCTACTGCTGAAGTCGCCGACTACCGACGACCGACCGGATCAGCTCTCGCTGGGAACCTTGGTCTCAACTTAACACGCGTTAGCAAGAACCCTGATGACCGATCGCCCTCTGCATGTGCTTACGACCGACCGGTGCCTCATAACTTCCCCACGATGACCGTGCGGTGCCTCATAACTTCCCCCCGATGACCGGGCGGTGTCTCCAGGCGCTTATCTAGGCACCGTTTTGGGGGTGGCGGCCACTAGGTACCCGACTACCGACCACCGTTGTGGGTAATATCCTCCCTGATTCACTTGCTCTTTCTACCACGTGCCACTCTGTGCATGGTCCACGTGGTCACCTGCTGCTGACGTTGTCAACTACTGATGACCGACCGGAACACCACCTAAATGAATCAATCTAAAATCTACTCACATCAATATAAGTGTTGGCTTCCTTGCAATTCTCCATCTCAAACATTTTGAGAATTTCTTTACAGTACTTTGCTTGACTAAGAAAATTTCCCTCTTTGGATTGCTTAACCTGCAGTCCAAGAAAGAAAGAAATCCCCCCCATCATTGACATTTCAAATTCTCCTTGCGTGGCAACCATAAACTCTTCACAAAGACTATCATTGGTTGCACCAAAAGTTATGTCATCAACATATATTTGGACCAAGATGATTGCAGAATTTGATTTCTTGATAAAGAGAGTCTTATCAATCTTTCCTCTTTCATAGCCATTGGATAAGAGAAAGTTGCTTAGCCTCTCATACCACTGCCTTGGACCCTGCTTTAAACCATATAAAGCTTTCTTGAGCTTGTAGACATGATTAGGATGTAGATGATCCTCAAACCCGGGTGGTTGAGAAACATAGACTTCCTCATTAATAAATCTATTGACAAAGCCACTTGTTCTTGCCGGTTGGCTCTCCTGTCGGTTGTCTCTATGATGATCACACACCTCCTTTCCTCACCTTGAATTAGGCTTTGCTGTTTCGAAATAACCTGCACTTGCAAGATAGAAAGGGGCGCCCTAGAGGCAATTTGCACTCCGAGGCTCAAGTCAAAACTAGGGCAAGTACACCAAGTCTATTGAGTATCTGTGTTTAGGTCTAGAAACTGCATCCCTTTGTGAAGTGTTTTACTACCCTTTATATAGTCTATGGTTTCCTCTGCGCCGCTACCTACATTTAGGGTTTACAGGAATACCCTTGCGCCGCTATCACCCAAACTTAGCACGTAAGGTTTCCTTAACTTGAGTGCAAATTCTAACAGGATGGCCACCTGGGTACCCCCTCGTGCAACTAATCTCTGGGGCCACCTGTCCTGGGAGTGCCTTCACTGTTCACGTGTCATGCATGTAGCTTCATTGGGAAACCCTAATCCTAATGAGTACTCAACCCCTCAGGACTCTACACCTAACTGTGTTTTCCCTGTTACACGCATGGGCGCTTCGTAACTTAGGCCTCTCCCTACCTCTGAGCATTTCACTGATCACTGGTAGTCCTTTGGGGCCTACCTTAGATGTTCTAATTCTGTTGTTCAAAACACCCAAGACCGATGTCACATCGTCCCACTCTATTGCCGAGGATTCATCACCCTGCTGAGTGACGAGGACACCTCAGTCCACTCTGGTGATGGACACGCTGATGACTAATCACCCACTAGTCCATACTTCCTGTGGGACCCATCCCACGTGGCTCTAGCCCATGCTGTGGGACCCAACTGACATGGCTCACCATTACTAGCTGTTCTCGGTGTCCGAGAACTGGTCGATACACAAGCCCCCCAGTCTCTAGCTGTTAACTTGTTCAGCGAAGAGACTAAGTCACCGGCTCAGGCAACCTACGTGGCACTGAGCGAAAGGACATGAACAGTGCACTGAAGGGACATCTCACCCTTTAATCTGCGGACACGTGGTTGGATCAATGCTTGAGGCTTCTTAACGTTTGTGCTGCCTTGTCTACGTCAAACCCCTTCAAAACCCCGCGCCTCAATACTGTTTCATCACTTTTCACTCAAACCTTAATAATCACTTTCTTCTCTCGAACGCTTCCACTCTACTCCAACTCTCGCAACCCCTCGTCTTCGCTTAGTCAAAGGTATGATTTTTACCCTTCCTCTTGCCTTCGTTTTATGATTCTGCTTCCCTTTACATGCTTTAACTACTCTGGGTCTGTTTATGATTTCTGCATTTTAGGGTTTCTATTCTTCTTTCTTGTTTTCGTTCTTCCTCTGTAAGTCTTTGTCTGCCATTTGTTCACGCCTTCGCTTTCTTCTGAACCCTTTTCTCCTTCTCCCTACCTCTCATTTGTTTTAGATTCGAGATGGCCAGAACCAAAACCACCTCCAACCCTCCACCTACCATTGACTACAGGGCCCTCTACTCCTAGGCCTCTGAGGAGGTCCTTGCCAAGACCTCTAAACTCACGACCTGTGAAGACCTAAGAAAACACAAGGACGATGAGCACGAAATCAAGGGGGGCGTCTTTGGCAGGGAGAGTGATGCGTATGTCTCGGTTCGACCCTGCATAGAGGGTGAACCCGTATGCGTTGATGATCGCTGCAACGACTGGGAGCCTTTCTTCTTCCTGTACGCCACTATCTTCAAACGGGTTAAGGTTCGCCTGCCTTTCACTGGATTCGAGAGGGCCCTGCTCACCGAGCTTAACGTGGCGCCTGCCCAGCTGCACCCTAACAGCTAGGCTTTCATCAGGGCCTTCTCCATGTTGTGCAACAACCTGGGGTTCCCTCCCTCGGTAGACGTCTTCCTCTACTTCTTCAAGGCGAAAAGCCCTGGGAAGAGGCTTTGGGTAAGCCTAAATGGGGTGGGGGGGGAGAGTTTTGCTAGCTCTCTTCCAGCAGTCTTACAAGGGCTTTAAGGGAAAGTTCTTCAGAGTTTGCTGTAGCTTCTACGATTCCATGATGCTCGATGGGTTCCCCTTGTACCGGGTGGGGAAACTCAAACTCAAGAAACCCCGAGGATTGGAGGAGCTGACACCCTTCGATCGTGACCTGTGCCTGCTTCTCTCCAGCTGGGGACTAGTATTCGACACCACCCAGCTGATCAGGCACGAGTACGATGCTGAAACTCTCAGCGTCTATATTGGTATACTTTGCCTTACCCTACCCTTCTTATATTTGCCTACATTTGTACTTAATGTGTACTACTTCTCATCTAGTACCTGTTACCTTACCCTTCTTATATCTGCCTACATTTGTACTTAATGTGTACTACTTCTCATCTTCTACCTGTTGTTTGTTGCAGATATGGTGTTGGACGCTGAGAAGAAGAAGAGGCTAGTTGCCTTGCTGGATCGTTGCACAGCAGGTGGCTCATGCCCTACTGGCCCCTCTTCACCCACCGTGGCTACCCTAGGCCCCACTTTTGATAGCAACCGTGGTGATCTCTAAAGATGAGGACACATGCTAAGGCCTCATCTTCAAGAGAAACAGGGTGGACGTTGCTGCGGCGACCTCATCTGCAATAGAGGGGCAACCTCCATCCTTCAGGGAGCACCCCCCTAGTGCCTCTTCTCCCCCTAAGCCACTCCTGGCGCTCGAGGGTGGTGGAGAGAGTGCTCCCCAGACTGGCCAGGTGCCTCCTGTAAGGACCTAGAAAATTTTATTGGAATGAAAGTGATATATTTTAAGTGAATTCTAAGTATGTTTTTATTTAAATTATAAAGGAAGGAAAGTGTAGCTTAGAAGTCTACGAGATTGCCGTTGTTGAAGACGGAGGCGACCTCCGACTTCTCTGGTACATAATCGCCAATCGCCTATGGTACACATGATCGCCGAAAGTGCACTCAGTATGTGGTCAAGATACTGGATCAACCATAGTGGGTTCCAAAAACCACGCGTATCAAGGTGTGGGTTAAGCCTTAGATACGCTGTGCATGCGAAGCTCTATGCTTGAGCATAAGAAATCGTTCTTAGTGTTGCATGCATGGGCGCACGAGGAGTAGTGCTGATCTACTCTTGGAAATGTGAAGCTACCGACGTCACCAAGTCATGTGGAGATGATACCTTGGACGTAACATAGTGGGATGAAGAACCTTTAGCAAGGCGTGGCGATGTGTCTTTGGACATCGCCAGCGCGCGAGGCATTGGCATGCGGGCATCGCCAGGGCGCGAGACATGAGGGCATCGCCAGGGCGCGAGACATGCGGGCATCGCCAGGGCGCGAGGCATGCGGGCATCGCCAGGGCGAGACATCGGTCGTCTTCCAGAGAGAGACATCGGTCGTCTTCCAGAGAAAGACATCGGTCGTCCGCCAGGATGAGTCATCGGTGGAAGGTTATCGCGCGATGTCGAGTTTCACACAGATAAGGTGGGACCCAGGCTCCTAGCATGAGACGTCCTGCACGCGCGACACGTTGACAAAAAGGGTGGTTCAGAATAGTGACATCAGAGAGTTGGCATGCGCAAAGACACACGTGGCCGTACTGTTCAGGGAAGCGTGCACGCAAGCTTTCCTGCAGAGTGGGTGGTGGCAGCGGCAATTGTGGACAAGTTGGTTTAGATTCAAAAACTCACTTCTGAGAGGAAAAGAACGTTGCAGTGGTTCAAGAGTGACAGAGTGAGTTTACCTTCATCCTTCTCTTTTCTCTCCTTCGCGCTGCGATTCAGGCATCCTCAAGCACCAGTACGACGAGCGACAGCTGCCCTTGGACACCTGGGAGGTTCTCTGCAAGTTCTCCAAACCGGACGCTAAAATAGAGTTAAGGCATCTTTAAGCTTCGGTGGGTTTTGGAGCTCTTGGTGTTTTGCGCAAGTTCAGGTAAGGGAAGGTAGTATTTTCGTTTATAAAAATTTTAGGCGAGTAGGTTCTGAAGTGAGGGCGACGTGGTCGCCGGTTTCATATGCTTTTTCACGATGCTCTGTTTTTATGTGTGGGGCGACGTGATCGCCGATTTTAAATGTTGATTTCGAACTCCCCTGTTTTAGTGTCGTTTGAAACTGTTTGAGATTGAAATGTGATATTCGAAAATCTGAACCTTGGAATGATTGTTGCTGTGATTGGAATCGTTCATTTAAGTGTTATATGATGTGTTGAATGTCGTGAACGTGGGATCAAGACATAGTATTTTGAGGAAAGGAAATACCGTGTTGAGATTGGTTATGAGGTGTATTGATCAGTGAGTATCCTGTGAATGAGACGATCCTGACTCTGCTGATAGGATGGAGTCACATAGATGAAGTCATTCAGTTGGTGAGAGTCGAAGGAGGTCCATATGTATGGGTAAGTCATTTGAAAGATAACTGACTTGACCTGTTATATGGATTAACCCTGTCATACTGTGAGAGTGAGGATATTGAGATCGAGATCGAGATTATGTTGATGCGCATGGCTGTGGGAACATTACAGCAATGAAGTATGACAGGTGCAGGTCTCTGGATGCTAAGCACGAGTCTTCCGGAAGTAGTGTCAAGTGCCTGTGTGTGATGAGTCAGTGGAAGTCTAACGTGAGAAATGAGAAACATTGAAATTTATAGACACTTGATGGAGTATGTGAATTGAACGACTCTTGAGGAAATTGTGAAATATGTGATTACTTGATGGTCATGTGAAGGGAATGAGAAAGTTGATGGTTTTTACGTGGGTGTCTTAAATTTGTTTTATCTTGATTTTAAAGTTTCATATCAAAATTCTCTTTAAAATATCTAGCTTACCCTGCGTTTTTGTTTTGTGGATGTTTTCTTAAACCTGTGATGATCGTGTATAATTTACACGGGAGCAGATGATGTTGCAGGAAGTAGAGCTCCTCAGTGAGTAGTCGCCGGAAGGAGATCGCCTGTTTCTGTTTCTGTTAGGCGATCGCCTATTTTCTGTTTCTGATAGGAGATCACCTGTTTTTGGTTTTCTGTTAGGAGATCGCCTGTTTTTCTATTTTGCTGTATTTTGTTAAGTTTGGAAAACTGACTGGATATGTATTAAACTCCCTGTGAGGAGAAATTTCATTATATATATATATATATATATGTTCACTTCGATATTATTGTTTTACCTTTATTTCATTATATAAATATGAAAAGGATTTGGCGGGATGTTACGTTAATGGTATCAGAGCAGTTCGTCCTTAGGATGACCTGAGGGCTGTGGATCCATTGTGTTTCTTCTGCTCATAAAATTTATTTGAGTTTTAAAAATAAAAAACTATAGTGAAAGGTTTTCAAACGTTTTTGTATTGAAATTTTGTGTGTGCTTTAGTGAACATATGCCCTAACTGAAAATCTTAGTATTAAGAATGAAAGGATCTTGATAAAGTAGTGAGGGTGCACACTCATAACTGGATCAAGATTATTCTCAATCTTAAATTCTGAAAGCTTGATGTTTAGCATATATTGAATTCTGGTGTGTTTTATTTCAGTTTATTGAGTGTTTTTGTATTGATTGAAAGTGGTCGTTTGAATTGATGGTTTTATACCAGTAGCTGTTTTGGTGATGTGCTTGTATAAGTATATTGATCTTGCTGATGAACTCAAATTCTTAATGACTTTGAGATGCTGACCTTTGTAAGGTCTAGATGTTACCTCCTGAATGAATTGATTTCTTATCGATCTCATTCTTGTAGTTGTAGGGAATATAGAAACCTATAGTTTCAAAATCTGAAACGAAGAAAGATGGAACGTAGACCTCCTACCCCTCCCCAACCTTCTTCGGAAATGAGCCAGATTGCCAAGGCTATTGAGATGATGGCAACTGCCATCCAACAACAGAATGCAGCAATGGCTCAGAATCATCAAGCTGCAATGCACCATTGGGAAACTGCTCGGTCGGCTGAAACAGCTTCCCACGTCGGTCAGCCTCAGGAACAGATGGGACTGACCGAGTTCATGAGGCACAACCCACCCAAGTTCAGTGGGAACGCTACCCCTGATCAAGCAGATCAGTGGGTCAGAGAGTTGGAGAAAATCTTTAGGGCGACCTCCTGCCCTGAAGAGAAGAAATTGGTGTTCGCCACCTATCTGCTATCTGGAGAAGCCGAGTTCTGGTGGATGGGAGCTCAGCAGATGATGGAAACCAGAGCTGATGTTTTAGACTGGGAGAGCTTCAGGGTGAGATTTCTGGAAAAATACTTCCCAGATAGTGCAAGGTTTGCGAAGGAAGCAGAATTCCTCATATTAGAGCAGGGGGAGATGTCAGTGAATGCTTATGCTGCTCGGTTTGAGTACCTCGCCCGATTCTATACCCAGGCGACCTCCGAGGCTTGGAGGTGTAGGAAGTTTGAAGAAGGACTGAAGCATGGGCTGAAGAGGACCATAGCCCCTATGTGCATCAGGGAATTTCACGCCTTAGTAGAGAAGGCGAAGATGGTGGAGACTCTGGAAAAGGGTGATTCTCGGGTGATCAGGTCACACCCAGGGGGTTCTTCCAGTGGGAAGGCCAAGGTGCAGCACCCACAAAGCAAGCCTTATGCGAGACCTCCACCACATCGGGCAGGAGCAGTTCCGCCCCAGTTTCAGCAGCAACAAACATGGAAATCCAGATATTTCACATGCCAAAAGATGGGGCACCTTTCTAGAGATTGTCCTAGCAGAAATAGGATGGCTCAACCCGTTGGTCCTCAGCAGTTGAGGAATCGAGGCAGTAGACCTCAAGCAGCAGGGAGGGTGTTTGCCATGACAGGAGCAGAGGCGTCTCAGTCAGGTAACCTAGTGCAAGTTGTTTGTTTTATAGCTGGTAGAGGTGTAAAAGCCTTGTTTGATTTTGGAGCGACACACTCCTTTGTGTCAAGCCTATGTGTAGCCGAGTTGGGCCTTCTAGTGAAGGAGTTACCGTTTGAACTGTTGGTCTCTACACCTGCGTCAGGACAGGTGTTGACCTCTACAGTTTGCCCTGAATGTCCAGTGATAGTAGAGGGACGCAGGTTCAAAGTAAACTTGATCTGCCTACCTCTTCAGGACCTGGATGTTATCCTGGGAATGGATTGGCTATCTGCCAATCACGTTCTAATAGACTGCGGTAGTCAGAAAATAGCGTTTCCAGACCTCCAAGAGTCAGATGTGATATTTGCTCAGCATGGGTGGTCGGAGTTGGAAAAAGGGGCGAGGTGCTTCGTGATCCTAGCTCGGTTGGAAGTGAAGAATGAAGAGGACGTAAGCAGGATACATGTGGTGAAAGATTTCATGGATGTATTTCCAGAAGAAATACCTGGATTACCTCCTAATAGAGAAGTGGAATTCTCTATTGATTTGGTACCTGGAGCTGGACCAGTGTCAATGGCACCTTACAGGATGGCTCCAGCCGAGTTGGTAGAATTAAAGAAGCAAGTGGAAGAGTTGTTGGAGAAACAATTCATCAGACCCAGTGTATCTCCATGGGGGGCTCCAGTGCTCCTAGTTAAGAAAAAGGATGGAGGGTCTCGATTGTGTATAGATTACAGGCAGTTGAACAAGTTGACCATCAAGAACAAGTACCCCCTACCTAGAATTGATGATTTGATGGATCAATTACATGGGGCCTCGGTGTTCTCAAAGATTGATCTGAGATCGGGGTACCACCAAATTTTGGTAAGAGCTGAAGATGTTCAAAAGACAGCATTTAGTCTCGTTATGGGCACTATGAGTATGTGGTGATGCCGTTTGGAGTAACAAACGCTCCAGCTCTGTTCATGGATTTCATGAATAGAATTTTTCGCCCTTTCTTGGATAAGTTTGTGGTAGTCTTCATAGACGACATACTCATTTATTCAAGGACCGAGGAAGAACATGAAGAACATCTGAAGACAGTATTGGAGATTCTGAGGGAGAAACAATTGTATGCCAAGTTCTCTAAGTGTGAGTTCTGGTTGAAGGAAGTTAACTTCTTAGGACATGTAATATCTGCCCAGGGGATCTCGGTGGATCCAGCCAAAGTGGAGGCAGTGCTTCAGTGGGAACGTCCTAAGACAGTTACTGAGATAAGGAGTTTTGTGGGTTTAGCAAGCTACTATCGGAGGTTCATTGAAGATTTTTCCAAGGTAGTAGCTCCTTTGACTTAGTTAACTCGCAAGGATCAACCTTTTGCTTGGACTGAAAAGTGTGAGCAGAGTTTCATGGGGCTGAAGAAGAGGTTGACTAGCGCCCCAGTGTTAGTGATCCCGGATGTGGGAAATCCTTTTGATGTTTACTGTGATGCTTCACATCAAGGTTTGGGATGTGTGTTGATGCAAGAGAAAAGAGTGGTTGCATATGCTTCAAGGCAACTCAAAGTTCACGAGAGGAACTATCCTACCCACGACTTAGAGTTGGCGGCTGTGGTGTTTGCCTTGAAGATTTGGAGGCATTATTTGTATGGAGCTCGGTTTCAGGTGTTTAGTGACCACAAAAGCCTGAAATATCTGTTTGATCAGAAGGAGTTAAATATGAGACAAAGAAGATGGATGGAGTTCCTAAAAGATTATGACTTCCAACTGATATATCATCCAGGGAAGGCCAATGTAGTGGCAGATGCCTTGAGTAGGAAATCAATACAAGTATCAACCATGATGATTGAAGAGCAAAAATTGATTGAGCAGTTTAGAGATTTAAACTTTGGAGTGGAATTTCATGTAAATCACATTAGTTGTAGTAAGCTGGCTACAACTAATGACTTGGAGTGATAAAGGATAAGCAGTTGGAGGAACCTAGTCTGAAGCGTACTGTGGAGTCACTAGGGACCGACCAGGCTAAAGACTTTGTGATGGGCGATGATGGGATCTTGAGATTTAATGGCAGAATTTGCATACCTGCAAATGAAGAGTTGAAGAAGATGATCCTAGAGGAAGGTCACCGGAGTCGCCTTAGCCTACATCCAGGCATGAACAAGATGTACCATGACTTGAAGGAGTCATTTTGGTGGTCGAGCATGAAGAGGGACATCGCCCAGTATGTGACTACCTGCTTGACGTGTCAGAAGGCAAAGGTAGAGCATCAAAGACCTGGCGGTTTGTTATAGCAATTGGATATCCCTGAATGGAAATGGGACAGCATCGCCATGGATTTTGTTACCCATTTACCCAGATCGGTAAAGGGTCATGATGCAATCTGGGTCATCATTGATCGGCTGACGAAGAGTGCTCACTTTCTTCCGGTGAACATGAGGATGCCTATGGCCAAGTTGGCACAGCTGTACATCAGAGAAATTGTGAGGTTGCATGGAGTGCCTTCCAGCATTGTTTCAGATAGAGATCCCAGGTTCACTTCACGGTTTTGGCAGACCTTACAAGATTGCTTGGGAACCAAGTTGAGAATGAGCTCGGCATATCATCCTCAAACAGATGGACAGTCAGAGAGAACGATCCAGTCCTTGGAAGATCTGCTGAGGACGTGTGTCTTGGATCAATTGGGAAGTTGGGATGAGGTGTTGCCGCTGGTGGAGTTTACTTATAATAACAGTTACCACGCCAGTATTGGGATGGCACCATATGAAGCCCTGTATGGGAGGAAATGCAGAACTCCCTTATGTTGGTACCAGGAGGGCGAAGCAGTCTTGGTTGGGCCAGAGTTGATTCAGCAGACAACCAAGAAGGTGAAACAGATACAAGGCAGAATGAAAGCTTCTCAAAGCCGGTAGAAATCCTATGCAGATCAGAGGAGAAGACCTTTGGAGTTTGCTGCTGGGGATCATGTGTTTATGAGAGTGACGCCAACCAAGGGTGTAGGACGAGCTATCAGATCAAGGAAGCTGTCTCCTAAGTTTGTTGGACCATATCAGATCTTAAGGAAGATAGGTCCTGTAGCTTATGAGATTGCTCTACCTCCCCAATTAGCAAATTTGCATAATGTCTTTCACGTGTCACAGCTAAGGAAGTATCTTGCAGACCCTAGTCACGTATTGGAAGTGGACGATGTGCAGATCAGGGATGACTTGTCGTTTGAAGCGAAACCAGTCAGGATTGACGACCAGCAGAGTAAGCAGCTCAGAGGCAAGACCATCAACATGGTAAAGGTGGTGTGGGATGACAGATCGGGTGATTCAACTTGGGAGTTAGAAGGAACCATGAGAGAAGCCTATCCATACCTCTTTTCCTTGTAATTCAATTTTCGAGGACGAAAATTTTTCTTGTTGGGGAGAATGTAAGGACCTAGAAAATTTTATTGGAATGAAAGTGATATATTTTAAGTGAATTCTAAGTATGTTTTTATTTAAAATATAAAGGAAGGAAAGTGTAGCTTAGAAGTCTACGAGATCGCCGTTGTTGAAGACGGAGGCGACCTCCGACTTCTCTGGTACATAATCGCCAATTGCTTATGGTGCACATGATCGCCGAAAGTGCATTCAGTGTGTGGTCAGGATACTGGATCAACCATAGTGGGTTCCAAAAACCACGCATATCAAGGTGTGGGTTAAGCCTTAGATACGCTGTGCATGCGAAGCTCTATGCTTGAGCATAAGAAATCGTCCTTAGTGTTGCATGCATGGGCACGCGAGGAGTAGTGCTGATCTACTCTTGGAAATGTGAAGCTACCGATGTCACCAAGTCATGTGGAGATGATACCTTGGACGTAACATAGTGGGATGAAGAACCTTCAGCAAGGCGTGGCGATGTGTCGTCGGGCATCACCAGGGTGCGAGGCTACGGGCATCGCCAGGGCGCGAGGCATGCGGGCATCGCTAGGGCGAGACATCGGTCGTCTCCCAGGGAGAGACATCGGTCATCCGCCAGGATGAGACATCGGTGGATAGTCATCGCGCGAGCGGTCATCGGTGGAAGGTTATCGCGCGATGTCGAGTTTCACACAGATAAGGTGGGACCCAGGCTCCCAGCATGAGACGTCCTGCACGCGTGACAAGTAGACAAAAAGGGTGGTTCAGAATAGTGACATCAGAGAGTTGGCATGCGCAGAGATACACGTGGCCGTACTGTTCAGGGAAGTGTGCATGCAAGCTTTCCTGCAGAGTGGGTGGTGGCAGCGGCAATTGTGGACAAGTTGGTTTAGATTCAAAAACTCACTTCTGAGAAGAAAAGAACGTTGCAGTGGTTCAAGAGTGACAGAGTGAGTTTACCTTCATCCTTCTCTTTTCTCTCCTTCGCGCTGCGATTCAGGCATCCTCAAGCACCAGTACGACGAGCGACGACTGCCCTTGGACACCTGGGGAGTTCTCTGCGACTTTCTGTCAGGACGCTAGAACAGAGTTAAGGCATCTTTAAGCTTCGGTGGGTTTTAGAGCTCTTGGTGTTTTGCGCAAGTTCAGGTAAGGGAAGCTAGCATTTTCGTTTATAAAAACGTTAGGCGAGTCGGTTCTGAAGTGAGGGCGACGTGGTCACCGGTTTTCATATTCCTTTTCACAATGCTCTGTTTTTATGTGTGGGGCGACGTGATCGCTGGTTTTAATGTTGATTTCGAACTCCCCTGTTTTAGTGTCGTTTGAAACTGTTTGAGATTGAAATGTGAGATGCATGTGATATTCGAAAATCTGAACCTTGGAATGATTGTTTCTGTGATTGGGATTGTTTAAGAAAAGATTCAAAATATTATATGATGGAATTGTGCTTTTACGTGTTGTATGATGCATTGAATGTTGTGAATGTGGGATCAAGGCATAGTATTTTCAGGAAAGAAAATACCGTGTAAGATCGTGTGTAATGTGCATTGACTAGGGACTTGTCTAGAAGGAGATATCCTGACTCTGCTGATATAATGGAATCACATAGATGAAGTTATTCAGTTGTGGAGAGTCGAAGGAGGTTCATATGTATGGGTAAGTTGTTTGAAAGATAACTGACTTGACCTGTTATATGAATTAACCCTGTCATACCGGGAGAGTGATGATATTGAGATTATGTATGCGCATGGCTGTGTGGATTTCACAGCGACCCTGTGTGGATTTCACAGTGGTGTGGTATGACGGGTGCAGATCTCTGAGTCTGAGTCAATGCACGAGTCTTCCGGAAGTAGAGTCATGTGTCGATATGTTACGAGTCAGTGGAAAGTCTGACGTGTGAACCATGAATATTGAATGTAGTGAATAGACACTTGACGAGTTTGTGGAATATGGGGATGTTGATGGTTGAAATTGATATAGATTATGAATGGTGTGAAGATTTATGTTTTCTATTGATATAAAGTTTCATATTTAAATTTTTTAAAAATATCTAGCTTACCCTTTTATCTTGTATCGTGGTTGTTTTTCTTAAACCTGTGATGATCGTGTATATTTGCACGGGAGCAGACGAGGTTGCAGGTAGTAGAGCTCCTGTAAGGACCTGTAAAATTAAATTGGAATAAAAGGAATATATTTTAAATGAATTCTAAGTATGTTTTTATTTAAAATAAAAAGGAAGGAAAGTGTAGCTTAGAAGACTATGAGATCGCCTGGTTAGTACATAATCGCCTGTCGCCTAGATTACACATGATCGCCAATCGCCTATGGTGCACATGATCGCCGAAAGTGCACTCAGTATGTGGTCAGGATACTGGATCAACCATAGTGGGTTCCAAAAAAACCACGCGTATCAAGGTGTGGGTTAAGCCTTAGATACGCTGTGCATGCGAAGCTCTATGCTTGAGCATAAGAAATCGTCCTTAGTGCTGCATGCATGGGCGCACGAGGAGTAGTGCTGATCTACTCTTGGAAATGTGAAGCTACCGACGTCACCAAGTCATGTGGAGATGATACCTTGGACGTAACATAGTGGGATGAAGAACCTTCAGCAAGGCGTGGTGATGTGTCGTCGGGCATCGCCAGGGCGCGAGGCATGCGGGCATCACCAGGGCGTGAGGCATGCGGGCATCGCCAGGGCGCGAGGCATGCGGGCATCGCCAGGGCGCGAGGCTTGCGGGCATCGCCAGGGCGCGAGGCATGCGGGCATCGCCAGGGCGAGACATCGGTCGTCTCCCAGGGAGAGACATCGGTCGTCCTCCAGGATGAGACATCGGTGGATAGTCATCGCGCGAGCGGTCATCGGTGGATGGTTATCGCGCGATGTCGAGTTTCACACAGATAAGGTGGGACCCAGGCTCCCAGCATGAAACGTCCTGCACGCGCGACACGTAGACAAAAAAGGGTGGTTCAGAATAGTGACATCAGAGTGTTGGCATGCGCAGAGGCACGCGTGGTCGTACTGTTCAGGGAATCGTGCACGCAAGCTTCCCTGCAGAGTGGGTGGTGGCAGCAGCTTTTGTGGACAAGTTGGTTTAGATTCAAAAACTCACTTCTGAGAGGGAGAACGTTGCTGTGGTTCAAGAGTGACAAAGTGAGTTCACCTTCATCCTTCTCTTTTCTCTCCTTCGCGCTGCGATTCAGACATCCTCAAGCACCAGTGCGACGAGCGACGACTGCCTTTGGATACCTGGGGAGTTCTCTGCGAGTTTTCCGTCAGGACGCTAGAACAGAGTTAAGGCATCCTTAAGCTTCGGCGGGTTTTGGAGCTCTTGGTGCTTTGCGCTAGTCCAGGTAAGGGAAGCTAGCATTTTCGTTTATAAAAACGTTAGGCGAGTAGGTTCTGAAGTGAGGGCGACGTGGTTGCCGGTTTTCATATGCTTTTCACGATACTCTGTTTTTAGGTGTGGGGCGACGTGATCGCCGGTTTTAATGCTGTTTTCGAAATCCCCTGTTTTAGTGTCGTTTGAAACTGTTTGAGATTGAAATGTGATATTCAAAAATCTGAACCGTGGAATGATTGTTGCTGTGATTGGAATCGTTCATTTAAGTGTTATATGATGTGTTGAATGTTGTGAATGTGGGATCAAGACATAGTATTTTCAGGAAAGGAAATACCGTGTTGAGATTGGTTATGAGGTGTATTGATCAGTGAGTATCCTATGAATGAGACGATCCTGACTCTGCTGATATGATGGAGTCACATAGATGAAGTCATTCAGTTGGTGAGAGTCGAAGGAGGTCCATATGTATGGGTAAGTCGTTTGAAAGATAACTGACTTGACCTGTTATATGGATTAACCCTGTCATACTGTGAGAGTGATGAGATTGAGATCGAGATTATGTTGATGCGCATGGCTGTGGGAACATTACAGCAATGAAGTATGACAGGTGCAGGTCTCTGGATGCTAAGTTCAACGCACGAGTCTTCCGGAAGTAGTGTCAAGTGTCTTGTGTGATGAGTCAGTGGAAGTCTGACGTGAGAAATGAGAAACATTGAATTGATAGACACTTGATGGAATTATGTGAATTGAACGACTCTTGAGGAAATTGTGAAATATGTGATTACTTGATGATTATGTGAAGGGAATGAGAAAGTTGATGGTTTTTATGTGGGTGTCTTAAATTTGTTTTATCTTGATTTTAAAGTTTCATATCTAAATTCTCTTTAAAATATCTAGCTTACCCTGCGTTCTTGTTTTGTGGATGTTTTCTTAAACCTGTGATGATCGTGTATGATTTTTACACGGGAGCAGATGATGTTGCAGGAAGTAGAGCTCCTCAGTGAGTGGTCGCCGGAAGGAGATCGCCTGTTTCTGTTTCTGTTAGGCGATCGCCTGTTTTCTGGTTCTGATAGGAGATCGCCCGTTTTCTGTTTTCTGTTAGGAGATCGCCGATTTTGAATGCTGTGGTTTTTATTTTATTTTTGAAAACTCCTGTATGGAGATGTATTAAAACTTCCTCAAAAAGGGATATTATTTTGAGGCACATTTGTACTAATGGATGAATTATATTATGTATATATCTATGTTCAATTTTGATATTATTGTTTCACCTTTATTCTATTATATAAATATGATCAATATTTTGAGGGGCGTTATAGCTCCTCTGTGAGTGGTCGCCGGAAGGAGATCACCTGTTTCTGTTTTTGTTAGGCGATCGCCCGTTTTCTGGTTTCTGTTAGGAGATCGCCGGTTTTGAATGTTGTGGTTTTATTTTATTTTGAAAACTCCTGTATGGAGATGTATTAAAACTTCCTCAAAAAGGGATATTATTTTGAGGCACATTTGTACTAATGGATGAATTATATTATGTATATATCTATGTTCAATTTTGATATTATTGTTTCACCTTTATTTTATTATATAAATATGACCAATATTTTGAGGGGCGTTACAATATCTACCGAAGGCATTGATGGGATAGGAAGAGGGGTATATAAACCATGGGGATGGACTTTAGATTTAGCCTTCCTACATGCTATACATTTATCACAGAAGCTATGTACGGATTTTCGCATGTGAGACCAAAAGAAATGTTCATGCAATGTTTCTAAAGCCTTAGCAACCCCAAAATGTCCCAGAAGCCTACCCTCTTGAGCCTCCTAATAAGAGATTGTCTTATAGATCCATGGGGAACACAAAGTCTCTTTCCTTTAAAAAGGAAACCATTATGTAAGAAAAAGTCTTTGTGTCCTCCTTTGGAACACTCTTGATAGACAAGTGAGAAATCTAACTCATCATGATAGAGTTCCTTTATGTGATCAAAACCTAAATATTGAACATCCAAAACATTTAACAAGGTGTGTCTTCTTGAAAGAGCATCAGCAACAACATTAATTTTACCCTTTTATGTTTGATCACATAAGGAAACTGTTCAATAAACTCCACCCACTTTGCATGTCCCTTATTAAGCTTGCTTTGGCCTTTCAAATATTTTAGGGACTCATGATCACTATGGATCACGAATTCCTTAGGAAAAAGATAATGTTGCCAATTTTGCAAAGCGCGAATAAAAGTATAAAGTTCTTTATCATAAGTGGAGTAATTGATATGACTCCCTTTGAGTTTCTCACTAAAATAAGCTATGGGGTGGCCCTCTTGAAGGAGGACAGTCCCAATGCCTATATTAGAGGCATCACACTCTATCTCAAATGTTTTAGCAAAGTTAGGAAGGGCTAAGATGGGGGCCTTAGTCAATTTTTCTTTCAAAGTCACAAAAGCTTTTTCTTGCTCTTGTCCTTACTCAAAACCCACGTCCTTCTTTACTATAGCATTGAGAGGTGCGACAATAGTACTGAAGTATTTCACAAACCGCCTATAAAAGCTAGCAAGTCCATGAAAGCTTTGTACTTCACTAACATTGGTGGGTGTTGGCTAATGTTGAATTGCTGCAACCTTTGTTTGATCAACATGCACCCCTTTATAACTTACAACAAACCCTAGGAAGTCTATATGATCTAATGCAAAGAAACATTTAGCATGGTTAGCATATAACTTCTCCTTCCTAAGGATTTCAAGAACTTCCCTAACATGTTGCTCATGTTGTTCTAAAGACAAGCTATATATGAGAATATCATCAAAGTAAACTACAACAAACTTGCTAATGAATTCTCTTAAAACATGATGCATGATTCGCATGAAGGTACTAGGAGCATTGGTCAAACCAAAAGGCATGACCAACCACTCATATAAACCAAATTTGTTAAAAGCGGTTTTTTATTCATCCCCCGGTTTAATCCGGATTTGGTTATAACCACTCTTAAGATCAATTTTAGTAAATATTTTAGACCCATACAATTCATCCAACAAGTCGTCTAACCTATGAATGGGATGCCTATACCTGATGGTTATATTGTTTATACCTCTACAATCCATACACATCCTCCATGATCCATCCTTTTTAGGAACAAGGATGACAGGCATAGCACATGGGCTCATGCTATCTTGTACCTATCCTTTAGCAATTAAACCCTCCACTTGTTGAATTTCTTTGGTCTCTGTGGGATTGGTCCTATATGTTGGGCGATTTGGTAAAGAAGCCTCGGGAATGAAGTCTGTTTGGTGTTCAATCCCTCTTAAAGGTGGTAAGCCTTTAGGAGGATCTTGAAACACATCTTCAAATTCCTTTACCAAATTGTCCAAACATGTGGGACTATCCTTAGCCGACTCACAATCAATAATACTAGGAATAGCTAAAAAATAGGCTTTTGAGCAACTATTACCTTTTGAACTTCTTGAGTAGTCATGAGAAGGCTGCCCTTGGAACTTTTTTTATCATTTTCATTCTCTCTCTTTTGCTTCATTTTAATTTGGTCCTCATGGACTTCCTTTGGAGAGAGAGACTTAAGTATGACCTTGTGCCCATGGAAGTTAAAAGAAATTTTGTTGGTAAATCCATCATGAAAAAATTTTCTATCATATTATCATATCACACAAGACCTCATCTTTATATTTACCAATGGAAAAAGCAATGGGGACTTGTTTATTAACTATAATTTCTCCAACCTCACTTAACCATTGTAGTTTATAGGGCTTTGTATGAGAGATAGTAGACAATCCAAGCTTATCTACCACTCTTGTACTAGCCACATTAGCGCAACTCCCCCCATCCACAATCAAAGAACACAACTTATCATTAATGAGACATCTTGTATGGAAAATATTTTCTCTTTGGCTCTCATCAAAAGGTTTTAAAACTTGGCCAAGCATTCATCTCACTACTAATAAGTCACCTTCAAGTGGACTTTCACTCTCATGCTCACTTGGGGACCTAGGAGGAGTGGAAGGTCTAGAGGAATCCCAAATATGCTCACTCACTACCACCCCATCATGCATCGCCATAGTCCTTTTGGAAGGACAATTAGCTTCTATATGACCATAGCCTAAACATTTAAAGCACTTTTTACTTGAAGATTTAGTTGGTGATTTAGGAGTAGAAGTTGAAGGCTTAGTATCTCTAGTTTTGAAAGTAAAATCTTTTGAAGGAAATTTTGAAAAAGATTTTCCTTTGTTTTTCCAAGATGAATCATTATGAGTATGTTTAAAAGAATTTTTCCTTGCAAGTTGAGATTCAACCTTGATGGCAAGGTGAACCAAATTTTCTAAAGAAGAATACTCATTAAGTTCTACAACAACTTGGATATCCCTTCTAAGACCACTAACAAATCTAGCCATTTTAGCTTCATCATTCTCATGCATATTGGCTCTAGTTAAAAGCGTTTCAATTTATTTATAATAAGCATCCACACTTAGCGTGCCTTGGTGAAGCCTTTGGAGCTTCAACAATAGGTCTTTCCTAAAGTGTGGAGGCACAAATCTAGCGCGCATGCAAGCTTTTAAAGCATCACAAGAAACCACGGGCGACCTCTTGTTTAGCCCAATGCCCATAAGAGTTTTATGCCACCATTGCATGGCATAGTCTAAGAATTCTAGGGAGGCTAGCTTAACCTTTTGGTCATCTTGGACCTCATGTACAAAAAATATTTGTTCTACCGTAGCCTCCCATCCTAAATACACATTAGGATCTCCTTCACCACTAAAACTAGGTAATTTTACATAAGGCATAAAAGGCTTAGCCACATTTTGGCGCCTATCTTCATGTTGGTGATGCATCATCCAAGCGTTTTCTTCATGATAGCCATAAGAATTTTGTGAAGACCTTGAAGTATGCCTATGATGATGGTGTTGTCTTGTCTCATGGTGGTGATGCATCTCTTCATGGTCCAACTCCAATCTTTGGAGTCTTGCCTCCATTTGTACTTAATGACTCATCTTGTTGTGCAATTGTAAGTTTAGCATCCTTTAATTCACCAATGAGATGTGCTTTTTGAGGTGAATGAGGCTTAGATGATTCTCACTAGAAAAATGAGCCATGATAACAAAGAAATACAAAACACAAGAACAAACAATTATAGAAAACAAATGTTAGAAAAAAAAAACAAATTAAAATACAAGTATAGCTTGCGGCAAAATAGAGAAAGCACTCAAACCACTCCAAGAAAATTTTTCATTCCATAACCAAACCTCTCTTGTGGATTGGATGAGCCTCAAGTGAAAGATGTGAAAGCAAACCACACTTACTCAAAGAACAATCACCACAAAACTTGAAGAAACAAGAAAGACAAGCAAGAAAAGGTATAAGCAAGAAAAGCTAAACCAAGGTGTAAAAGGAGATGTTGACAAAACTTGATAGAATAGAAGACAAGCAAGTAAAAAGGCACAAAAGAGAACTCAAAGAAACCTACTAAACTTTTAATAAAGAAAGAGATGAAATGCTTTAGAACTTGTCAAAGTAAAAGGATAAAAAATTCCACAATGTAGATAACAATTTGCCAATCAATATGAATCCAATTTGAGAAGAAAATTGATGTGCAAATGTAATGTGTAAATGCAAGTACCAAACTGTTTTGAATGCTTTAGGTACTGTTTTGATGAATTGCTTGCTGTTTTTTTTTTTATACTACATAAACATATGGAAAGAAAGCTCCATAGTTTGCATCATCACAATTTTTAAAAACATTCAATTTGCACAAAATATTTTTTGTAAAGGATTCAAGATGAATGAACACTAGAAATCAAATGTTTGGAACTCTAAATCAACTTCCACTAAAACAGATATCCAAAGACAAAGCACACTTTCAAAATCAAAAGCAAGTAAGTAGAGTCAACAAGGACACCTAGAACACTATTGAACATAAAACTCAAAGTAATAAGCAAGATCAAAGAAAAGGCATATACTAAGACATATTCAAACGAATCAAAGCATGAATATAGGTGCTGGAAAATTAAAGAACAGAATTAGAGACAAGAATTGAAAGGAACTTGAATGTAAATGTGCTAGAAGTTAAATTGCTTCAAAGTAAAGTGTCACTTCAAATCAACAACACAAAAACATCACCATAGCTCATGATACCACATGATGTGAGTTGATTTTAGATTCATTTAATTTGTGACACTTTGTTAAGAATTGGATCAAGATTCTTTAGCAATTAAGGTGAGTCACCTAAGGAAAATCCCCACTGGACATTAACTTAGCAAGTGCTAAGTCGATGTGAAGGTTCATTTCCAAAGGTCCAAGGCGAAAAACACAATTAAGATGACACATGAATGAGGAATGAAAACAGAATTGCAAAAACAGAACTGCAGTGAAAATAAACACCAAAACAGAGTGCTAAAACAGAATTGAAACACACACCAACTCAAGGAAGCTTAAGGAGTCATCAATGGAGACTATGCCTTCCAAAATTGATGAACCAAACTGCATTATGAGTGCTCTTTACTTGTACATCACAATTACCAAATGGAATTGAAAGAGAAATACAGAATTGAAAAGGAAATCACAAGATAACAAGAATTAATTGATTGAAATTAAAGAAGACAAGGAACACAAAATCAACCGAATGAAATTGCTAAACATGATTCGGAAATGGAAAAGGAGATGGAATAAGATGAACTTATGTGGTTGTAGTCATGGTTGGGAATGAGCATGCCACTTGGAGGTGATGATCCAATAGAAGTGTAGTATTGCCGCCACTTGAGAGCTCCTAAAGCTTCGTAAGATGAAACAAGGAAGAGGAGAACAAGTCTCACACAAATCACTCACAAATTGAGTATAGTAACTTTACTTCTATTTCAAACTTATTTTACAAAGACCAAGCATCTCTATTTATAGGTTTAGAGGGTTGAAATTCAAATGAAACAAATTCAAAATTCCCTACCTAATTCAAATGAAATTCGGCACCACTCCTAATCACATGGGAGGTGTGATTCATTTTCTACTTTGGCACCTCCTAAAGCTACATCTACACCTCCTTTTTATGTCATATGGGAGGTGTGACTTATATTTGTACAATGACACCCCTTATTTAACATTTACACGTTCTTTTAAAGTTCTACTAAAACTATACACAGGTAATTACAAAAAGAGAGGCATCCATTGATGCTCTTCTCCCAAAGCTCTAGCCTTGCTCCTAGTCATCCTTTGAGGCATGAAGGATGTTGAGCTATTTGGTTGGGCTTGGGCCTCAGACGCCTCCTCTACTTGGTCTTCATCAGTCACCTAAGGAAAATCCCCACTGGACACTAACTTAACAAGTGTTAAGTAGATGTGAAGGTTCATTTCCAAAGGTACAAGGTAAAAACACAATTAGAGGTGAAGAATGGTGATAAATGAAGTGCAGAATCAAGAACAGAATTGGCACCAAAAATAGAACACGAAACATAATTGAAAACACACAAGATCAAGGAAGCTTAAAGAGTTATCAATGGAGTTCAATGCCTTCCAAATGATGAACTAAACTCATAAAATGAGTGTCATTCCTTTCACAATACAAATTACCGAATGAAATTAAAATACAAGTAGAGAATTGGAAAGGAAAACACAAAATGAACAAGAATAACCAATTGAAATGAAAGAACAAGGCAAAGAACACAAATCTACCGATTGGAATTCACTAAACATGATTAAAAAATGAAATGGAGATAGAATGAGATGAAACTTATGTGGCTGAACTGGGAAGAACACACCACTTGGAGGTGATTGATCCAAGTAATCCTCATCTTTGTATTTACCAATAGAAAAAGCAATGAGTGATGGAGATCAAGTAGAATAGGATTTCACTAATGGAGGAAGAGGCCATCCACCCAAGCATTTAAAATTCTTCTTACTAGTCTTCTTAAAAAGTAGAACATTTTAGGTTCTCTTGAAAATTCAAAAGATAGTAGTATAAATAAATCTTTGTAAATACTCTTGTATAAATTTGTAAATAATATAGAAATAGCCTTAGGAGTATGCCAAAGAGGAAAACCAAAAGAAACCTCTAAATGTAAGGCATTTTTTCTTTAGGAAAAAGTGGAAAAAGTGACTCTTCTACTCCTTTCTCTCTTAGGCACTAGAAGGAGCTAGAAGAGTGACTCTTCCCACTCCTTCCTCTTTGTAACATGTCCAGCCCTCCTTATTATAAATAGGAGACCTTGGTTCATAAATAATAAAAGTTGAAAGTTAGAAGTAAAGAAACTATCTTGAAATTGAGAGAGAGTGAGTTTGTGAGACTTGTCTCTTCTTCTCCTCCATGTCTTATCTTGTGAGCTTTGGAGACTCTTAAGTGGCGGCACCACCCACTCATCTTGGAAGAACCACCCTCCAAGTGACGTGAATCACATCTCCAAAAGGCTACAACCACATAAGTCATTTCTATTCATCTTCTAAAAATACCCATTTTTGTTCTACTTGTTTGTTTTTGATCCTGCCGCTTGACTCGAACGTGGAGGATTGCCTCGTCACTCCTTCGTCTAGCCTTCTGTTCTGTAGGAACGCTCCAAGAACCACCGCCGGAACTCCAAACGCTGCCTGCAAAACACACAGACGGCGCCTCTGGCGGCCGTTGTAGCTCCGACGCTCAAGTCAGGCAACAGGAACACCAAAACTATATCTGAATCTCTCTGTGAGACTCGTGTGTAACTGAAACTCTCAAATGTGTAAGCTGTAAGAATCTGTAAAAACCTCCCCTCAATTTCGTTAAGAGTTTCGTATATATACCTGAGTCTTTCTCTCTCCTGACGGTTATTCCTCTTGACACGTGGATAACATCTGGTCATACACGTGTCACCATCTGGAGTATCTGCAGCTGAAACGTTACTTCCACTGTGCCCCTGTGACTAAGTTATCCACACAGGGAGTAGCTTAGTACACAGGCTACTCTGGGCGCAACCTTAACATGGCGAGCTGGTTAACACTGGGCATCGCAGCTCACACTACACATGGTGGCAGACATGCCACTTATCCTCTGTACTTAGACCATACAACAAGTGCTTGCCAAGTGTAAGGACCTGTAAAATTGAATTGGAATAAAAAGGGATATATTTTAAATGAATTCTAAGTATGCTTTTATTTAAAATAAAAAGGAAGGAAAGTGTAGTTTAGAAGACTATGAGATCGCCGGTCGTCTACTACACATGATCGCCAGGGCGCGAGGCATGCGGGCATCGCCAGGGCGCGAGGCATGTGGACGTCGCCAGGGCGCGAGAGGCATGCAGGCATCGCCAGGGCGCGAGGCATGTGGATGTCGCCAGGGCGCGAGAGGCATGCGGGCATCGCCAGGGCGCGAGGCATGTGGACGTCGTCGGGACGCGAGGCATGCAGGCATCGCCGGGTCGCGAGAGGCATGCGGGTGTCGCCAGGGATAAACATCGGTCGTCTCCCAGAGAGAGACATCGGTCGTCTTCCAGGGAGAGACATCGGTCGTTTGCCAGCATGAGACCTCAGTGGATAGTCATCGCGCGAGCGGTCATCGGTGGAAGGTTATCGCACGATGTCGAGTTTCACACAGATAAAGTGGGACCCAGACTCCCAGCATGAAACGTCCTGCACGCGCGCCATGTAGACAAAAAGGGTGGTTCAGAATAGTGACATCAGAATGTTGGCATGCGCAAGAGACACTCGCGGTCGTACTGTTCAGGGCAGTGGTTGGCATGCACAAGAGACAACAGTGGTCGTACTGTTCAGGGCAGTGGTTGGCAGGCGCAAGAGACAACCGTGGCTGTACTGTTCAGTGAAATAGTACACTCAGGCTTTCCTGCAGAAGGGATGGCAGCAGCAGCATACGTCGACAGGTAGGCTTGGATTCAAAAGCCCACTGCGGGAAGGCAAAGAAGGTTACAGAGACTCGAGAGTGAAAGAGTGGGTGCATCTTCATCCCTCTCTTTTCTCTCCTTCGCGCTGCGATTTAGGCAACATCAAGCACCAGTGCAACCAGCGACGACTGCCCTTGGAGCACTTGGGAGTTTCTCTGCAAGTCCTACAAACCAGACGCTAAAACAGAGCTAAGGCATCCTTTAAGCTCGGTGGGTCTTGGAGCTCTTGGTGTTTTGCGCAAGTCCAGGTAAGGGAAGCTAGCCTTCATTTTCAATACAAGCCATAGATTAGCTGTTTCTGAAGTGAGGGCGACGTGGTCGCCGGTTTCGTTTTCATCTTCGTGAATGCTCTGTTCTATGTGTTTGGGCGACATGGTCGCCGGTTTTATATACAGACTTCGAAATACCTTGTTTTTGAACCAGATCGCCGGTTTTGGCGTTGTTTGCGAACTCCCTGTTTTTGGTGTTGCTTTGAAACTGTTTGAGATTTAAATGAGATATTCGAAAATAAGAACCTTGGAGTGAGTTTTGCTGTGATTGAAATCATTCCTTTAAGTGTTATGTGATGTGTTGAATGTGGTGAATGTGGGATCAAGGCATAGTATTTTCAGGAAAGAAAATACCGTGTAAGATCGTGTAGGATGTGCATTGATCGGTGATTCCTAATGAGATATCCTGACTCTGCTGAGATAATGGAATCACATAGAGGAAGTTACTCAGTTGGTGAGAGTCGAAGGAGGTTCATATGAATGGGTGAGTCGTGTGAAAAAGAACGAGTTCGGCCTGTTCCATGGATTAACCCTGTCATACTGTGAGAATGATGAACTTGAGATCGAGATTGTGTTGATGTGCATAACTGGGGAAACATTACAGCTGTTTAGTATGACAGGTGCAGATCTCTGAGTCTAATCAATGCACGAGTCTTCCGGAAGTAGTGTCAAGTGTCTTGTGTGCTGAGTCAGTGGTAGTCTGACGTGAGAAATGAGGGACCTTGAAATTGATAGACACTTGATGCAGTTTGTGAAATAGAATGACTCTGTGCAAATATTGTAAAGTGTGTGATTTCTTGGCGATCAGGTGAAGGGAATGAGAAACTTTATAGTTTTATGTGGGTATCTTGAATTTGTTTTATCCTGATTTTTATGTTCATATTTAAACTCTCTTTAAAATATATAGCTTACCCTGCGTGTTCTGCTCTATGGCTGTTTTTCTCTTAAAACTGTGATGATCATGTAATTTTTACACGGGAGCAGATGATCTTCCAGGAAGTAGAGCTCCTTAGTGAGTGGTCGCCGGGGAAGAGATCGCCTGTTTCTATCTCTTGGTGGTGATCGCCGGATTTATGTCCTGATAGCAGATCGCCTATTTTGGGGTCTTCTGTTAGGAGATCGCCGGTTTATGTATGGAGACCGCCGTTTTCATTGTATTTGATTGATTTCGTTAAGTTTTGAAAAACATTTGACTGGTTATGTATTAAACTCCCTGTGAGGAGCAACTTCATTACTTATATATATAATTATGTTCTCTTCAACATTATTTGTTTACCTTTATTTTCATTATATAAATATGAATAGTTTTTGGCAGGATGTTACATTAATGGTATCAGAGCAGTTCATCCTTAGGATGACCTGAGGGCTGTGGATCCATTGTGTTTCTTCTGCTCATAAAATTTATTTGAGTTTTAAATAACAACTATAAAGAAAGGTTTTCAAACGTTTTTGTATTGAAATTTTGTGTGTGCTTTAGTGAATGCCCTAACTAAAAATCTTAGTATTAAGAATGAGAGGATCTTGATAAAGTAGTGAGGGTGCACACTCATAACTGGATCGAGATGATTCTCAATCTTAATTCCAATGGTTTGATGTTTAGCATACATTGAATTCTGGTGTGATTTATTTCATTTTATTGAGTGTTCTTGTAATTGACTGAAAGTGGTTGTTTGGATTGATGGATTGTATACCAGTAGCTGTTCTGGTGTTTTGCTTGATATTATAAGTATCATGATTCTGTTGATGAACTCAAATTCTAAATGACTTTGAGATGTTGACCTTTATAAGGTCTAGATGTTACCTCTTGAATGAATCGATTTCTTATCGATCTCATTCTTATAGTTGTGGGGGGGGGGGGATATAGAAACCAATAGTTTCCTAATCTTCTACAGAGAAGAATGGCTCCTAGACAGCCTACCCCTCCCAAACCTTCTGCTGAAATGGGCCAGATCGCCAGGGCCATTGGGATGATGGCGAGTGCCATCCAGCAGCAGAATACGGCGATGTCTCAGAATCACCAAGCTACGCTGCAGCATTAGGAGACCGCCAGATCGGCTGCAACAGCCCCCAACGTCGGACAGCCTCAGGAGCAGATGGGACTGACCGAGTTCATGAGGCACAACCCACCCAAGTTCAGTGGGAATGCTACCCCTGATCAAGCAGATCAGTGGGTCAGGGAGTTGGAGAAAATCTTTAGGGCGACCTCCTGCCCTGAAGATAAGAAGCTGGTATTCGCCACATATCTTCTGTCTGTAGAAGCTGAGCTCTGGTGGATGGGAACTCAGCAGATGATGGAGGCCCGAGAGGAAGTGTTGGATTGGGAGAGCTTCAGGGTGAGGTTCCTGGAGAAACACTTCCCAGACAGCAAAAGGTTTGCGAAGGAAGCTGAGTTCCTAAAGTTGGAGCAGGGGGATATGTCTGTGAACGCCTATGCTGCTCGATTTGAGTACCTCGCCCGATTCTATACCCAGGCGACCTCCGAGGCCTGGAGGTGTAGGAAGTTTGAAGAGGGGCTGAAGCATGAGCTGAAGAGGACCATATCCCCGATGTGCATAAGAGAATTTCACACCTTAGTGGAGAAGGCGATGATGGTGGAGGCACTGGAGAAGAGTGATTCTCGGGTGATCAGGTCACACCCAGGGGGTTCTTTCAGTGGAAGGCCAAGGTGCAGCACCCACAAAGCAAGCCTTATGCGGGACCTCCACCACATCGGGCAGGAGCAGTTTCGCCCCAGTTCCAGCAGCAACAAACATGGAAACCTAGATGTTTCACGTGCCAAAAGATGGGGCACATATCTAGAGATTATCCTAGCAGAAATAGGATGACTCAATCCAGTGGTTCCCAACAGATGAGGAATGAAGACAGCAGACCTCAGGCAGCAGGGAGAGTGTTTACCATGACAGGAGTAGAGGTGCCTCAGTCAGGTAACTTGGTAGAAGGTGCTTCATGATCCTAGCTCGGTTGGGAGTGAAGAATGAAGAGGACGTAAGCAAGAGACCTTGGTGAAAGATTTCATGGATGTATTTCCAGAAGAAATACCTGGATTACCTCCTAAGAGAGAGGTGGAACTCTCTATTGATTTGGTACCCGGAGCTGGACCAGTGTCAATGGCTCCAGCTGAGTTGATGGAATTTAAGAAGGAAGTGTAAGTTAGATTTAGTTTCAGCTGCATATAAGTTATGGAGAGTATATAAGTTGTATGTTGAAGGTTTAAAGACTTAAGCATGTGTATCCATGGGAAGTACCAGAGTTAAGTTCCAAGATGAAAGTAGGAATTTTCTTTGATCTGGAGCTTAGAAGGTGTTAGTGTCAGTAACACAACATAAGATGGCTCTAGCTAGACACAAGGCTTAAAATGGAAATTTGAGATTTGGTAGAGAATAAGTTTACAAGATGATTATATCATCTTGAGATGTATCAATGATTTTGGGAAAGAGGAAAGATGAAATATCTTAATTGTGTTTAAATTTACAGTTAGGCAAAGAAAATTGTTGAAAAGCAACAGGCGGAGAAATTGCTTGGATGAGAGAGAAAGTCTCACGTGGGATGGATGTTGTTTAATTGATTTGGATTTGGAATTTGTATGTGATTCGAAATTTAGACACTAGTTTATGTTGAGTATGTAGGAGATGAATGGGATGTGATTCCAGAAAAGGGATTAGTGATCTGTCAATCACGTTTCCAAAGGTTAAGCTCAACGAAAGATAGTGTTTCCAAAGTTCAGCCGAGTTGATTAAATTGAAGAAAATAAGTGGAAGATTTGTTAGAGACGCAGTTAGTCAAGCCCAATGTATCTCCTTGGAGTTTCCAGCGTTGTTGGTTAAAAAGGAAGAGGAAGGACCTCAACTGTGTAGGGACTACAGGAAGTTGAATAAGTTGATCATCCAGGACAACTATCCTCTACCCGTAATTGATGATTTGAGGGATCAGTTAGATGGAACTTCAGTGTTCTCAAAGTTTTATCTGAAATCGGGATAAAACCAGATTTTGCTAAGACAGAAGATGTGCAGAAGACAAGCCTTTTGAGGTTTAGTATGATGCCTCACATCAAAGTTCGAATTGTGTCTGAATACAAGAGAAGACGGGAGTTGTATATGTTCAATGCAACTCAAATTTCATGAGAGAAATTATTCTACTTATGATTTAGAATCGGCAGTGGTAGTATTGTTATGGAGATTTGAAGACAGTAATTGTATGAAGCTTTGTATGGGAGGAAATACAGAATTCCCTTATTGTTGGAACCAGGAGGGCGAACCAGTTTTGATTGAACAATTAGAGGATCCTAGTCTGAAACGTATTGTGGAATTGCTAGGCACCGAACAGGCTAAAGGCTTTGTAACGGGTAAAGATGGAGTACTGAGATTAATGGCGGAATTTGCATACCAGCAGATAGAGAATGGAATTTGATGAAGTATTGGAGTAGTAAGAGTTGGTTCAACAGACAACCGAGAGGGTGAAACTAATGCAACGCAGAATGAAAGCTTCTCAAAGTCGGCAGATGTCCCATGCAGATCAGAGGGGAAGACCTTGGAGTTTGCTGCTGGGGATCATGTCTTTATGAGGGGACCACCAGCCAAGGGTGTAGGACGAGCTATCAGATCAAAGAAGCTGTCCCCTAAGTTGGTTGGGCCATATCAGATCCTGAGGAGGATCGGTCCAGTGGCTTATGAAATCGCCCTACCTCCCCAATTAGCAAACCTGCATAATGTATTTCACGTACCACAGCTAAGGAAGTATCTTGCAGACCCTAGTCACGTATTGAAAGTGGACGATGTGCAGATCAGGGATGACTTGTCCTTTGAAGCGAAACCAGTCAGGATTGACGATCGTCAAAGTAAACAGCTCAGAGGCAAGACCATCAACATGGTGAAAGTGGTGTGGGATGAGAGATCGGGTGATTCAACTTGGGAGTTAGAAGAACCCATGAGAGAAGCCTATCCATACCTCTTTTCCTTGTAATTCAATTTTCGAGGACGAAAATTTTTCTTGTTGGGGAGAATGTAAGGACCTGTAAAATTGAATTGGAATAAAAAGGGATATATTTTAAATGAATTCTAAGTATGCTTTTATTTAAAATAAAAAGGAAGGAAAGTGTAGTTTAGAAGACTATGAGATCGCCGGTCGTCTACTACACATGATCGCCAGGGCGCGAGGCATGCGGGCATCGCCAGGGCGCGAGGCATGTGGACGTCGCCAGGGCGCGAGAGGCATGCGGGCATCGCCAGGGCGCGAGGCATGTGGACGTCGTCGGGACGCGAGGCATGCAGGCATCGCCGGGTCGCGAGAGGCATGCGGGTGTCGCCAGGGATAAACATCGGTCGTCTCCCAGAGAGAGACATCGGTCGTCTTCCAGGGAGAGACATCGGTCGTTTGCCAGCATGAGACCTCAGTGGATAGTCATCGCGTGAGCGGTCATCGGTGGAAGGTTATCGCGCGATGTCGAGTTTCACACAGATAAAGTGGGACCTAGACTCCCAGCATGAAACGTCCTGCTCGCGCGCCATGTAGACAAAAAGGGTGGTTCAGAATAGTGACATCAGAATGTTGGCATGCGCAAGAGACACTCGCGGTCGTACTGTTCAGGGCAGTGGTTGGCATGCACAAGAGACAACAGTGGTCGTACTGTTCAGGGCAGTGGTTGGCAGGCGCAAGAGACAACCGTGGCTGTACTATTCAGTGAAATAGTACACTCAGGCTTTCCTGCAGAAGGGGTGGCAGCAGCAGCTTACGTCGACAGGTAGGCTTGGATTCAAAAGCCCACTGCGGGAAGGCAAAGAAGGTTACAGAGACTCGAGAGTGAAAGAGTGGGTGCATCTTCATCCCTCTCTTTTCTCTCCTTCGCGCTGCGATTTAGGCAACATCAAGCACCAGTGCAACCAGCGACGACTGCCCTTGGAGCACTTGGGAGTTTCTCTGCAAGTCCTACAAACCAGACGCTAAAACAGAGCTAAGGCATCCTTTAAGCTCAGTGGGTCTTGGAGCTCTTGGTGTTTTGCGCAAGTCCAGGTAAGGGAAGCTAGCCTTCATTTTCAATACAAGCCATAGATTAGCTGTTTCTGAAGTGAGGGAGACGTGGTCGCCGGTTTCGTTTTCATCTTCGTAAATGCTCTGTTCTATGTGTTTGGGCGACGTGGTCGCCGGTTTTATATACAGACTTCGAAATACCTTGTTTTTGAACCAGATCGCCGGTTTTGGCGTTGTTTGCGAACTCCCTGTTTTTGGTGTTGCTTTGAAACTGTTTGAGATTTAAATGAGATATTCGAAAATAAGAACCTTGGAGTGAGTTTTGCTGTGATTGAAATCATTCCTTTAAGTGTTATGTGATGTGTTGAATGTGGTGAATGTGGGATCAAGGCATAGTATTTTCAGGAAAGAAAATACCGTGTAAGATCGTGTAGGATGTGCATTGATCGGTGATTCCTAATGAGATATCCTGACTCTGCTGAGATAATGGAATCACATAGAGGAAGTTACTCAGTTGGTGAGAGTCGAAGGAGGTTCATATGAATGGGTGAGTCGTGTGAAAAAGAACGAGTTCGGCCTGTTCCATGGATTAACCCTGTCATACTGTGAGAATGATGAACTTGAGATCGAGATTGTGTTGATGCGCATAGCTGGGGAAACATTACAGCTGTTTAGTATGACAGGTGCAGATCTCTGAGTCTAATCAATGCACGAGTCTTCCGGAAGTAGTGTCAAGTGTCTTGTGTGCTGAGTCAGTGGTAGTCTGACGTGAGAAATGAGGGACCTTGAAATTGATAGACACTTGATGCAGTTTGTGAAATAGAATGACTCTGTGCAAATATTGTAAAGTGTGTGATTTCTTGGCGATCAGGTGAAGGGAATGAGAAACTTTATAGTTTTATGTGGGTATCTTGAATTTGTTTTATCCTGATTTTTATGTTCATATTTAAACTCTCTTTAAAATATATAGCTTACCCTGCGTGTTCTGCTCTATGGCTGTTTTTCTCTTAAAACTGTGATGATCGTGTAATTTTTACACGGGAGCAGATGATCTTCCAGGAAGTAGAGCTCCTTAGTGAGTGGTCGCCGGGGAAGAGATCGCCTGTTTCTATCTCTTGGTGGTGATCGCCGGATTTATGTCCTGATAGCAGATCGCCTGTTTTGGGGTCTTCTGTTAGGAGATCGCCGGTTTATGTATTGAGACCGCCGTTTTCGTTGTATTTGATTGATTTCGTTAAGTTTTGAAAAACATTTGACTGGTTATGTATTAAACTCCCTGTGAGGAGCAACTTCATTACTTATATATATAATTATGTTCTCTTCAACATTATTTGTTTACCATTATTTTCATTATATAAATATGAATAGTTTTTGGCGGGATGTTACACCAAGTCTTCTCAAATACCCGGCGATGTGCTCTTTCGGCGACTTGCTGACCACCTGATCTCCTAACCTTAACACACGGCGATCATGTGCAATCTAGGCGATTACTGATCCATACCGGTGATGAGCGATTACTCATCCTCAAGGCGATAGGCGATTACTCATCCTCAAGGCGATAGGCGATTACTCATCATCACAGGCGACAGGCGATTACCATTCTGAGTGATCGCCTCCCTGATTCGCCTGCTATCCTCTACCACGTGTTACCCTGTGAATGGTCCACGTAGTCAACTGCTGCTGATGTCATCGACTACCGATGACCGACCGGATCAGTTTTCAATTTCAATCGGTTCATTCTCTTCCTTGTGATGTCCTCTTTCATTTGATGTATTGTTCTTCAATTTTAATTGGTGCAAACATGTTATACCAACCTGTTTTCTATTCGGCTTCCATGAATACCCATGTTCATGTTGTTTTCTTGAATTTCCAATTGTAGGTTGTGTTCTTGTCGTGTTTCTATTACTAGTTTCAATTCTTGTTGTGTTCTTGTTTTAATTCTTGTTTCTTTGTACTATTTTTATGTTGTTACTGCACTTTGATTGCTGTTCTTGAATTACTCATTCATATTCCATTGTTATCTTACACTACAAGTTACATATTCATGTGTTTTTAGTATGAACCTTTGTTTTCTTGAGTAGAAACTCTATTAATTGTTCTTTAGAATTTTAATCCTAATTCTTGAAAGTGTCATGAATACAATGAAACCTATATCAACTCAACCCAAACCAAGAAAGGTTCATAAGAGACTCACATCATGTAGTATCTAGAGCCATGGTGTTGATTTGTTGATTGTGAGTTGAATAGACACTTTCTCTTTGAGCAATTTGTTTTTCTATCCCTTTAACTTTGTGCATTCTGTTTTCCAGCACATATATTTCGTGCAGAATTATTTTTTCTAGCCCTATATTCATGCTTTGTTTGTTTGAATATGTCTATAGTTTGTGCCTTTTAGTTAATCCCACCTCTTGTTTTGAGTTTTATGTTCATAGTGTTCTAGGTGTCCAAATTTTGTCTATACTTGCTTGCTTTTGATTTTGAAAGTTTGTGTTTCTCTTTAATTTGTTTTAGTACTTGTGGATTAGAGGCTCCAAACATTTTATTTCAAGTGTTCAATTGTCTTGAATCCATCATAAAATTTTGTGCAAATTGATTGATGTTTCAACTTCCATATGATGCATTTTATGGTTCTTTCACTACCTAAGTTCCATTTTGTATAAAAAAAAATAGCAAAAACAGTACCAAAATTGATCCGGCCGGTCATCGGTAGTCGATGACGTCAGCAGCAGATGACCACATGGGCCAGTCACAAAGCAACGCGTGGCATGAGATCGCAGATGAACCAGGGTGGAGATCGTTCAAGAACGGCAATCAATGGTCAGCTACCGAGTGACCACTACCAGAAGATCGGTTCCTACATGAGCGCCTGGAAGCAGAGCGCGAGAAGTGATGAAGCACCGATCAGTCATCGGTGCATGCAGAGCGATCAGTCGTCAGGGGTTCCTTGCCAACACGTGTTAAACTGGGACCCAGGCTCCCAGCGAGAACGTTACCCAAGGACCTCGCCTGATTCCATAAGGAGAGCATGACAACGCAAAGAAGCACCATCTGTCATCGGTCGGGGTGACACATCGATCACTGGCCAGAATGGCACATCGGCCATCGGTCAGGATGAGAGATACCTCGGTCATCGGTGTGTGGCGAGTGACGTCGGCCACGACGACGTGAATGACGCGCTAAGTTACTCCGCAAGGGGATTGTAGTGGCCAGACCTCAGACATCAGCCAGGGGCTGAGAGATCGATGAGCCCTCAGAAGAGTCGATCACCAAGAACAAGGGCGATGAGAGATCGCCAACAGGGTGACACATCGGTCATCGGTGCCCAGAGCCAGGGAGCGGCCTTAGTCACGGAACGACCATGCATGAAGATGGGAAGATGCAGTTAGGTGCAGAATCCTGCTGGTACAAGAACCCGTCAAGGTTAGAGTCTCCCAGTGAGGTTGCATGCATGCCACGTGGACGGTGAAGATGTTCCCAGAGAATAGGTAGGGCAGATAGGCACAGAAGTCGAGGGGTACAGAGGTACCCACGCAGCCTCCCCTGTCAGACTTTGCACTCAAGTGAGGAAGGCCTGCACGCAAGGTAGGCCTGGGGGGTAGATAGCAGCGGTGCAGAGCAATCAAGTGGCCCTAGAGGTAGCCAGTAGGGGGCGACGTGGGTTTATATGAGAAAGAAGAACGCTGAACCAGGTATGCAATACGTAACCCAGAAATTAGACAAAGAGAGTTCTTGATGTTTCCTTGCCCAAAACTGACTTGAGCGTCGGAGCTACACCGGCCGCTAGGGCGCCCCTCTGTGTTTGCAGGAACCATTTGCTTCTTTCGAAGGGAAGCCAACCGGAGGAACAGACACGGACGCGGGAGGAACGCGGAGCCCATCCACGCTCGAGTCCGCGGCGAGATCATTTGGCGCCCACCGTGGGGCACGAAGTAAAACGAAGCCCGCATACACAAGAACGAGAGTAGAAATCGCACAGATGAGTAGAAGAACCAAACAAACGGCACCTGCGCCATCTGCTGAAGAAGGAGTTGTCACCATGGCGCAGGTCATGGAGATGATGCGCGCATTGCAAGAGAATGTCGCGGCGTCGAGAGTTGAGCAAGAGAAGATGCATGCAGAGCTGACTGCATCGCATAGCAGAAATGAAGAGCTGAACCGCGTGAACAAGGAGTTGCATAGGGAATTGCAGGCACAGAATGAGCGCGTATTCGAAGATAGGACGTCAATGCTGCCGTCGCCCCCTAGAGCATTTCCTATGCCTTTCTCCCCCGAGATCATGAACACGGTGGTGCCTCCCAATCTGGTGGGAGTGAAGGCGTCGTTCACGGGGGTGGAAGACCCAGAGGCACATTTAACAGCCTTCCACATTCAGATGATGCTATCTGGAGGTTCAGACGCTGTGTACTGCAAAATGTTTATGAGCACGCTGAGCGGAGTAGGTATGGAGTGGTTCGTGAGCCTGCTGGAGGGCCACATCACCTCTTTCCATAAGTTCTCAAAGCTGTTCATAGAGCAGTACATCGTCAACAGAGCACCACCAGTGGTGTCTTACGATTTGTTCGACGTGCGCCAGTACCAGGGGGAGTCGCTGAAGGACTTCCTCAACCGTTTCGCTGCGCAGGTGGTGAGATTGCCCAGCAAGGACGAGAACATGTTAGTGCACGCATTCAAGAAAGGCGTGCTGCCTGGTCCTTTCAGTGAATCCCTCATCAGGAGCCACCCCGCCACCTTTGCTGAGATACGGCGACGCGCGGTGGCGCACATTGTAGGAGAGGCAGAGGTCTCTGAGAAGAGAGGCAGCACTGCGCCGACGAAGCCGCGCGGAGGTCAGGGGAAGCAGCAGCAGCAGGTGCGGGTGTATGAGACCAGGGAGGAGAGGAAGGCGCAGGGAAGGCTTCGTCCGTATGCACCCAGGAAGGACCAGCCCAGGGGGCGTGCAAGGGAGAACAACACACCCCCTAGGTATGATTTCGTGATAGAGTTGGCAGAGCTGATCGCCATCCCTATCGTGGCTGCAAGACTCCGAGTACCAGAGAAAACTGACAAGGTACTTGGAGGGAGGAAAGACGAGTGGTGAGAGTTCCATCAGGCTTATGGACACACACTCCACACATGCCTGGCATTGGGGCGTCAACTTGCTGAGTTGGTAAAGACAGGTTTCCTAACCGATTACCTGAGGGAGGCGCAAGGTGATCGCGCTTCGGGGTCCCAGGCAGGTGATCAGTAGCATGAAATCCCTGTGAACGGGGAAATCAGGTGATAGAAGATGCTACACTGGGGGGGCTCCCAGGTAGCTTAGGTGGAAGCTGAAGCAGAGTCTTTAAGCTCGACGATAGAAAGTTGCAAAGAGAAAGGCGAAGAGTCCAGTTCTTTAGCTGTTGACTTTGTATATCCGCCAGTTGATCCCAAGACTTGGATGAACAAGGGATACGCTTCTGTGAACTTCGCCAGACCCCAGGTAGTGTGGGATTTCTGCATGTTTGCAGGAGAAAGAGGGATTGGAGAAGCACTTGAAATCATGAGCTTCCCGCACAAGTTCGAGGAAGTCCAGTCAGTTCGCTTTAACACACCTCGCGATGGTGTAGCGAAGGGGAAGCAACGAGCTTATGGAGAGCTTGGGAAGCGCGAACAAGTTTGAAGTGAAGGACAAAGCTTTTCGTCGTTGCTGGAAGAATGGTGTGCTCGCCAGGTCGGTCATCGCCAGGGCCCATACAGAGTAGTTGAGGCGCTGGAGAATGGAGCTTATCGGCTGGAGACCCTGGATGGAGCACCTATCCCATGGACATGAAACGCTACACACTCAAGTTTCTACTTCAGTTAAGTTGTAAGGTAGATGCGTTCTTGCGCTGTACACACACTCAATGTATATACTGTAAATAGTTGAGCAAATCAGGGGGCACTCTTTTCCCTGATGAGGGTTTTTAACGAGGCCGCCTGTAAGGACCTAGAAACTTTAATTGGAATAAAAGTGTTATATTTAAATAATTTCAGATAATGTTATTAATTAAAATACAAAGAGTTGGTAATAGAAGTTTCGTAGTAGTCGGACATCGGACGTCGGCCAAGGTCTGGGGTCAGCTGGTAGAGGTCGGTCGGCTGACCATTGTATTAACCAAGTAGTCAGGTGCGATGACTTTATCGCGAGGTGATCACGTGGGTGTGCTCGAGGAAGACATGTGGATCAAGAAGAGTAAAGGAAGAAAAGTGTAGCTTAGAAGTCTTCTACGAGATCGCCGTTATTGAAGACGGAGGCGATCTCCGACCTCTCTGGCACATAATCGCCTATGGTGTACATGATCACCGAATGTGCACTTAGTATGTGGTCAAGGTGCTGGATTAACCATAGTGGGTTCCAAAAACCACGCGTAGCAAGGTGTGGGTTAAGCCTTAGATACACTGGGCGTGCGAAGCTCTATGCTTGAGCATAAGAAATCATCCTTAGTGTTGCATGCATGGGCGCACGAGGAGTAATGCTGGTCTATTCTTGGAAATGTGAAGCTACCGACGTCACCAAGCCATGTGGAGGTGATACCTTAGACGTAACATAGTGGGATGAAGAACCTTCAGCAAGGTGTGACAATGTGACATCGGTGAGCAGAGTAAGGCGATGTGTTCTCGTCACACACAAGGGCGATAAGAGATCGCCAACAGGATGAGAGGAACATCGGTCATCAACCAGGTTGGGAGACACATCGGTGGTCTGCCAGGGTGAGACATCGGTGCTCCTCCAGGGTGAGACATCGGTTGTCTGCCAGGGTGAGACATCGGTGGTCCTTCAGGGTGAGACATCGGTTGTCTGCCAGGATGAGGAATTAGTCATAATCGGGATGAGGCACGTCAGTCATCGCCAGTATGAGAGACAGACGGTCATCGCCAGGATGAGGAACACATCGGTCGTTTTCCAGGAAGAGACATCGGTGGATGGTCATCGCGCGAGCGGTCATCGGTGGAAGATTATCGCGAGGTGTCGAGTTTCACACAGATAAGGTGGGACCCAGGCTCTCAGCATGAGACGTACTGCACGCGCGACACGTAGACAAAAAGGGTAGTTCAGAATAGTGACATCAGAGTGTTGGCCTGCGCAGAGGCACGCGTAGTCGTACTGTTCAGGGAAGCGTACACGCAAACTTCCCTGCAGAGTGGGTGGTGGCAGCGGCTTTTGTGGACAAGTTGGTTTAAGATTCAAAAACTCACTTTTGAGGGCAGAGAACGTTGCTGTGGTTCAAGAGTGACAGAGTAGGTTCACCTTCATCTTTCTCTTTTCTCTCCTTCGCGCTGCGATTCAGGCACCCTCAAGCACCAGTACGACGAGCGACGACTACCCTTAGAGCACCTGGGAGGTTCTCTGCAAGTTCTCCAGACCAGACGCTAAAACAGAGCTAAGGCACCTTTAAGCTCGGTGGGTTTTGGAACTCTTGGTGTTTTGGCAAGTCCAGGTAAGGGAAGCTAGCCTTATTTCCAACGAAAACCTTATATTAGATAATTGAGATGATGGGGCGACGTGGTCGCCGGTTTTCAACTGTTATTGCATAATCCCCTGTTTTTGGACGAGATCGCCGGTTTTAGCGTTGTTTTTCGAACTCCCCTATTTTTGGTGTTGTTTGAAACTGTTTGAGATTTAAATGTGATATTCGAAAATCTGAACCTTGGAATGAGTTTTGCTGTGATTGGAATCATTCATTTAAGTGTTATATGATGTGTTGAATGTTGTGAATGTGGGATCAAGGCATAGTATTTTCAGGAAAGAAAATACCGTGTAAGATCGTGTAGGATGTGCATTGATCGGTGATTTCTATAATGAGATATCCTGACTCTCCTGAGATAATGAATTCATATAGATGAAGTTATTCAGGCGTTGAGAGTCGATGGAGGTTCATACGTATGGGTAAGTGTTTGAAAGATAACTACTTGACCTGTGGTGTGGATTCACCCTGTCATACTGTGAGAGTGATGAGATTGAGATCGAGATTATGTTGATGCGCATAGCTGTGGAAACTTTACAGCAGTGTAGTATGACAGGTGCAGATCTCTGAGTCTAGTCAATGCACGAGTCTTCCGGAAGTAGAGTCAAGTGTCTTGTGTGATGAGTCAGTGGAAGTCTGACGTGAGAAATGAGAAACATTGAAATTGATAGACACTTGATGAATTATGTGAATTGAAAGCCTCTTGAGGAAATTGTGAAATGTGTGATTCCTTGATGGTCATGTGAAGGGAATGAGAAAATTGATGGTTTTTACGTAGATGCCTTAAATTTGTTTTATCTTGATTTTAAAAGTTTCATATCTAAATTCTCTTTCAAATATCTAGCTTACCCTGTGATTTTGGTGTTGTGTTTGGCTTTTTTCTTAAACCTGTGATGATCGTGTATAATTTACACGGGAGCAGATGATGTTGCAGGAAGTAGAGCTCCTCAGTGAGTGGTCGACAGAAGGAGATCGCCTGTTTCTGTTTCTGTTAGGCGATCACCCTTTTTCGGTTTTCTGATAGGTGATCGCCGTTTTCTGATAGGAGATCGCCTTTTTGCTGTTAGGAGATCGCCTGTCTTTCTATTTTGCTGTAATTTTGTTTAAGTTTTGGAAAACTGACCGATTATGTATTAAACTCCATGGGAGGAGAAACTTCATTACATATATATATAATTATGTTCATTTCAATATTATTGTTTTACCTTTAATTCGTTTTATAATTATGAAAAGAATTTGGCGGGATGTTACACCGCCCAATAAAAAAGATTTCAGTATGTCAAGTGTGCACATGTTTCCCAGTTTCAAGTTCTCCTTGCCCCAGATGCAAGTGCAAGTGATCGGTTGGAGCCTGCTCGCCCCAGGCGCGAGTACGGACCACTGACCTATATTATCCTCACCCTAGGAGTGAGTGCAGGTGGCTAAAGTCTGAACCCACGACCACAAGGCAGAGGCAACAGGAACCAGACCTAAAGGTCGATGACCTTGGGGCAAGCAAGAGGGGTCAACAAGAAAAACTCTTCTTCCTCGAAGCAAGACATCATCTTCGCGTTTAAGCACCAAGAAGCAGAGCGCGATCTGTAAGGACCTGTAAAATTGAATTGGAATAAAAAGGGTTATATTTTAAAAGAATTCTATGTATGTTTTATTTAAAACAAAAAGGGAGGAAAAGTTAAGTTTAGAAGGCTATGAGATCGCCGGTCGCCTGCTACACATGAGCGCCAGGTGGACGTCGCCAGGGCGCGAGGCATGCAGACATCGCGCGGGCGCGCGAGGCATGCAGACATCACGCGGGCGCGAGAGGCATGCGGGCATTGCCAGGGCGCGAGGCATGTGGACGTGGCCAAGGCGCGAGAGGCATGCGGGCATTGCCAGGGCGCGAGGCATGTGGACGTGGACAAGGCGCGAGAGGCATGCGGGCATCGCCAGGGCGCGAGGCATGTGGACGTAGCAAGGGCGCGAGAGTTATGAGGGCATCGCCAAGGAAGACATCGGTCGTCTCCCAGAGGAAGACATCGGTCGTCTTCTAGGGCGAAGGAGACATCGGTCGTCTTCCAGGGCGAAGGAGACATCGGTCGTCTTCCAGGGCGAAGGAGACATCGGTCGTTCGCCAGGATGAGTCAGCAGTGGAATGTTATCGCACGACGTCGAGTTTCACACAGAGTAAAGTGGGACCCAGACTCTCAGCATGAAACGTCCTGCACGCGCGCCACGTAGACAAAAAGGATGATTCTGAGTGGTGACATCAGAATGTTGGCATGCGCAGGAGACACTCGCGGTCGTACTGTTCAGAGCAGTGGCTGGCATGCACAAGCGACAACAGTGGCAGTACTGTTCAGAGCAGTGGTTGGCATGCACCAGAGACAACAGTGGTCGTACTGTTCAGGGCAGTGGTTCTCAGACTTCTCTGCAGAGTGGGTGGTGGCAGCTGCTTTTGGTGGATAAGTTGGTTTAAGATGCAGAAAACCCACTGCTGAGAGAAAGAAACGTTGCAGCCTTCAAAGAGAGAAAGAGTGAGTTACCTCCCTTCTCCTCCAGTTGCCTCCTTCGCGTTGCGATTCTGGCACCTTCACACGAGAGTACGACGAGCGACAGCCACCATTAGAGCACCTGGGCAGTTCTCTGCAAGTCCTTCAACCAGACGCAAAAACAGAGACAAGGCGTTGTTCAAGCTTCGTTGGGTTTCGGAGCTCCTGGTGGTTTGCGCAAGTCCAGGTAAGGGAAGCTAGCCTTCATTTTCAATACAAGCCATAGATTAGCTGTTTCTGAAATGAGGGCGACGTGGTCGCCGGTTTCGTTTGCATCTGCGTGAATGCTCTGTTCCATGTGTTTGGGCGACGTGGTCGCCGGTTTTTAAATACAGACTTCGAAATACCCTGTTTTTGAACCAGGTCGCCGGTTTTGGCGTTGTTTGCGAAACTCTCTGTTTTTGGTGTTGCTTTGAAACTGTTGAGATTTAAATGAGATATTCGAAAATAAGAACCTTGGATTGAGTTTTGCTGTGATTGAAATCATTCCTTTAAGTGTTATGTGATGTGTTGGATGTTGTGAATGTGGATCGAGGCATAGTATTTTCAGGAAAGAAAATACCGTGTAAGATCTTATAGGATGTGCATTGATCGGTGATTCCTAAGGGGATATCCTGACTCTGCTGAGAAAATGGAATCACATAGAGGAAGTTACTCAGTTGGTGAGAGTCGAAGGAGGTTCATATGAATGGGCGTCTCGTGTGAAAAAGAACGAGCTCCGCCTGTTCTATGGACTAACCCTGTCATACCGGGAGAACTATTGACATTGAGATTATGTATGCGCATGCTGTGTGGATTCACAGCGACCCTGTGTGGATTTCACAGTGGTATGGTATGACAGGTGCAGATCTCTGAGTCTAATCAATGCATGAGTCTTCCGGAAGTAGGTCAAGTGTCTTGTGTGCTGGGTCAGTGGTGGTCTGACATGTGAAATGAGGAACTTGAAATTTATAGACACTTGATGCAGTTTTGTGAAAATGAATGACTCTTGTGAATATTGTGAAATGTGTGATTTCTGGGTGACCAGGTGCAGAGTATGAGAAACTTGATAACTTTACGTGAATATCTTGAAATTGTTTACCTTGATTTTATTTTAATGTTCTTATTTAAACTCTCTTTAAAATATCTAGCTTACCCTGCGTATTTTGGTTCTGTGGTTGTTTTTCTTAAAACTGTGATGATCGTGTATAATTTACACGGGAGCAGATGATCTTCCAGGAAGTAGAGCTCCTTAGTGAGGGGTCGCCGGAAAGGAGATCGCCTGATTTCTGTTCTGGTAGCCGATCGGCTGTTTTGGGTCCTCTGATAGGAGATCGGCCTCGTCCGATAGGAGATCGGTCTCTCCCGATAGGAGATCGCCTGCTTTTTTTTTTTTTTACTGTGTTTTGTTTATGTTTCTGGAAAATTTGACCGAAGTTGTATTAAAACTCCCTTTGAGGAGAAACTACATTTCATATATATAATATTTTGTTCACTTCAATCTATTTGTTACCTTTATTTTCATTATATACATTTGTATAGTATTTTGGCGGGATGTTACATTAATGGTATCAGAGCAGTTCGTCCTTAGGATGACCTGAGGGCTGTGGATCCATTGTGTTTCTTCTGCTCATGAAATTTATTTGAGTTTAAAATAACAACTATAGTGAAAGGTTTTCAAACGTTTTTGTATTGAAATTTTGTGTGTGCTTTGGTGAATATATGTTCTAATTAAAAATCTTAGTATTAAGAATGAGAAGGTCTTGATAAAGTAGTGAGGGTGCACACTCATAACTGGATCGAGATAGGTCTCAATCTTAATTCCAAAGGTTTGATGTTTGGCATATATTGAATTCTGGTGTGAGCTATTTCATTTTCTTGAGTGTCTTTGTAATGATTGAAAATGGTTGATTGGATTGATGACTGCATACCAGTAGTTGTGCTGGTGTTATGCTTGATGTTATAAGCATTATGATTCTGTTGATGAGCTCAAATTCTTAATGATTTTGAGATGCTGACCTTTGTAAGGTCTAGCTGTTACCCCCTTGAATGAATTGATTTCTTATCGATCTCATTCTTTTAGTTGTAGGGAAATATAGGAATCTTATAGTTTCAAAATCTGAAAACGAAGGAGATGGCACGTAGACCTTCTACCCCTCCCCAACCTTCTTCAGAGATGGGTCAGATCGCCAGGGCCATGGAGATGATGGCAACTGCCATCCAGCAGCAGAATACGGTAATGGCCCAGATTCATCAGGCTGTAATGAATCATTTGGAAACTGCTGGATCGGCTGCAACAGCTTCCCATGTCAATCAGCCTCGGGAGCAGATGGGGATGACCGAGTTCATGAGGCACAACCCAACCCAGTTCCGTGGGAACGTTTCTCCGAACCAACCAGATCAGTGGATCAGGGAGTTCCATGCCTTAGTGGAGAAGGCAAAGAGGGTGGAGACCCTGGAGAGGGGTGGTTCCAGAGTAATCAGATCACACCCAGGGGGTCCCTCCAGTGGGAAGGCCAAGGTGCAGCACCCACAAAGCAAGCCTTATTCGAGACCCCCACAGCATAGGGCAGAAGCAGCACCGCCCCAGTTTCAGCAGCAACAACCCTGGAAACTTAAATGTTTCCACTGTGGTGGACCACACACAGTCAAAGTGTGCCCCAAGAGAGATTCAGAGAGAAGATGTTTTACCTGTCAAAGGACGGGACACGTTGCTAGAGATTGTCCTACCCAGAATAGGATGACTCAACCCAGTGGATCCCAACAGTTGTGGAATGGAGGCAGTCGACCTCAGGCAGCAGGGAGAGTGTTTGCCATGTCTGGAGTGGAGGCATCTCAGTCAGGTAACTTAGTACAGAGTGTTGCTCTATAGCTGGTAGATGCGTTAGAATTTTGGTTGATTCTGGAGCGACACACTCCTTTGTGTCAAGCTTGTGTGTAGCCGAGTTGGGCCTTCTAGTGAAGGAAGTACCGTTTGAACTGTTGGTCTCTACACCTGTATCAGGACAGGTGTTGACCTCTACAGTTTGCCCTGAATGTCCAGTGATGGTAGAGGGACGCAGATTCAAAGTAAACTTGATCTGCCTACCTCTTCAGGATCTGGATGTTATCCTGGGAATGGATTGGCTAGCTGCCAATCACGTTCTCGTAGTCCGCGGTAATCAGAAGTTAGCGTTTCCAGATCTCCAAGAGCCAGATGGCGAGGTACTTCGTGATGCTAGCTCGGTTGGAAGTGAAGAATGAAGAGGACGTAAGCAAGATACCTGGGTTACCCCCTAAGAGGGAAGTGGAATTCTCCATTGTTTTGGTGCCTGGAGCTGGACCGGTGGCAATGGCTCCAGCTGAGTTGATGGAATTAAAGAAGGAAGTGTAATTTAGATTTAGTGTACCAAGGTTTAAGTTCAGCTACATATAAGTTATGGAGAGTATATAAGCAGAATGTTGAGGGTTTAAAGACTTAAGCATGTGTATCCATGGGAAGTACCGGGGTTAAGTTCCAAGAATGAAAGATGAATTTTCTTTTATTTGAAGCTTGGAAGATGTTTATGTCGATGAAACAGCATGAGTTGACTCTAGCTTAACCACAAGCTTAAAAAGAAAGAGGAGATATTGTATTTATGTCTAAAGTTCAATTAGACAGAGAAATTTGCTGAAAAATACCAAGTAGAGAAGTTACTGGGAGAAGAGATGAAGCATCACGCAGAATGGATGCTGTTTTGTGGATCGTGATGTGGAAGATGAGTATGGAAATGGTGGATGAGGAGTGATGAGAAAGGGAAATGGAAAGATATCCTTGTATCCAAATATGACTCGGAACTTGGGAGAAGCCGAACTCATTCGAAATATCAATTGTGGTGGTGGAGAGATGTACGTAAGATGTGCGAGGAGGGTGAAGATGATGGTTAGTTCCAAAAAGTCATTGTTTGGAAAGTTGGAGGTGGAGGGGGTATGAGATTTCAGGAGGATGCGTGGGCCACTAACTCTAACTTTAAAGCAACGTGGCTGGTTTATGTGCTTCAAGTGGATAAGTGTTCTATTTGTTCGACATAAGAATTTGAGGTCCCACATTGAGAACTTTTATCTTATACGTATGTCATCCAAGTAGAATCAGGTGTTGATGGAGATCAAGTAGAAGAGGATTTCACTAATGGAGGAAGAGGTCATCCACCCAAGCATTTAAAATTCTTCTTACTAGTCTTCTTAAAAAGTAGAACATTTTGGGTTCTCTTGAAAATTCAAAAGATAGTAGTATAAATAAATCTTTGTAAATAATCTTGTATAAATTTGTAAATAATATAGAAATATCCTTAGGAGTATGCCAAAGAGGAAAACCAAAAGAAACCTCTAAATGTAAGGCATTTTAGGCACTTTCTTTAGGAAAAAGTGGAAAAAGTGACTTTTCTACTCCTTTCTCTCTTAGGCACTAGAAGGAGCTAGAAGAGTGACTCTTCCCACTCCTTCCCCTTTGTAACATGACCAGCCCTCTCCATTATAAATAGGGGTGCTTGGTACTTTGAATAAAAAAGTTGAAAGTTAGAAGAAAAGAAACTATCTTGAAATTGAGAGAGAGAGTGAGTTTGTGAGACTTGTCTCTTCTTCTCCTCCATGTCTTATCTTGTGAGCTTTGGAGACTCTCAAGTGGCGGCACCACCCACTCATCTTGGAAGAACCACCCTCCAAGTGGCGTGAATCACATCTCCAAAAGGCTACAACCACATAAGTCATTTCTATTCATCTTCTAAAAATACCCATTTGTGTTTTCTTGTAGTTTTTCCATTTTTAATCGGTTCAATCTTTTCCATGAGTTGTTTCCTTTCATTTGCTGCCATTGTTCTGCACTTTGTTGGTTTATTTCCTTGTTTTCTTGCTGTTTTAATTTCGTCCAAACCATGGGTTTCCATATACATGTGTTGTTCTTGTTTTCCATCCATGGGTTTTTGTTCTTTGATGAATTTCTTTGTGATTTTCTAATTCCTATTGAATTTCAATCAGTATTTTCACTTGTTCTTGGTGTTCTTATGTTGTTCTTGTGTTTCCTTTGAAGTTTGGTACTGTTCTTGAATTACCCATTCATATTCCATTGTTATCTTACACTACAAGTTACCTATTCATGTGTTTTTAGTATGAACCTTTGTTTTCTTGAGTAGAAACTCTATTAATTGCTCTTTAGAATTTTGATCCTAATTCTTGAAAGTGTCATGAATACAATGAAACCTATATCAACTCAACCCAAACCAAGAAAGGTTCATAAGAGACTCACATCAGGTGTGGAAGGGAATGTGGATGGCAATAGTCTGTTGTATCTTGGAGAAGAGGAATAGAGTTGTCCTTAAGAAAGAAAATTCTGGATGCAGAGGAAATTTTCCAATCGGCTCCACTACTTACATGGTGGTGGTTGAGATATATGGTGCGTTCGTTCTTGTATACCTTTTCAGATAGGCACCTGAACCCAAATCAATGCATCCAATGTATACATTGAACAAAGAGGAAATGATGGGAACAGGAAGCCGAGTTGGCAAAAGAAGTCATAGTGATGATTTGGAAAGTAACAGCAACAAGAACTTTGTCTTTATAAGGTGCAGAGTTATGTAGCATAGTGGTGAACCAAAGGTATTCCTTTAGGGAGCGTGAGAATTAGATCAGCAGTGGGAAGTCGATGGATGGTTTTGATCAAGAGGCGGAAGTTGATTCCTAGAAGGATATTTCGGATCCTAGTTTGAATTGGCTAGGGGGCATGAGCAGTAGTCAGCTGCCCTTTTCCTTCCGATGAAGGGATCTTGCTCACTTTTTCTCTACAAGGGACTAGTCCTGGTTCTGTTAAGGGATTAGTTCTGGACTTGCTCGACCAAGTCTTCAGGGTTGGAAGTAGAGTGTGAGTACTGGAGTTGGCGCTCAATGGAACAGCATACTCCATATGCAGGGAAGGAGAATGGAATTTGATGAAGTATTGGAGTAGTAAGCGTTGGTTCAACAGACAACCGAGAAGGTAAAACTGATGCAAGGCAGAATGAAAGTTTCTCAAGGTCGACAGATGTCCTATGCAGATCAGAGGAGAAGACCTTTGAAGTCTGCTGCTGGGGATCATGTCTTTATGGGGGAGGACACCAGCCAAGGGTGTAGGATGGGCGATCAGATCAAAGAAGCTGTCCCCTAAGTTTGTTGGGCCATATCAGATCCTAAGGGGGATCAGTCCAGTGGCTTATGAGATCGCCCCACCTCCCCATTTAGCGAATCTGCACAATGTCTTTCACGTTTCGCAGCTGGAGAAGTATCTTACAGACCCTAGTCACGTATTAAAAGTGGACGACGTGCAGATCGGGTGATCCAGCATGGGAAATAAAAGAAACCACGAGAGAAGCCCATCCATACCTTCGTTCCTTATAATTCAATTTTCGAGGACGAAAATTTTTCTTGTTGGGGAGAATGTAAGGACCTGTAAAATTGAATTGGAATAAAAAGGGTTATATTTTAAAAGAATTCTATGTATGTTTTATTTAAAACAAAAAGGGAGGAAAAGTTAAGTTTAGAAGGCTATGAGATCGCCGGTCGCCTGCTACACATGAGCGCCAGGTGGACGTCGCCAGGGCGCGAGGCATGCAGACATCGCGCGGGCGCGCGAGGCATGCAGACATCGCGCGGGCGCGCGAGGCATGCAGACATCGCGCGGGCGCGAGAGGCATGCGGGCATTGCCAGGGCGCGAGGCATGTGGACGTGGCCAAGGCGCGAGAGGCATGCGGGCATTGCCAGGGCGCGAGGCATGTGGACGTGGACAAGGCGCGAGAGGCATGCGGGCATCGCCAGGGCGCGAGGCATGTGGACCTAGCCAGGGCGCGAGAGTTATGAGGGCGTCGCCAGGGAAGACATCGGTCGTCTCCCAGAGGAAGACATCGGTCGTCTTCTAGGGCGAAGGAGACATCGGTTGTCTTCCAGGGCGAAGGAGACATCGGTCGTCTTCCAGGGCGAAGGAGACATCGGTCGTTCGCCAGGATGAGTCAGCAGTGGAATGTTATCGCACGACGTCGAGTTTCACACAGAGTAAAGTGGGACCCAGACTCTCAGCATGAAACGTCCTGCACGCGCGTCACGTAGACAAAAAGGATGATTCTGAGTGGTGACATCAGAATGTTGGCATGCGCAGGAGACACTCGCGGTCGTACTGTTCAGAGCAGTGGCTGGCATGCACAAGCGACAACAGTGGCAGTACTGTTCAGAGCAGTGGTTGGCATGCACCAGAGACAACAGTGGTCGTACTGTTCAGGGCAGTGGTTCTCAGACTTCTCTGCAGAGTGGGTGGTGGCAGCTGCTTTTGGTGGATAAGTTGGTTTAAGATGCAGAAAACCCACTGCTGAGAGAAAGAAACGTTGCAGCCTTCAAAGAGAGAAAGAGTGAGTTACCTCCCTTCTCCTCCAGTTGCCTCCTTCGCGTTGCGATTCTGGCACCTTCACACGAGAGTACGACGAGCGACAGCCACCATTAGAGCACCTGGGCAGTTCTCTGCAAGTCCTTCAACCAGACGCAAAAACAGAGACAAGGCGTTGTTCAAGCTTCGTTGGGTTTCGGAGCTCCTGGTGGTTTGCGCAAGTCCAGGTAAGGGAAGCTAGCCTTCATTTTCAATACAAGCCATAGATTAGCTGTTTCTGAAATGAGGGCGACGTGGTCGCCGGTTTCGTTTGCATCTGCGTGAATGCTCTGTTCCATGTGTTTGGGCGACGTGGTCGCCGGTTTTTAAATACAGACTTCGAAATACCCTGTTTTTGAACCAGGTCGCCGGTTTTGGCGTTGTTTGCGAAACTCTCTGTTTTTGGTGTTGCTTTGAAACTGTTGAGATTTAAATGAGATATTCGAAAATAAGAACCTTGGATTGAGTTTTGCTGTGATTGAAATCATTCCTTTAAGTGTTATGTGATGTGTTGGATGTTGTGAATGTGGATCGAGGCATAGTATTTTCAGGAAAGAAAATACCGTGTAAGATCTTATAGGATGTGCATTGATCGGTGATTCCTAAGGGGATATCCTGACTCTGCTGAGAAAATGGAATCACATAGAGGAAGTTACTCAGTTGGTGAGAGTCGAAGGAGGTTCATATGAATGGGCGTCTCGTGTGAAAAAGAACGAGCTCCGCCTGTTCTATGGACTAACCCTGTCATACCGGGAGAACTATTGACATTGAGATTATGTATGCGCATGCTGTGTGGATTCACAGCGACCCTGTGTGGATTTCACAGTGGTATGGTATGACAGGTGCAGATCTCTGAGTCTAATCAATGCATGAGTCTTCCGGAAGTAGGTCAAGTGTCTTGTGTGCTGGGTCAGTGGTGGTCTGACATGTGAAATGAGGAACTTGAAATTTATAGACACTTGATGCAGTTTTGTGAAAATGAATGACTCTTGTGAATATTGTGAAATGTGTGATTTCTGGGTGACCAGGTGCAGAGTATGAGAAACTTGATAACTTTACGTGAATATCTTGAAATTGTTTACCTTGATTTTATTTTAATGTTCTTATTTAAACTCTCTTTAAAATATCTAGCTTACCCTGCGTATTTTGGTTCTGTGGTTGTTTTTCTTAAAACTGTGATGATCGTGTATAATTTACACGGGAGCAGATGATCTTCCAGGAAGTAGAGCTCCTTAGTGAGGGGTCGCCGGAAAGGAGATCGCCTGATTTCTGTTCTGGTAGCCGATCGGCTGTTTTGGGTCCTCTGATAGGAGATCGGCCTCGTCCGATAGGAGATCGGTCTCTTCCGATAGGAGATCGCCTGCTTTTTTTTTTTTTTACTGTGTTCTGTTTATGTTTCTGGAAAATTTGACCGAAGTTGTATTAAAACTCCCTGTGAGGAGAAACTACATTTCATATATATAATATTTTGTTCACTTCAATCTATTTGTTACCTTTATTTTCATTATATACATTTGTATAGTATTTTGGCGGGATGTTACACGATCAGTCATCGGTGCACCCAAAGCAAGATCAGCCGTCGGTGCATGTCGGGAGTGAGCACTCGGTCGGTGCATGGTCATCGGGGTCTTGCTAACACGTGTTAAGCTGGGACCCAGGTTCCCAACGAGAGCGTTACGCATGCACCTCGCATGATTCCAGAAGAAGATTGGTCATTGGGGTCTTGCTAACACGTGTTAAGCTGGGACCCAGGTTCCCAACGAGAGCGTTACGCATGCACCTCGCATGATTCCAGAAGAAGATTGGTCATCGGGGTCTTGCTAACACGTGTTAAGCTGGGACCCAGGTTCCCAGCGAGAGCGTTACGCATGCACCTCGCATGATTCCACAAGAAGGTTGGTCATTGGGGTCTTGCTAACACGTTTTAAGCTGGGACCCAGGTTCCCAGCGAGAGCGTTACGCATGCACCTCACATGATTCCAGAAGAAGGTTGGTCATCGGGGTCTTGCTAACACGTGTTAAGCTGGGACCCAGGTTCCCAGCGAGAGCGTTACGCATGCACCTCGCATGATTCTAGAAGCAGAGCACTCATTGGTGCATGGTCATCGGCGTCTTGCCAACACGTGTTAAGCTGGGACCCAGGCCCCCAGCGAGAGGGTTACGCATGCACCTCGCATGATTCCAAACTAGAAGAAGGTTGGTCATTGGGGTCTTGGTAACACGTGTTAAGCTGGGACCCAGGTTCCCAGCGAGAGCGTTACGCATGCACCTCACATGATTCCAGAAGAAGGTTGGTCATCGGGGTCTTGCTAACACGTGTTAAGCTGGGACCCAGGTTCCCAGCGAGAGCGTTACGCATGCACCTTGTAACATCCCGCCAAAATAATACATACATACATGTATAATGAAATTAAGTGTAACCAAATAATATTGAAGAATACAAGGTAATATATATATATAAGTAATGGAGTTGCTTCTCTTAGGGAGATTAGTACATAATCCTTCAAATGTTTTCAAAATTTAAAGAAAGAAAAACAAATACAGCAAGACCGGCGGTCTCCATACATAAAAACGGCGACCTCCAACACAAACCGGCGATCCCAAAACAGAAGACCTCAAAACAGGCGATCTGCTATCAGGACACAAATCCGGCGATCACCCCCGAGAGGTGGAAATAGGCGATCTCTTTCCCCGGCGATCACTCACTAGGGAGCTCTTCTTCCTGGAAGATCATCTGCTCCCGTGTAACAATTACACGATCATCACAGTTTTTTAAAAAGAACCAAGCACAACACCAAAGAAAACACCACAGGGTAAGCTAGACATTTTAAAGAGAGTTTAAATAGGAACATTAAAATTAAAGTAAAACAAGTTTCAAGATTATCCATGTAAAACGTAGAGCTGCTCATCCCTTCACCTGATCGCCCAAAAATCCAAACATTTCACAGCATTTCTCAGAATCAATCTATTTCACAAACTGCATCAAGTGTCTATCAATATTCAAGTTTCTCATTTCACACGTCAGACTTTCCACTGACTCACAACACAAGACACTTGACACTACTTCCGGATTGACTCGTGCGTTGAACTTAGTATCCAGAGACATGCACTTGTCATACCATACCACTGTGAATCCACACAGCATGCGCATATACAATCTCAATGTTACCATTCTCCTGGTATGACAAGGTTAATCCATACAACAGCTCGAGCTCGTTCCCATTTGAACAACTCGCCCATACGTATGAACCTCCTTCGACTCTCACCAACTGAATAACTTCATCTACGTGATTCCATTATCTCAGCAGAGTCAGGATCGTCTCATTAACAGGTTACTCACTGATCAATGCACTTCCTAACCAATCTCAACACGGTATTTCCTTTCCTGAAAATACTATGCCTCGATCCCACATCCAAACACATCATACCATTCAAGTAAATGATTCAAATCACATCAACAAACATTTCAAAGCTTCAGATCTTCGAATATCTCATGTAAATCTCAAGTAGTTTCAAAACAACATCAAAAACAGAGATTTCGCAAAACAGCGCCAAAACCGGCGATCTAGTTCAAAAACATGGTATTTCAAAGGCTATGTTTAAAACCGGCGACCACGTCGCCCAAACACATAACACAAAGCATTTCATGAAGACGAAAGCGAAAACGGCGACCACGTCGCCCACCCTTCAGAAAAGGCTAAACGATGGTTCGTATTAAAGATGAAGGCTAGCTTCCCTTACCTGGATTTTGCGCAAATACCAGGGGCTCCGAAATCCAACGAAGCTTGAAGAACGCCTTGGCTCTGTTTTTGCGTCTGGTTGAAGGACTTGCAGAGGACTGCCCAGGTGCTCTAATGGTGGCTGTCGCTCGTCGTACTCTCGTGTGAAGGTGTTAGAATCGCAGCGCGAAGGATATATCTGGAGGAGAAGGGAGGTAACTCACTCTTTCTCTCTTCGAAGGGCTGCAACGTTTCTTCCCCTTCAGTAGTGGATTTCAGTGACTTAAACCAACTTATCCCTCCAAAAGCAGCTGCCACCACCTACTCTGCAGGGAAGTTTGCGTGCACGCTTCCCTGAACAGCACGACCACTGTTGCCTCTGGTGCATGCCAACCACTGCTCTGAACAGTACTGCTACTGTTGTCGCTTGTGCATGCCAGCCACTGCTCTGAACAGTACGACTGCGAGTGTCTCCCGCGCATGCCAACATTCTGATGTCACTATTCTGAACCACCCTTTTCGTCTACGTGGCGCGCGTGCAGAACGTCTCATGCTGGATGTCTGGGTCCCACGTTCTCTGTGTATAACTTAACGTAGCGCGATGACCTTTTCACCGATGACCACAGGCGCGAAGACTAACAACCGATGACCTCTCGCGCGAAGGCTAACAACCGATGACCTCTCGCGCGAAGGCTAACAACCGATGACCTCTCGCGCGAGGGCTAGCAACCGATGACCTCTCGCGCGAAGGCTAACAACCGATGACCTCTCCCCCTGATGATGCCCGCATGCCCCTCGCGCCCAGGCGATCCTGCATGCCTTGCGCCCTGGCGATGCTCGATGACACATCGCCACGCCTTCCTGGAGGTTCTTCATTCCACTATGTTACATCCAAGGTATTCTCTCCACAAGGCTTGGTGACGTCGGTAGCTTCACACTTCCAAGAGTTGATTAGCACAAGTCCTCGTGCGCCCAAGCGTGTAACGTTAAGGATGATTCTCTTATGCTCAAGTATAGAGCTTCGCCTGCCCAGCGTATCCAAGGTTTAACCTACACCTTGATACGCGTGGCCTTTGGGACGTACCAGGGTTGATCCAACATTTTGGCTACACACTAAGTGTAGTTTCGGCGATTAGGTGTACTCTAGGCGACAGGCTACTAGGTACACACAGGCGATAGGCGTTCAAGCATAAGCTAGGCGATAGGCGTTCAGGTACACACAGGCGATAGGCGTTCAAGCATAAGCTAGGCGATAGGCGTTCAGGTACACACAGGCGATAGGCGTTCAAGCATAAGCTAGGCGATAGGCGTTCAGGTACACACAGGCGATAGGCGTTCAGGTACCAGAGAAGTTGGAGATCGCCTACCCGCTTAATAACGGCGATCTCGTAGTTTTCTCAGCTATACATTCCTTCCTTTATATTTAAATAAACACGTGCTTCGAATTTATTTATAATATAACACTTTTATTCCAATATAAACTTCTAGGTTCTTACAATCTCCCCAACAAGAAAAATTTTCGTCCCCGAAAATGAATTACAAGGAAAAGAGGTATGGGTAGGCTTCCCTCATGGGTTCTTCTAACTCCCACGTTGAATCACCCGATTTCTCATCCCACACCACTTTCACCATGTTGATGGTCTTGCCTCTGAGTTGTTTACCCTGCCGGTCATCAATTCTAACTGGTTTTGCTTCAAAGGACAAGTCATCTCTGATCTGCACCTTCTCGGTCGTCTGCTGAATCAACTCTGGTTCAACCAATACTGCTTCCTGGTACCAGTACAAAGGAGTTCTGCATTTCCTTCCATACAAAGCTTCATACGTTGCCATCCCAATGCCAGCATGATCGCCGTTATTATAGGTAAACTCTTCTAACTCGGCTGGGGCCCTCCTGTAAGGTGCCATTGACACTGGTCCAGCCCCAGGTACCAAAATCAATAGAGAACTCCACTTCTCTCTTAGGAGGTAATCCGGATATTTCTTCTGAAATTACATCCATGAAATCTTTCACCACAGGTATCCAACTTACGTCCTCTTTATTCTTCACTCCCAACTGAGCTAGGATTCACGAAGCACCTCGCTTCTTTCTCCCAACTCCGACTACCCATGCTGAGCTGATAACACGTCTGCCTCTTGGAGGTCTGGAAACGCTATCTTCTGACTACCACAGACTACGAGAACGTGATTGGCAGCTAGTCAATCCATTCCCAGGATAACATTCAGATCCTGAAGAGGTAGGCAGATCAAGTTCACCTTGAATCTGCGTCCCTCTACTATCACTGGACATTCGGGGCAAACCGTAGAGGTCAACACCTGTCCTGATGCAGGTGTATAGACCAACAGTTTCAAACGGCAACTCCTTCACTAGAAGGCCCAACTCGGCTACACACAGGCTTGACACAAAGGAGTGTGTCGCTCCAAAATCAAACAAAATTCTAACGCATCTACCAGCTATAGAGCAACATTCTGTATTAAGTTACCTGACTGGGATGCCTCCGCTCCAGCCATGGCAAACACTCTCCCTGCTGCCTGAGGTCGACTGCCTCCATTCCTCAACTGTTGGGATCCACTGGGTTGAGTCATCCTATTCTGGGTAGGACAATCTCTAGCAACGTGTCCCGTCCTTTGACAGGCAAAACATCTTCTCTCTGAATCTCTTTTGGGGCACACATTGGCTGTGTGTGGTCCACCACAGTGGAAACATTTAAGTTTCCAGGGTTGTTGCTGCTGAAGCTGGGGCGGTGCTGCTTCTGCCCTATGCTGAGAGGGTCTCGAATAAGGCTTGCTTTGTGGGTGCTGCACCTTGGCCTTCCCACTGGAGGGACCCCCTGGTTGTGATCTGATTACTCTGGAACCACTCCTCTCCAGGGTCTCCACTACCCTTGCCTTCCTTACTAGGGTATGTAACTCCCTGGTCCACGGATCTGCTTGATCAGGGGTAGCATTCCCACTGAGCTTGGGTGGGTTGTGCCTCATGAACTCGGTCATCCCTACCTGCTCCCGAGGCTGATTGACCTGGGAAGCTGTTGCAGCCGATCCAGCAGTTTCCAAATGATTCATTACAGCCTGATGAATCTGGGCCATTACCGTATTCTGCTGTTGGATGGCAGTTGCCATCATCTCGATAGCCTTAGCGATCTGGCTCATCTCCGAAGAAGATTGGGGAGGGGTAGAAGGTCTACGTGCCATCTCTCTTCGTTTTCAGATTTTGAAACTATAATATTCCTATATTCCCTACAACTACAAGAATGAGATCGATAAGAAATCAATTCATTCAAGGGGGGTAACAGCTAGACCTTACAAAGGTTAGCATCTCAAAATCATTAAGAATTTGAGCTCAACAACAGAGTCATAATGCTTATAACATCAAGCATAACACCAGCACAACTACTGGTATGCAGTCACCAGTCCAATCAGCCATTTCCAATCAATTACAAAGACACTCAAGAGAATGAGATAGCTCACACCAGAATTCAATATATGCTAAACATCAAACCTTTGGAATTAAGATTGAGACTCATCTCGATCCAGTTATGAGTGTGCACCCTCACTACTTTATCAAGACCTTCTCATTCTTAATACTAAGATTTTCAATTAGAACATATATTCACCCAAGCACACACAAAATTCAATACAAAAACGTTTGAAAACCTTTCACTATAGTTATTATTTTAAACTCAAATAACTTTCATGAGCAGAAGAAACACAATGGATCCACAGCCCTCAGATCATCCTAAGGACGAACTGCTCTGATACCATTAATGTAACATCCCGCCAAAATAATACATACATACATGTATAATGAAATTAAGTGTAACCAAATAATATTGAAGAATACAAGGTAATATATATATATAAGTAATGGAGTTGCTTCTCTTAGGGAGATTAGTACATAATCCTTCAAATGTTTTCAAAATTTAAAGAAAGAAAAACAAATACAGCAAGACCGGCGGTCTCCATACATAAAAACGGCGACCTCCAACACAAACCGGCGATCCCAAAACAGAAGACCTCAAAACAGGCGATCTGCTATCAGGACACAAATCCGGCGATCACCCCCGAGAGGTGGAAATAGGCGATCTCTTTCCCCGGCGATCACTCACTAGGGAGCTCTTCTTCCTGGAAGATCATCTGCTCCCGTGTAACAATTACACGATCATCACAGTTTTTTAAAAAGAACCAAGCACAACACCAAAGAAAACACCACAGGGTAAGCTAGACATTTTAAAGAGAGTTTAAATAGGAACATTAAAATTAAAGTAAAACAAGTTTCAAGATTATCCATGTAAAACGTAGAGCTGCTCATCCCTTCACCTGATCGCCCAAAAATCCAAACATTTCACAGCATTTCTCAGAATCAATCTATTTCACAAACTGCATCAAGTGTCTATCAATATTCAAGTTTCTCATTTCACACGTCAGACTTTCCACTGACTCACAACACAAGACACTTGACACTACTTCCGGATTGACTCGTGCGTTGAACTTAGTATCCAGAGACATGCACTTGTCATACCATACCACTGTGAATCCACACAGCATGCGCATATACAATCTCAATGTTACCATTCTCCTGGTATGACAAGGTTAATCCATACAACAGCTCGAGCTCGTTCCCATTTGAACAACTCGCCCATACGTATGAACCTCCTTCGACTCTCACCAACTGAATAACTTCATCTACGTGATTCCATTATCTCAGCAGAGTCAGGATCGTCTCATTAACAGGTTACTCACTGATCAATGCACTTCCTAACCAATCTCAACACGGTATTTCCTTTCCTGAAAATACTATGCCTCGATCCCACATCCAAACACATCATACCATTCAAGTAAATGATTCAAATCACATCAACAAACATTTCAAAGCTTCAGATCTTCGAATATCTCATGTAAATCTCAAGTAGTTTCAAAACAACATCAAAAACAGAGATTTCGCAAAACAGCGCCAAAACCGGCGATCTAGTTCAAAAACATGGTATTTCAAAGGCTATGTTTAAAACCGGCGACCACGTCGCCCAAACACATAACACAAAGCATTTCATGAAGACGAAAGCGAAAACGGCGACCACGTCGCCCACCCTTCAGAAAAGGCTAAACGATGGTTCGTATTAAAGATGAAGGCTAGCTTCCCTTACCTGGATTTTGCGCAAATACCAGGGGCTCCGAAATCCAACGAAGCTTGAAGAACGCCTTGGCTCTGTTTTTGCGTCTGGTTGAAGGACTTGCAGAGGACTGCCCAGGTGCTCTAATGGTGGCTGTCGCTCGTCGTACTCTCGTGTGAAGGTGTTAGAATCGCAGCGCGAAGGATATATCTGGAGGAGAAGGGAGGTAACTCACTCTTTCTCTCTTCGAAGGCTGCAACGTTTCTTCCCCTTCAGTAGTGGATTTCAGTGACTTAAACCAACTTATCCCTCCAAAAGCAGCTGCCACCACCTACTCTGCAGGGAAGTTTGCGTGCACGCTTCCCTGAACAGCACGACCACTGTTGCCTCTGGTGCATGCCAACCACTGCTCTGAACAGTACTGCTACTGTTGTCGCTTGTGCATGCCAGCCACTGCTCTGAACAGTACGACTGCGAGTGTCTCCCGCGCATGCCAACATTCTGATGTCACTATTCTGAACCACCCTTTTCGTCTACGTGGCGCGCGTGCAGAACGTCTCATGCTGGATGTCTGGGTCCCACGTTCTCTGTGTATAACTTAACGTAGCGCGATGACCTTTTCACCGATGACCACAGGCGCGAAGACTAACAACCGATGACCTCTCGCGCGAAGGCTAACAACCGATGACCTCTCGCGCGAAGGCTAACAACCGATGACCTCTCGCGCGAGGGCTAGCAACCGATGACCTCTCGCGCGAAGGCTAACAACCGATGACCTCTCCCCCTGATGATGCCCGCATGCCCCTCGCGCCCAGGCGATCCTGCATGCCTTGCGCCCTGGCGATGCTCGATGACACATCGCCACGCCTTCCTGGAGGTTCTTCATTCCACTATGTTACATCCAAGGTATTCTCTCCACAAGGCTTGGTGACGTCGGTAGCTTCACACTTCCAAGAGTTGATTAGCACAAGTCCTCGTGCGCCCAAGCGTGTAACGTTAAGGATGATTCTCTTATGCTCAAGTATAGAGCTTCGCCTGCCCAGCGTATCCAAGGTTTAACCTACACCTTGATACGCGTGGCCTTTGGGACGTACCAGGGTTGATCCAACATTTTGGCTACACACTAAGTGTAGTTTCGGCGATTAGGTGTACTCTAGGCGACAGGCTACTAGGTACACACAGGCGATAGGCGTTCAAGCATAAGCTAGGCGATAGGCGTTCAGGTACACACAGGCGATAGGCGTTCAAGCATAAGCTAGGCGATAGGCGTTCAGGTACACACAGGCGATAGGCGTTCAAGCATAAGCTAGGCGATAGGCGTTCAGGTACACACAGGCGATAGGCGTTCAGGTACCAGAGAAGTTGGAGATCGCCTACCCGCTTAATAACGGCGATCTCGTAGTTTTCTCAGCTATACATTCCTTCCTTTATATTTAAATAAACACGTGCTTCGAATTTATTTATAATATAACACTTTTATTCCAATATAAACTTCTAGGTTCTTACACACCTCGCATGATTCCAGAAGCAGAGCACTCATTGGTGCATGGTCATCGAGGTCTTGCTAACACGTGTTAAGCTGGGACCCAGGTTCCCAGCGAGAGCGTTACGCATGCACCTCGCATGATTCTAGAAGAAGAACACTCATCGGTGCATGGTCATCGGGGTCTTGCCAACACGTGTTAAGTTGAGACCCAGGCCCCTAGCGAGAGCGTTACGCATGCACCTCGCATGATTCCAAACCAGAAGAAGAGGAGTTGCCCACTCAAAGGGCGTGCGGTGATACCATGCAGGCAGGGATGCGCCTAGCGAGTGCGCTTAGACAGCCACCCCTGGTGCTCCCCTGGGAGCATGCACCCACTCAGAGGAGAAAGTCCTCACCCTCGACTTTGTACAGCGGGGTGCAGGCAGAGAAAGTCCTCTTCCTCTGCTTTTTACAGCAAGGTTGAGGCGAGAGAAAAGCCCTCTTGCTCTGCTTCTTACAGCAAGGTTGAGGCAAGAGAACCAAGTCCTTCTCCTCTGCTTCATACAACAAGGTTAAGGCAACAGAAAAAGTCCTCACCTCGACTTTGTACAGCGAGGCTGAGGCGAGAGGAGAAAGACCTCACCTCTACTTCCTACAGCGAGGCTGAGGCAAGAGGGGTCATCGAGAAGCATTCCCCAAAAACACAGGCGTCATCTTTGGCGTTCGGGCCCTCTATGCAACTAGCGCTGGAGTGACACAGAAGTAATGCGAAACCTGAAGGGCGGTGACTGATCAGTGGTGCGCTAACATGCTAGTCGGTGGTCGGTAGTAAAGCTCCGAGTATGAAAGCTTCCCCAAACAAGCTCTTGGGCGATCAGTCGAAGCATTTAGACGCCATCAGGTCAGTCATCCAACATGAATTTATGCATAAAAGGTTTATATACAAGTTTGTAGCAGAAAAAGAAATTACACAAAAGGAGAAGTCGCAAGGGAAGAAGCTCAAGGAGGAGGAATGAGCCTGCCATCGACCACTGAATGGTGGAGGCTAGGTTGGGTAGAGTCCAAGTCTGGCAGGACGCAGTGATCCTGCTGCAAGCCCATGGAACCCATCTATCAGAGCCTCGGCACCAGCAGCCATGGTCTCAGGTACATCGGCTTCGAGCTCCTTCTTCTCTTTGGCAAGGAAGACCACTTAGTCTCTTCGCTGAGAACAAGTTCACAGCTCGAGACTGGGGGGCTTGTGATCCGGCCGGTCATCGGTAGTCGATGACGTCAGCAGCAGATGACCACGTGGGCCATTCACAGAGCAACGCGTGGCAAGAGATAGCAGATGAACCAGGGTGGAGATCATTCAAGAGCGGCAATCAGTGGTCAGCTACCGAGTGACCACCACCAGAAGATCGATTCCTACATGAGCGCCTGGAAGCAGAGCGATCAGTCGTCAGGGGTTCCTTGCCAACACGTGTTAAACTGGGACCCAGGCTCCCAGCGAGAACGTTACCCAAGGACCTCGCCTGGTTCCATAAGGAGAGCATGACAACGCGAAGAAGCACCATCTGTCATCGGTCGGGGTGACACATCGATCACTGGCCAGAATGGCACATCGGCCATCGGTCAGGATGAGAGATACCTCGGTCATCGGTGTGTGGCGAGTGACGTCGGCCACGACGACGTGAATGACGCGCTAAGTTACTCCGTAAGGGGATTGTAGTGGCCAGACCTCAGACATCAGCCAGGGGCTGAGAGATCGATGAGCCCTCAGAAGAGTCGATCACCAAGAACAAGGGCGATGAGAGATCGCCAACAGGGTGACACATCGGTCATCGGTGCCCAGAGCCAGGGAGCGGCCTTAGTCACGGAACGACCATGCATGAAGATGGGAAGATGCAGTTAGGTGCAGAATCCTGCTGGTACAAGAACCCGTCAAGGTTAGAGTCTCCCAGTGAGGTTGCATGCATGCCACGTGGACGGTGAAGATGTTCCCAGAGAATAGGTAGGGCAGATAGGCACAGAAGTCGAGGGGTACAGAGGTACCCACGCAGCCTCCCCTGTCAGACTTTGCACTCAAGTGAGGAAGGCCTGCACGCAAGGTAGGCCTGGGGGGTAGATAGCAGCGGTGCAGAGCAATCAAGTGGCCCTAGAGGTAGCCAGTAGGGGGCGACGTGGGTTTATATGAGGAAGAAGAACGCTGAACCAGGTATGCAATACGTAACCCAGAAATTAGACAAAGAGAGTTCTTGATGTTTCCTTGCCCAAAACTGACTTGAGCGTCGGAGCTACACCGGCCGCTAGGGCGCCCCTCTGTGTTTGCAGGAACCGTTTGCTTCGTTCGAAGGGAAGCCAACCGGAGGAACAGACACGGACGCGGGAGGAATGCATAGCCCATCCACGCTCGAGTCCGCGGTGGGATCAAAAACAAAGGAAAACATAACCATCTCTGTTTTAAAACATCAAAAAACAGTTTGGTACTTGCATCTATTCATTCTTTTGCACATTTCTTTCTATACAAAAGTTGGATTCATAGTGATTGGCAAATTGTTGTCTACTTTGTTGAACTTTTGATCCTTGTATTTTGACAAGTTTATGAGTTGTATTTTGTTTCTTGATTATAAATTTTAGTGAGTATTCTTTGAGTCTTATTGTGTGCCTTTTATTGCTTTTCTTTCATTCCTTAAGTTTTGTCATATATCTTGTATTCCTTTTGCACTATCCTTTCTTGTTTTGTACCTTTTCTTGCTTGTCTTTTATTGTTCTTTAAGTTTTGTGGTGGTTATTTTTGGATGAGTAGTTGAGTGCTTTGGCATCTTTCATTTAAGGTTACTCCATTCCACAAGAGAAGCTTGGTTGAGGGAAGTATAATTTCTTGGAGTGATTTTGAGTGCCTTTATTTTTTGTCCAAAACCGCACCATATTTTCTTTGTTTTCTAACATTGTTTTCTTTAATTGTTTGCTATTTGTGTTTGCTATACTGTTTTGAAAATGGCTCAATATTCAAGTGGTAAATCTTCCAAACCACACTCTCCAAAAAAAGCTTTCATTCTCGGTGAACTAAAAGAAGCCAAAAGGTCACTTGCATAAAAAGATGAAGCTATAAGACAAGGAAGAAAGATTGCAAAGGCTTGAAGTGACTAATGAAAGGTCCAACCATACACACCATAGAAGACGCCATTCTTCAAGGCATTCGTCAAGAACTTCTTCCAACTATCATGGACATGAGGAAGAAACTGAATGGAGGAGGCATCATCATTATGAAGAAAGGCGCCAACATGTGGCAAACCCTTATATGCCTTTTGTAAAATTACCTAGCTTTAGTGGTGAAGGTGATCCAAATGTATATTTGGGGTGGGAAGCAAAGGTTGGACAAATCTTTCATGTACATGAGGTCTAAGAAGACCAAAGGGTAAAACTAGCTACTTTAGAATTTCTAGACTATTCCATGCAATGGTGGCATAAAACTCTTATGGACATTGGGCAAAATAAGAGACCACCCGTGGTTTCTTGGAACAATTTGAAAGAGTGTATGCGCGCTAGATTTGTTCCCCCACACTTTAGGAAAGACCTATTGTTGAAGCTCCAAAGGCTTCACCAAGGCATGCTAAGTATGGATGCTTATTTTAAAGAGCTAGAAACGCTTATGCTTAAAGTTGATATACATGAAAGTGATGAAGCTAAGATGTCTAGATTTGTAAGTTGTCTTAGAAGGGACATTCAAGATGTTGTTGAACTTTATGAGTACTCTTCTTTAGAAAACTTGGTTCACCTTGCCATCAAGGTTGAAACCCAAATTGCAAAGAAACTTGCTTTCAAAAATACTCATAATGATGGCTATTACAACAACTCTTGGAAAAATAAAAACAAGTCCTTTTCCAAATTTCCTTCTAAAGATTCATCTTTCGAATCCAAGGATTCAAAGCCTTCCACTTCAACTAATAAATCTCCAACCAAATAGTCTAGTAAGAAATGCTTTAAATGTTTAGGATATGGTCACATAGCTTCTAATTGCCCTTCTAAAAGAAATATGATGATGCATGATGGCATAGTAGTTAGTGAGCATGATTCGCCTTCAAGTGGACTTTCACTCTCATGCTCACTTGGGGACCTAGGAGGTGTGGAAGATCTAGAGGAATCCGAGCTATGTTCACTCACAAAAACCCATCATGCATCATCATATTTCTTTTAGAAGGACAATTATCCGCTATATGACCATAGCCTAAGCATTTAAAACACTTTTTACTTGAAGATTTAGTTGGTGATTTAGGAGTAGAAGTGGAAGGCTTGGAATCTCTAGTTTTGAAAGTAGAGTCTTTAGAAGGATATTTTGAAAAAGATTTATTTTTTTTCTTCCAAGGAGAGTGGTAGTAGCTATCATTATGAGAATTTTTGAAAGAATTTTTCTTTGCATTTTGAGATTCCACCTAGATAGCAAGGTGGACCAAGTTTTCTTGTTCTCGCCGGTTGACTCAGCCGCTGTTGGCTCTGAGGAAGGGGGTGTGATGTGAGTTGAATTCATATTTATTTATTTTGTAACACTTTGTTAAGAATTGGATCAAGATTCTTAGAGAAATTATGGTGAGTCATCTAGAGAAAATCCCCACTGGACATTAACTTAGCAAGTGCTTAATCGATGTGAAGGTTCATTTCTAAAGGTCCAAGAGAAAACACATGTTTAAGTGACTTTTATGAATTATATGGATTAAACCGAATGGGTTTCTTCAAGAACAGCAAGATATATGTATGAAGAACACAAGAACAGTACAACAACACAAGATTAAAAGTAGAAACACAACAAGAATTGAAACTAACAATAGAAACACAACAAGAACACAACCTACTAATGGAAATTCAAGAACTCAACATAGAAATGGGTAAAGGTGGAAACCGAACCAAAAACAGATTGATATAACATGTTTGCACCGATTAAAATGAGGAAAAAATACATCAAATGAAAGAGGACATTACAAGGAAGAGATTGAACCGATTGAAATTGCAAACAAGTAGAACAAAAAATGGGTATTTTGGAAGATGAATAGAAATTACTTATGTGGTTGTAGTCTTTTGGAGATTTGCTTCACGCCACTTGGAGGGTGGTTCTTCGAAGATGAGTGATGAGTGCCAACACTTGAGAGTCTCCAAAGCTCACAAGATAAGACATGGAGAAGAAGAAGAGACAAGTCTCACACAACTCTCTCACAATTTCAAGATAGTTTCTTTACTTCAATTTTCAACTTGTATTATTAAGAACCAAGAACCCCTATTTATAACAAGGAGGACCGGTTGTGTTTACAAAGGAGAAGGAGTGGGAAGAGGCACTCTTCTAGCTCCTTCTAGTGCCTATGTGAGAAGGAGTAGGAAGAGTCACTTTTTCCACTCTTTTCTTCTAAAAAGCGCCTACTAATGCCTTACAAAGAGAGGTTTCTTTTGGTTTTCCTCTTTTGGCATTTTTCCTAAGGCTCTATATTGTTAACAAATATTTACAAATGTTTATACAAGGGTAATTACAAAGAGTGATAACATTTGATGCTCTTTACCCAAAACTTTAGTCTTACTCCTTGTAATCCTTTGAGGCATGAAGGATGTTGAGCTAATTTGTCCTTAAGCTTCTTGGGCTTGTGATGGAGGAGGGCCAAGCACATCTAGCCAAGGAAGCCAAGGCCCAAACCAAGAAGACCGTCTAGACCAAGAGGAGCGTCTAGCTCCAGGAAGTGAGCGTCTAGAACGTGAAGGAGGGAGGCTATCCATGGAGCTAGACCGTCTAGGACCTCTCACAAGATCCATGGCTAAACATATCCAAGCACACATAGAAGAAGCCACGGATGGAAGAGAGAGATCCTTGTACATGTTTCATAAAGGCCCAAAGGGGGAGGGGGTGCTTAGTAGATTAGTGTAGTGTAGAAAGCAAAACTTGCTCACTTAGGGGTGTGCTATCAAAAAGGTGCCCTTAGCAATAGAAGGAGGGGTGTGCTAGCAAATAGGTGCCTTTAGCAAAAGAAGGAGGGGTGTACTATCAAATGTTGCATTTTTTACCTATCTTCTAGAATATTAGGATGATGGTGTGGTTTGACTAAAGTCAATACCCTAGGCAGCCCCACTTTTTGTATTTCCATCCCTACCCTTTAAGCTTGCTCACCAAGGCTCCTAAATCTATAAATAAGGAGGCCTACCTCATGTATTTTCAAGTTTATTTTGAGTAATGTTATGCTGCCATTTTTGTGCACAAGCTTTACTCCTCCTAGAAATCTAGGCTATAAACTTCAATCCTTTCACCTTCTCCCTTGAGCTGGCCGAACCTCTCAACCCATACTCATCATGCACCTTCAAGACCAACACAACTCCTAGGAGGGTCTTGTTTCACTCACCCATTGCTTCCGCTCCATCTATTTCTACTTTGATTCAAGAAGAACACATGAAAATGCCATCATTTGGTATCATGAGCTTTTGGTTCTTCAAGATGAGTAGCTTGTCTTTTTAAATTTTCAGTTCTTCTTTATTTTCATCTTGTCATTTCAATTCCATAATTGTCTTGCTGTTTTTTACATTTTAAATTGTTCTTGGTGTGCTTATGGAAGATCCAACCGAAGCACATGTGTTCAATTGATCTTGAACATTTTCTTGTGCAATTGTGATAGGATTCCTTACACATTGAGTGGCTGTTTTCTTTTAGGAATTTTAGTCTTTATTGCTTTCTTATAATTGCTTCATTTTATGCTTTGAGTCTTTATTTTCTGAATCTATAAATGTTGTGTCAAGTCATGTGAATCCATAATTGTCATCAATTCTTAGTAGTCCTATTTTTTTGGCTTGATTGTTTCTTGTTTTTGGGTCTCTTTAAGTTGCCTTAATCTGCTGTTATTTTTGATCCTTTGCTGCCTTTTTAATTTTAGTTTGAGTTCATAATTGTGTCTTAGTTCTTACACAATTTCCTTCTTACATTTCCTTTGTGTTAAATTTTGGTATCTTGCTGTTTTTTTTTTCCAGTTTTCCAGATTTCCCCTGTTTCTCTCTGTCTGGCTGTTTTTTGTTTCAAAAATTATTTCCACTCATAGGAAATTTGTGATTCTCTGGAAAATGCAAGTTTGAAGTGTTACAAAAAGGAAAAAAAAAGAATCAGATCAAAAAAGGCAACAGAAAAGATATGATAAATCTTACAAAATCAGAGTGCAAACCTTGAGCGCTCCAGCTGGCCTAACTGCACACCAAATTTGCAAAAATTATTAAAAAAAAATGGTGCATGCGTTTTAGGTGATTCCAAAGCCATTGTTTAGATAAGATCCTGAATTTTTCTTGCATATAAATTTCAGAGACAAATTTTAAAAATACAGCTCAGCATAAATCGGGGAACAAACACGTTTTCTGGCCCACAACAATTTTCAGTGGTGCTGTTTTTTTTATTTGGTCATCTAATCTAGTGCTTTTCTTTAGGTATTCCTTTTGTGTGCCAACTTTTATTGAGTACCTTTAATTGTTTGCTTTAATTTCTTGACTCTCTTTCTAAGTTGTCATATTATAAATCCTTTTGGTGGTACTGTTTTTATTCAATTAAATTTGTTTCTTGCTTTTGTTTCTTGACCTCTCTTTTGGGTGCTGGAATTTAATTCTCCTTGGTGCATATGTGCATGGAACTTGACTTGGTTTAGGTTTAGCTCTTGTGAATAGGTGCTGGAAATTGGAGAATTAAAGCCATCATTTTAAGGAGGAGACAAAGCTAAAGCCGAAACAAGGTTGCTTGAAACAAACAATACAAACACCTAGAAGATAAAAAATTCAAGACAACAAGGAAGTGCACTAACCCAAAAGAGGATCAACAAAGGGAGTCTTCTTTTCCTTTGCAACTTGGTTTATTGTTAATTACCTCTTTAATTACGTTTAGACGGTGAGTGTGTCTTCAAGGGCTCAAAGTGTCCAAGAAGCCTCACCTAGGGCCGAATAGCATAGTAAATTTTTGCTTAGTAATTTGTTGCTTGTTTGAACTTGTTTTCTATTGTTTTGGTAGAAACGTTTTGCATGATTAGTTTAGTTTAATTTTGTGCTAAAACCGACTAGTTTGTTGCATATTTTTTTTTAGCTTACATAGTTTTATTGCTTTTTGATTTCTCAACTTCTTGTGTTTTAAGTGTTTCACTAAGAGAAATTTTTGTGTGAAGGCATTGGAGACTAGTTTTTGGCAAGGAAAAGGCTTGGTACTTAAGTAGTCCTTTGAGACTCACCTCCCTTACCTGGAAAACTACCTTCTTTATCTTCCCTAATCTTTCTCAAAGTAAAAACGCCTAAATACACAAAGGTCTAGCCATGTCTTCTTCTTCTCATTCTCCAAAGTCTATAGAATGTGAAGTAAAATCTTTGAAAACCCTTTTGAAAGAGGTATCCCAAGCGGTACAATTAATCTCTTTTAGGCAAGTGGAGAATGAAAACAAGATTAATGAGTTGGCTAGAGCTCAAGAAGAGAAATCCCAAAAATCTCAAAAATCAAAAAAAACAAATACTCATGCATCACAAAGCATTGCAACTCTAGGGGAGGGAAGCCTTAGAATTAATGACTACTACCAACCACCCCCTAGAAGAACTAGGCAAAGGGAACAAGAGGTGCCAAGGGAAACTAGAGTAGACCTACCTCATTTTCATGGAAAGGAAAATGTAGAAATATATCTAGATTGGGAGATGAAGGTAGAGCAACTCTTTGCTTGCCATAGGGTAAGTGAGGAACGAAAAGTACCCTTAGCCACCCTTAGTTTCCAAGGAAATGCCATGTATTGGTGGACCTCTTTAGAAAGAGACCGACGTCTTCATAGGGACCCTCCCATAGAATATTGGAATGACCTTAGGGGAGCCCTAAGACGTCGACATATACCTTCTTACTACCATAGGGAGTTGATGGACAAGCTCCAAAGACTCCAACAAAAGAATATGAGTGTAGAAGAGTATAGGCAAAAGATGGAGCTTTATATGATGAGAGCCTCTATTAGAGAGGAAGAGGAAACCACCATATCTAGGTTCCTTAGTGGCCTATCACTTGAGATAAGAGATAGAGTAGAGCTCTTACCTTATCAAGACTTGAATGATTTGGTTCAACTTTGCATTAAAGTTGAGCAACAAAATTTGCGCAAAACATCAAGTCAAAAGGTGAGCCCCTATTCTAACTTTTATCCCAAGAGAGAGTTTAAAAGGGAGGGTAGTACATCTAAGGAAAAACCAAAAGAACCTACCAAACCCTTCACCAAAGAAACCTCAACCCCACCCATCCGAGCTAGAGATGTTAAATGTTTTAAGTGCTATGGTAGGGGGCATGTGCAAGCACAATGTCCAAACCAAAGGACTTTGTTTCTTAAAGGTGTAGACGAATACACTAGTGGCGAGGATGAGCTTAGTGAGAAAGAGGAAGGGGGAGAGGATGAGAGGGTAGCTCCATTAGAGGGAGAATTGCTTATGATTAGGAGAACCCTCAACAATCACCCTAGCACATCCATTGAAACACAAAGGGAGAACATATTTCATACAAGATGCAATGTTTTAGAAAATATATGTTCCCTCATTGTGGATAGTGGATCTAGTTGTAATTGTTGTAGTGCTAGGATGGTTGAAAAGCTTAAGCTACAAGTGGTTCCTCACCCAAAACCTTACAAACTTCAATGGCTTAATGAAAATGGGGAACTACATGTAGATAAGCAAGTGGAAATCAAGTTTTCCATAGGGAACTACAAAGATAAAGTTTTATGTGATGTAGTGCCTATGGAAGCTTGCCATATCTTATTAGGGAGGCCATGGCAATTTGACAAGAAAACCTTGCATGATGGTCTCACTAACGAGATTTCCTTCACCCATAAATATAAGAAGTTTGTACTTAGTCCTTTACCACATTCTCAAGTGGTGAAAGACCAAATACAAATGAAACAAAAGAGGGATGAGGAAAACAAAAAAAAAGAGTGCTAGAAAAAGAGAAAATCCTTAGGGATAGGAAGGCGTGGGAGAAGAGTGTTCCTTCCCACAAGGTTGGTCTACAAGAAAAGCCTTTTGAAAATGTTTTAGAAAACTTGCTTCTTGTTGAACAACCAAGCCTTATCTTTTGTAAAGGAGCACTTACATGCACTGCCACAAGTAATGAACTCATGGTTTTACCTCCTCAAATAGAAAACCTTTTGAGTGAATTTGACGATCTATTCTCACAAGAAGGACCCAATGGGCTTCCTCCTCTTAGGGGGATAGAACATCAAATTGACTTCATTCCGGGGGCAAGCCTACCAAATAGGCCTGCTTATAGAACCAACCCCGAGGAAACAAAGGAGATAGAATCACAAGTTCAAGACTTGTTGGAGAAGGGTTGGGTTCAAAAGAGTCTAAGCCCTTGTGCTGTACCTGTCTTGTTGGTGCCCAAAAAAGATGGGAAATGGCGCATGTGTTGTGATTGTAGAGCAATCAACAACATCACCATCAAGTATAGGCATCCAATCCCAAGGCTTGATGATATGCTTGATGAATTGCATGGGTCAACTCTATTCTCCAAAATTGACCTTAAAAGTGGATATCACCAAATTCGAATCAAGGAGGGTGATGAGTGGAAAACCGCTTTTAAGACCAAATTTGGATTATATGAGTGGTTGGTGATGCCCTTTGGACTCACTAACGCTCCAAGCACATTCATGAGGCTTATGAATCACACCTTGAGGGATTGTATAGGTAAATATGTAGTAGTTTACTTTGATGATATCTTAGTATATAGTAAAACCCTAGAAGACCATCTAAGTCACCTTAGGGAAGTCTTTCTAGTTCTTAGGAAAAATAGTCTTTTTGCAAATAGGGATAAGTGTACCTTTGGTGTAGATAGTGTAGTCTTTTTAGGCTTTATAGTAAACAAAAAGGGGGTGCATGTAGATCCCGAGAAAATCAAAGCCATCCAAGAGTGGCCAACTCCACAAAATGTAAGTGATGTAAGAAGTTTTCATGGGTTAGCTAGCTTCTATAGAAGGTTTGTGCCTAATTTTTCTAGCCTAGCTTCGCCTTTGAATGAACTTGTTAAAAAAGATGTTGCCTTTTGTTGGAATGAAAAGCATGAGCAAGCCTTTCAAAGGCTAAAAGCTCAACTCACCAATGCACCCATCCTATCTCTCCCAAATTTTTCCAAAACTTTTGAGATAGAGTGTGATGCATCGGGAGTAGGCATAGGCGCGGTATTGTTGCAAGGTGGACACCCCATTGCTTATTTTAGTGAAAAACTCCATGGTGCCACCCTCAACTACCCCACTTATGACAAAGAGCTCTATGCTCTTGTGAGAGCCCTAAAGACTTGGGAACACTATCTTGTGTCCAAAGAATTTGTTATCCATAGTGATCACGAGTCTTTAAAATATTTAAAGGGCCAACACAAGCTCAATAAGAGACATGCAAAATGGATGGAATTTCTTGAACAATTTCCTTATGTAATCAAATACAAGAAAGGAAGCACCAATATAGTGGCCGATGCTCTTTCAAGACGCCACACACTCTTTTCAAAATTGGGTGCCCAAATTCTTGGATTTGACCACATAAGAGAGCTTTACCAAGAAGATCAAGAACTTTCATCCATCTATGCCCAATGTCTACATAGAGCGCAAGGAGGTTACTATGTGTCCGAGGGATATCTTTTTAAAGAAGGAAAACTTTGCATTCCTCAAGGAACACATAGAAAACTCCTTGTCAAAGAATCACATGAAGGGGGACTCATGGGCCATTTTGGAGTTGATAAGACTCTAGATCTTTTGAAAGCCAAATTTTGTTGGCCACACATGAGGAAAGATGTCCAACGCCATTGCTCTAGATGTATCTCATGTTTAAAAGCAAAGTCTAGAACAATGCCGCATGGACTCTACACCCCTTTGCCGATTGCAAATGCTCCTTGGGAAGACATTAGCATGGATTTCATTTTAGGACTTCCTAGGACTGCAAGAGGCCATGACTCTATCTTTGTGGTAGTGGACCGTTTTAGCAAAATGTCTCACTTTATTCCATGCCACAAAGTAGATGATGCTCAAAATATTTCTAAACTCTTCTTTAGAGAAGTGGTGAGACTCCATGGTCTCCCTAGAAGTATAGTGTCCGATAGAGATCCCAAGTTTATAAGTCACTTTTGGAAAACTCTTTGGGGTAAACTTGGAACAAGACTACAATTTTCAACTTCTTGTCATCCTCAAACGGATGGGCAAACCGAAGTAGTCAATAGATCTCTTGGAACTATGCTTAGGGCTATCATGAAGGGCAGCCACAAATCTTGGGATGAGTACCTTCCCCACATTGAATTTGCTTACAATAGAGTAGTTCACAAGACTACTAATGCTTCTCCTTTTGAGGTAGTATATGGTTTTAATCCTCTCACGCCCATGGATTTAATTCCCCTTCCTAATCCACAAGATTTTGTGCATAAGGAAGGAGTAATCAAGGCTGATTTTGTCAAGAAAATGCATGAGAAGATTAAAATTCAAATACAACAACAAAATGAGAAGTACACAAAACACAACAACAAAGGGAAGAGAGAAATAATTTTTGAGGAAGGAGACTTAGTTTGGCTTCATCTTCGAAAAGATAGATTTCCAAATCAAAGGAAGTCCAAACTAAGTCCCCGAGGTGATGGACCCTTCCAAGTCCTTAAGCGAGTCAACAACAATGCGTATAAATTGGACCTACCTCTTGAATATGGAGTACATGACACATTTAATGTAATTGATCTTTCTCCATTTGTAGGTACCAATGACGATGACGAACTGGATTTGAGGACAAATCCTTTCCAAGGGGGAGGGGATGATGGAGGAGGGCCAAGCACATCTAGCCAAGGAAGCCAAGGCCCAAACCAAGAAGACCGTCTAGACCAAGAGGAGCGTCTAGCTCCAGGAAGTGAGCGTCTAGAACGTGAAGGAGGGAGGCTATCCATGGAGCTAGACCGTCTAGGACCTCTCACAAGATCCATGGCTAAACATATCCAAGCACACATAGAAGAAGCCACAGATGGAAGAGAGAGATCCTTGTACATGTTTCATAAAGGCCCAAAGGGGGAGGGGGTGCTTAGTAGATTAGTGTAGTGTAGAAAGCAAAACTTGCTCACTTAGGGGTGTGCTATCAAAAAGGTGCCCTTAGCAATAGAAGGAGGGGTGTGCTAGCAAATAGGTGCCTTTAGCAAAAGAAGGAGGGGTGTACTATCAAATGTTGCATTTTTTACCTATCTTCTAGAATATTAGGATGATGGTGTGGTTTGACTAAAGTCAATACCCTAGGCAGCCCCACTTTTTGTATTTCCATCCCTACCCTTTAAGCTTGCTCACCAAGGCTCCTAAATCTATAAATAAGGAGGCCTACCTCATGTATTTTCAAGTTTATTTTGAGTAATGTTATGCTGCCATTTTTGTGCACAAGCTTTACTCCTCCTAGAAATCTAGGCTATAAACTTCAATCCTTTCACCTTCTCCCTTGAGCTGGCCGAACCTCTCAACCCATACTCATCATGCACCTTCAAGACCAACACAACTCCTAGGAGGGTCTTGTTTCACTCACCCATTGCTTCCGCTCCATCTATTTCTACTTTGATTCAAGAAGAACACATGAAAATGCCATCAGCTTGGGCCTCATCTTCCTCTTCTATTTGATCTCCATCAACGTGGCCCCTCCTATCTTCATGGTGGTTCTCCAAAGTATGGCTCCGTTGAAACATAAGGGGGCCCTACCTGTAACTGTACTCCGACGCTTAAGTCAATACAGGGCAAGAAACGTCAAATAAGCAAAAAGTGCTTAAGCTTATAATGTGTGTGTAAGAACTATGTCTTGCGTAAAAGACAACGTGCCTTTACCTTGGGGTTCACCCCCCTTATATAATTATTTCTAGGTTAACCTACTGCTGACATTTTCTTGCCAAATCCTTGCCTCTAGCGAGTTTAGGGTTACCTTTCCGGGATACTATCACACAATCAGTGCAACTCTCGTGGCAACATTCCTTTTCTGGAGTGCGTATCTAACAGTATGGCCGCTAGGGTTGCATCGTGTGTACCAGCGCTGCGAGACCAACCCGTTCTTGTAAATGCCCTAATTTCTCACGTGCCTTGCATGCAGCTTTCTCTAAGAACCCTAGTGCTTTTGGGCTTTAGGGCCCCTAGGGGTAATCTGCTTGTGCCAGACTTGAATGTCTTATACACGTTTCACTAATGTAATACTCTACTGTGCCGACTTCTGTCACATCGACCTCTACTGTACACTGCCAACGTTCGAGGTCTGGCTACGACGACATGTAATCTCTGGGGGTCCCTCTGTGGGTCCTACTCTGTCGACCTCTACCACGTCGACCTCTACTGTATGTTGCTGATGTCCGAGGTCTGGCCGCTCACAAGGCCCCCAGGCTTAAGCTGGAGCTTGCTTCAACGAAAAGTCTAACTGCTCCTCCTGGCGACCTACGTGGCACTGAGGTGGCCCTGAGTGATTGGATGCGCACAGTGCCTTGAGGTGACGTCCCACCACACTTTTCCTGGTGCGTACACATGGCAATCTCAACAGCTAGGAAGCATTATCGCTTCACGCTTCCCCTATACGTTAAACCCTTTGCCCCTATACACCTTTCATTGTTTCATTCCCTCTCTCGTTCATCTTTCAAACTATAGTGGTCAGACATCGGACGTCGGTAGTGTGCAGTGGAGGTTGATGTCGCAGTGGTCAACACAGTAGAACCCACAAAGGGACCCCCAAAGATTACATATTGCAGTAGCCAGACCTCAGACGTCGGCAGTGTACAATAGAGGTTGACGTGGCAGAGGTTGGCACAGTAGAATATTACATTAGTAAAAGCCTGATTCACAGAGATACCTTGTGATGTGAGTTGATTTTATGATTGTTCAATTTTATGGTGACACTTTACTTAGGATTGGATTTTATGAGACAAGTATGGATAGAACCTAAGGAAAATCCCCACTGGACATTAACTTAACCAAGTGGTTAAGTAGATGTGAAGGTTCATTTCACAAAGGCAAAAGGAAAAGACATGGATTAAGGTGATTATGATGTGTTCTCGCCGGTCTACGATGATCACATGCCTACTTCCCTCACCTCGAGTGATGCTTCGCTGTCTTGAAACAACCTGCACCTGCAAGATAGAAAGGGGCGCCCTAGAGGCCGTTTGCACTCCGACGCTCAAGTCAAAACTGGGCAAGCACACCAAGTGTATCGAGTATTTCTGTTTAGGTTTAGAAACTGCGTACCTTTGTAAAGTATTTCAGTACCCTTTATATAGTCTAGGGTTTTCTCTATGCCGCTACCCATATTTAGGGTTTACAGGAATACCCTTGCGCCGCTATCACCCAGACTTAGGGTAATCTAGCACGTAAGGCTTTCCTTAACTGGAGTGCAAACTCTAACAGGATGGCCACCTGGGTACCCCCTCGTGCACCTAATCTCTGGGGCCACCTGTCCTGGGAGTGCCTTCTTTGTTCACGTGCCATGCATGCAGCCTCACTTGGAAACCCTAATCCTGATGGGTACTCAACCCTTCAAGATTCTGCACCTAATTTTGCTTTCCTCGCCACATGCATGGATGCTTTGTGACTCAGGCCTCTCCCTACCTCTGGGCATTTTGCTGATAACTGTGTTGGGTCTATTAGTGTCTAAGTTCAAGAGGGGAGGGGAGAATTGAGCTTATAAAATTTTCGCAAGAACACACAATTTTCAGTATTCCAGAGGCAAAAAGAACAGATTGTTTTTACATGAAACAAATTGATTCTTTAGAGCAGTCTTAGCACAATTTGAATTTGTTCAATATAAAATTGTGATCAATAGAGAATTATAACAGAATCAGATCAGCTGAATATTATGAGAATGAAGGATACAACTATGCTTAGAAATCAAACAAAATTACTCAACACAAGGTTTTATGGAGAATGATTCTTTCTCAGATTTTAATGAATAGACTGTTTGTTCACAGATCACTTAAACCATCATATACAACTGCCTTGTTTGTGAATAGAGTGCTTTAACAAATTAGGAAGAACAGTTTTTACTTAACCCAGAATTAACAAATTCAACTTCAAAAGAACAGATTTAGTTCTTGACAGAATTAAGCAAAAAACCATAAATGAGTGCAGGGATGAGAAGAAAAGGCACACAAGTTTTTATACTGGTTCACTCATACAGAGCTACGTCCAGTCTCACCTTACCCCAAGGTGGAATCCACTAAAAATAGTACCAATTACTTACAAACACAGCAGTTCTTGAACACTACAAGAACAACACAATCAATGCTGAAAAACCCTATTTCAGCACACCTTGCACTCCAAGAAACCCTATCAAGGAGTGACTAACACATACACCTTTACAAACCAGAATAAAGGAAAGATTACACCTGAAAAGAAGATGCAAGAACTCAAAACCAGTAGTTCAATTTGCTGCAGAACTACACCAGCACCTTCACCAAGATCAAAGGTTTCCTAGAACAAGCACACTTAAAAATCTCTTTGGAAAACCTTTCAAAAAACTTTCAATCCTTCTTCTCACATTGAAAATGTTTGATCTCTGTCAAAAACGTAATTGCTCAGCACCTTTTCATGTGAGAGAGGCTTTTCTTTTTATAGAAAAAAATTTCTAACTTCTTTTCAAAAAATAGTTGAAAAGCAGTTATGAAAACAACAGATTCATTTTTGAACTTAACAGATTTATTTTGTGAAAACCGCCAACTCAGCTAACTGAAATAACTATCTGAGTTGTACCTTTGGTGCCCTAACTAACTTGTGAAAAACCTTTCAGCTAACCAAAGAATAAACCTGTTCTTTCACAGTGAAACAGATTAAAATATAGCAAACAAGCCAGCTCAGCATTAACTAAAATAACTAACTAAGCTTTACCTGTGGTGCCCTAACAGAATTTTGGAAAAGCCTTTTAACAAAGAAGAAATAAACCGATTCTTTCTCCATGAAACAGATTTATTTTTGTACTGATTTAAATCTTTTAAGAGCACTTTCAAAAGCTTTTCAAAAACCATTTAACCACATCATGTGCTTGATCTAGGCTTGGTTAGGCATCTAGGATAGATCATATAGCAAAAGGCAACCTTACACAATTACAAGCCTACATACAAGATCATCTAAACCTATTACAAACTTTACACCAAAACTAGCTATTTTCTACATCAAACACACACAACACAAGGTAGAGAAGAGGCTTCATCCATCCTCAACAAACTGGTCTTCTCTCGGGACCCACCTTAGATGTTATGGTTCTGTTGCTCGAAACACCCAAGACCGATGTCATCTCGTCACATCCTGTTACCGAGGACTCCTCATCCCGCTGAGTGACGAGGACACCTCAGTCCACTCTGGTGGTCGACATGCTGATGACTAATCATCCCATTAGTCCCTACTACCTGTGGAACCCAGCCCATGTGGCTCCTGTAAGGACCTAGAAACTTTAATTGGAATTAAAGTGTTACATTTAAATAATTTCAGAAGATGTTATTATTTAAAATACAAAGAACTGATAAATGAAGTTTCTCAGTGGTCGGACCTCGGACGTCGCACAAGGTCTGGGGTCAGCTGGTAGAGGTCGGTCGGCTTACCATTGCAGTAACATAGTAGTCAGGTGCGATGACTTTATCGTGAGGTAATCACGTGGATGTGCTCGAGGAAGACATGTGGATCAAGAAGAGTAAAGGAAGAAAAGTGTAGCTAAGAAGTCTCCTATGTGATTGCCTGGTTAGTGCATGATAGCCTGTCGAGTAGGTTGCACATGATCGCCTGCCGCCTATGGTGCACATGATCGCCGAAAGTGCACTCAGTATGTGGTCAAGATACTGGATCAACTAGAGTGGGTTCCAACAACCACGCGTATCAAGGTGTGGGTTAAGCCTTAGATACGCTGTGCATGCGAAGCTCTATGCTTGAGCATAAGAAATCGTCCTTAGTGTTGCATGCATGGGAGCACGAGGAGTGGTGCTGATCTACTCTTGGAAATGTGAAGCTACCGACGTCACCGAGTCATGTGGAGATGATACCTTGGACGTAACATAGTGGAATGAAGAACCTCCAGGAAGGCGTAGCGATGTGTCATCGGGCATCGCCAGGTGAGAGGCATGCGGCCATCGCCAGGGCGCGAGGGGCATGCAGGCATCGCCAGAGCGCGAGGGGCATGCAGGCATCACCAGAGCGCGAGGGGCATGCGGGCATCGCCAGGGCGCGAGGGGCATGCGGGCATCACCAGGGCGCGAGGCATGCGGGGTTAGTCTTCGCGCGAGAGATCATCGGTGGAGAGTCTTCGCGCGAGAGGTCATCGGTGGATAGTCTTTGCACGAGATGTCATCGGTGGATAGTCTTCGCGCGAGAGGTCATCGGTGGATAGCCTTCGCGCGAGAGGACATCGGTGGATAGCCTTCGCGCGAGAGGTCATCGGTGGATAGTTTTCGCGCCAGCGGTCATCGGTGGAAGGTTATCGCGCGATGTCGAGTTTCACACAAATAAGGTGGGACCCAGGCTCTCAACATCAGACGTACTGCACGCGCGACACGTAGACAAAAAGGGTGGTTCAGAATAGTGACATCAGAGGGTTGGCATGCGCAGAGTCACGCGTGGTCGTACTGTTCAGGGCAGCGTGCACGCAAGCTTCCTGCAGAGTGGGTGGTGGCAGCGGCTTTTGTGGACAAGTTGGTTTAAGATTTAAAAACTCACTTCTGAGAGGCAAAGAGGGTGCTGTGGTTCAAGAGTGACAGAGTGAGTGAGTGAGTTACCTTCATCCTTCTCTTTTCTCTCCTTCACTCTGCCATTCAGGCCTTATCACGTTCCTGCTTAGCTATCGACGACTGCCCTTGGAGCACCTTGGAGGTCCTCTGCAAGTTCTACAAACCAGACGCTAAAACAGAGCCAAGGCATCTTGTAAGCTCAGTGGATTTCGGAGTTCTTGGAGTTTTGCACAAGTCCAGGTAAGGGAAGCTAGCTTTATTTTTCAATAAAAGCCGTAGATTAGTTGTTTCTGAAGTGAGGGCGACGTGGTCGCCGATTTCATATTCTTTTCGTGATACTCTGTTCTATGTGTTTGGGCAACATGGTCGCCGGTTTTAAACCCCTTTTTCATGATGCTCTGTTTTTACGCGTGGGGCGACGTAATCGCCGGTTTTAAATGTTGTCTTCGAAATCCCCTGTTTTAGTGTCGCTTTGAACTTGTTTGAGATTGATATGTGAAATGCACGTGTTATTGGAAAAATCTGAACCTGGATACGTTTGTTGCTGTGGTTGAGATCGTTCATTTAAGTATTGTATGGTGCATTGGGTGAATTGATGATCTTTAGCTGTCCTGTGTGGACTTTCCTTGCTGTCCTGTGTGGACTTTCCTTGCTGTCCTGTGTGGACTTTGCTTGCTGTCCTGTGTGGACTTTGGTTGTTGTCCTGTGTGGACTTTCCTTGCTGTCCTGTGTGGACTTTCCTTGCTGTCCTGTGTGGACTTTGCTTGCTGTCCTGTGTGGACTTTGCTTGCTGTCCTGTGTGGACTTTGGTTGCTGTCCTGTGTGGACTTTACAGTGGTGTGGTAAGTGTCTTTGTGAGTTAAATCAGTGGAAGTCCGACGTAAGAAAATGAGAAACTTTGAATTTGATAGACACTTGATGGAATTATGTGAACTGAACGACTCTTGAGGAAATTGGGAAATATGTGAATTCTTGATGGCTGTGTGATATGAATGAGAAATTGATAGTTTTACGTGGGTATCTTGAATTTGTTTTATCTTGAATTTAAAGTTTCATATCTAAATTCTCTTTAAAAATATCTAGCTTACCCTTTATTTTGTATTGCTCTGTGGCTGTTTTCTCTTAAAACTGTGATGATCGTGTATTTTACACGGGAGCAGATGATCTTCCAGGGAGTAGAGCTCCTCAGTGAGTGGCCGCCGGAAGGAGATCGCCTGTTTCTGTCTCTATCGGGTGATCGCCTGTTTCTGCCTCTATCGGGTGATCGCCTGTTTTTCTGTCCTGATAGCAGATCGGCTGTTTTGGGTCTTCTGATAGGAGATCGCCTATTTTGTCCTTTTTATGCTGCATCTGGTTTTATTTCGAAAGAGTTGATGAAATGTATTAAAACCTTATAAGAGGGACGTCTCTTTTGAATATGATGTACGGGATGATGTATTTTCAATATCTATATACATATGTTGATTTTATAAATTTAATATCTACGCTTTATTCTATTATATAAATATGGAAAGGTTTTGGAGGGATGTTACAGCTCCGACCCATGCTGTGGGACCCAGCTGACGTGGCTCACCATTAGTAGCTGTTCTTGGTGTCCGAGGACTGGTCGATACATGATGCAAAACCGAAACTTAGAAGTTAGAAAGGAGAAAAGGAATGCATCAATGGTGTACAAGCCATTCCAAATGATGCTTCCAACTCATAAAGGAGTCCCGAGAACAAGATTAAAGAACAAAAGAAACTAAAGACATAAAATTGGAATGGAATAATGGAAGAGATGATGAAAGAAAGAACTTAAGGAGGTGGAGCAATGGTGAATCACGCCACTTGATAGGATGGAACCACCAAGATAAGTGAAGGGAGGTCGCCACTTGAGAGCTTCACAACACTCACAAGATAAGACCAATTTAGGAGGAGCTCACTCACTCACTAATCACACAAGAATTTGTGTATAGTAACTTTACTCTAATTTTCAACTTATGAATACATGAAGTAGGCCTCCCAATTTATAGATTTAGGAGCCTTGGAAAGCAAGCTTAAAGGGTAGAATGGGAAAAGGGAAAAAGTGGGCAGCCATAGGGTTTGACTAAGTCAATCCCTTATTCTAGGCTTATCCTTCTAGAAATTAGGTCAAAATACCTTCAAATGGGCTAGGATCAAGCAAGAATGCTACCCACACCCCCTACTATGTTAAAGGCACTTTATTCTACCTTATTTCTACTATTTGGATCCCTCATTTGAACCCAATTTATTTACAACATTTTTCTAAATATTTAAGAAGACTAATAGGAAGAACTTCAAGTGCTCTGGACCTTGTCCATTCCTCCTATTGAAGAGGCCTTCCTTTGCTTGTTGAGATGCCCCTTTATAGTTGGAATTCTTGGTCATCTTCTTGTGGACTTGGTTTTGGAGTCTTTGTGGGTTTGTATCATGCTCCCCAGGTGCGAAAGAATTCGTCCACGAATTTAGTAGGCCTGCACAACTTACAGTTAGTTTGTTCATATTAGATGCATATGGTAGGGGTGAAGCAAACTTATGGTGATTAATGTAACATCCCGCCAAATTCTTTTCATATTTATATAATGAAATAAAGGTAAAACAATAATATCGAAGTGAACATATATATATATATATAATGAAATTTCTCCTCACAGGGAGTTTAATACATATCCAATCAGTTTTCCAAACTTAACAAAATACAGCAAAACAGAAAAACAGGCGATCTCCTAACAGAAAACAGGCGATCGCCTAACAGAAACAGAAACAGGCGATCTCCTTCCAGCGACCACTCACTGAGGAGCTATACTTCCTGCAACATCATCTGCTCCCGTGTAAATTATACACGATCATCACAGGTTTAAGAAAACATCCACAAAACAAAAACGCAGGGTAAGCTAGATATTTTAAAGAGAATTTAGATATGAAACTTTAAAATCAAGATAAAACAAATTTAAGACACCCACGTAAAAACCATCAACTTTCTCATTCCCTTCACATGACCATCAAGTAATCAAATATTTCACAATTTCCTCAAGAGTCGTTCAATTCACATAATTCCATCAAGTGTCTATCAATTTCAATGTTTCTCATTTCTCACGTCAGACTTCCGCTGACTCATCACACACAGACACTTGACACTACTTCCGGAAGACACGTGCATTGACTAGACTCAGAGATCCGCACCTGTCATACTGCACCACTGTGAAATCACACAAATTCACAGGGTCACTGTGAAATCACACACATTCACAAGCGTATAAATGAATCTCAATATCATCACTATCCTAGCATGACAGGGTTAATCCATACAACGGGTCAAGCTCGTTCTCTTTCAAACATTTCACCCATACATATGAACCTCCTTCGACTCTCAACGCCTGAATAACTTCATCTATATGATTCCATTATATTAGGAGAGTCAGGATATCTCATAATAAACGAATCACCGGTCAATGCACACTCTACACAATCTTTCACGGTATTTTCTTTCCTGAAAATACTATGCCTTGATCCCACATTCACCACATTCCATACATCATACCACACATAAAGAACAATTCCATCATAGAATACTTTGAATCTTTTCTTAAACAACCCCACTCACAAAAACAAGCATACCACCGTTCAGGTTTTCGAATAGCATATACATTTTTCATTTCAATCTCAACAAGTTCAAAGCGACACTAAAACAGGGGAGTTCGAAAACAACATTAAAACCGGCGATCACATCCAAAAACAGGGGATTATGCAATAACAGTTGAAAACCGGCGACCACGTCGCCCCATCATCAAAATCATCTAACTTAAGGTTTTCGTTGGAAATAAGGCTAGCTTCCCTTACCTGAACTTGCGCAAAATCACTAAGAGCTCCAAAACCCACCGAAGCTTAAAGATGCCTTAACTCTGTTCTAGCGTCCTGACTGGAGAACTTGCAGAGCACAACGTCAGGAATCCAGGGTAGTCGCCGATCTCCAACTGGTTCGCTAGGACGTCTGAACGCAGGGAGAAGGAGAGGAAAGAAACAGGGAACCAAGGCTAACTCACTCAATCACTCTCAAACCACAGCAACGTTCACTGCCTCTCAGGAGTGAGTTTTTAAAACTAAGCCAACTTGCCCAGAAATGCCGCTGCCCCCCCGCCCACTCTGCAGGAAAGCTTGCATGCACACTTCCTTGAACAGTATGACCACGTGGGTTTCTGCGCATACCAACTCTCTGATGCTAACTATTCTGAAACACCCTTTTTGTCTACGTGTCGCGCGTGTAGGACGTCTCATGCTGGGAGCCTGGGTCCCACCTTATCTATGTGAAACATGACATCGCGCGATAACTTTCCACCGATGACTCATCCTGGAGGACGACCGATGACTCTCCCTGGAAGACGACCGATGTCTCTCTCTGGAAGACGATCGATGTCTCTCTCTGGAAGACGACCGATGTCTCTCTCTGGAAGACGACTGATGTCTATCCCTGGCGATGACCGCATGTCTCTCGCCCTGGCGATGCCTGCGTGTCTCTCGCCCTGGCGATGCCTGCGTGTCTCTCGCCCTGGCGATGCCTGCGTGTCTCTCGCCCTGGCGATGCCCGCGTGTCTCTCGCCCTGGCGATGCCCGCGTGTCTCTCGCCCTGGCGATGCCCGCGTGTCTCTCGCCCTGGCGATGCCCGCGTGTCTCTCGCCCTGGCGATGCCCGCGTGTCTCTCGCCCTGGCGATGCCCGCGTGTCTCTCGCCCTGGCGATGCCCGCGTGTCTCTCGCCCTGGCGATGCCTGTAAGGACCTGTAAAATTGAATTGGAATAAAAAGGGTTATATTTTAAAAGAATTCTATGTATGTTTTATTTAAAAAGGGAGGAAAAGTTAAGTTTAGAAGGCTATGAGATCGCCGGTCGCCTGCTACACATGAGCGCCAGGTGGACGTCGCCAGGGCGCGAGGCATGCAGGCATCGTGCGGGCGCGAGAGGCATGCAGGCATCGCGCGGGCGCGAGGCATGTGGACGTGGCCAAGGCGCGAGAGGCATGCGGGCATTGCCAGGGCGCGAGGCATGTGGACGTGGCCAAGGCGCGAGAGGCATGCGGGCATCGCCAGGGCGCGATGCATGTGGACGTAGCCAGGGCGCGAGAGTTATGAGAGCGTCGCCAGGGAAGACATCGGTCGTCTCCCAGAGGAAGACATCGGTCGGCTTCCAGGGCGAAGGAGACATCGGTCGTCTTCCAGGGCGAAGGAGACATCGGTCGTTCGCCAGGATGAGTCAGCGGTGGAAAGTTATCGCACGACGTCGAGTTTCACACAGAGTAAAGTGGGACCCAGACTCCCAGCATGAAACGTCCTGCACACGCGCCACGTAGACAAAAAGGGTGGTTTAGAGTGGTGACATCAGAATGTTGGCATGCGCAGGAGACACTCGCGGTCGTACTGTTCAGAGCAGTGGTTGGCATGCACAAGCGACAACAGTGGTAGTACTGTTCAGGGCAGTGGTTCTCAGGCTTTCCTGCAGAAGGGGTGGCAGCAGCAGCATGCGTGGACAGGTAAGTTGGGATTCAAAAGCCACTGCAGGAAGGCAAAGAGCGTTACAGACTCAAGAGTGTTAGAGTGAGTGCAAACTTCCTCCCTCCCTTCTTCCCTTCCTTGCGTTGAGACTCAGGCAACCTCCAGCATCAGTGCGACAAGCGACGTTGCCCTTAGAGCACCTAAGAGGTTCTCTGCTAGTTCTACAGACCAGGCGCTGAAAACAGAGACAAGGCGTGGTTCAAGCTTCGTTGGGTTTCGGAGCTCCTGGTGTTTTGCGCAAGTCCAGGTAAGGGAAGCTAGCCTTCATTTTCAATACAAGCCATAGTTTAGCTATTTCTGAAGTGAGGGCGACGTGGTCGCCGGTTTTCGTTTCATCTTTGTAAAATGCTCTGTTCTTATGTGTTTGGGCGACGTGGTCGCCGGTTTTATATACAGTCTTCGAAATACCTTGTTTTTGAACTAGATCGCCGGTTTTGGCGTTGTTTGCGAACTCTCTGTTTTTGGGTGTTGCTTTGAAAACTGTTTGAGATTCAAATGACATATTCGAAAACATGAACCTTTGAAATGACTATTGCGGTGATTGAATCATCTAGTTGAGAGTGGTATGATGTGTTGAATGTTGTGAATGTGGGATCGAGGCATAGTATTTTCAGGAAAGAAAATACCGTGTAAGATCGTGTAGGATGTGCATTGACCGGTGATTCGTCATGATATCCTGACTCTCCTGAGATAATGAATTCATATAGATGAAGTTATTCAGGCGTTGAGAGTCGAAGGAGGTTCATACGTATGGGTGAGTCGTTTGAAAGAGAACGAGCTCGACCTGTGGTGTGGATTAACCCTGTCATGCTTGGATGGTGATGATATTGAGATTCATTATACGCTTGTGAATGTGTGTGATTTCACGGCGACCCTGTGAATGTGTGTGATTTCACAGTGGGCAGTATGACAGGTGCAGATCTATGAGTCTAGTCAATGCATGAGTCTTCCGGAAGTAGTGTCAAGTGTCTTGTGTGATGAGTCAGTGGAAGTCTGACGTGAGAAATGAGAAACATTGAATTGATAGACACTTGGTGCATTATGTGAATAGAACGACTCTTGAAAATATTGTGAAACATGTGATTTCTTGATGGCTGTGTAATATGAATGAGGAAGTGATGGACTCTAGTGAATGTTTAAAAAGGCTGATCTACGTTGGTTGTCCAGTTTAAAATTTAAAGTTTAAAAATATCTAGCTTACCCTTTGTATTGTTCTCTGGCTGTTTCCTCTTAAAACTGTGATGATCGTGTATTTTACACGGGAGCAGATGATTTTCCAGGAAGTAGAGCTCCTTAGTGAGTGGTCGCCGGAAGGAGATCGCCCGATTTCTGTTCTGGCAGCAGATCGGCTGTTTTGGGTCCTCTGATAGGAGATCGGCCTCTTCCGATAGGAGATCTGTCTCTTCCGATAGGAGATCGCCTGCTTTGTTTTTTTTACTGTATTTTGTTTATGTTTCTGGAAAATTTGGCCGAATTTGTATTAAACTCCCTGTGAGGAGAAACTACATTTCATATATATATAATATTTTGTTCACTTCAATCTATTTGTTACCTTTACTTTCATTATATACTTTTGTATAGTATTTTGGCGGGATGTTACACGACGTCCGATGTCTGCTACTACGAAACTTCATTTACCAACTCTTTGTATTTTAAATAATAACATTTTTCTGAAATTATTTAAATATAACACTTTTATTCCTATTAAAGTTTCTAGGTCCTTACAATTACAAGATGTTCAGCCATTAGTTACAATTGCTCAGAAGACCTATCTAGGCACTATTTGCCCGTCGACTACCTGCATGGTTGCAGAATATGGTGAAAGGTCCATCTCAGGATGCACGCAGGCAATCTGAGCAAGGGCATCACCAAAACCTTCCCCATAGGCGTCGGCGGCGTCCTCAGTAAGCTCGACCTCGGTCTTCTTCAGCAATTCAATTTGTTGGGCAAGTTCCTCCTCAACTTTGCCCAGCTGAACCTCTCGGTTTGTAGCTCTTTCCTCCAGCTTGGTCATTTTGACTTGAGCCCCTTCCGCTTGCTCTTCCAGTTCAATGATCTTATTGCGAAGGGGGAGAATCTTGGCTTCAAGCTGGAGAGCCTCCTGCCCCTTGGAAAAGAGGAGCTTCTTGGTCTCCTTCTCAGATTGGCGGAGACTACCCAATTCTTGATTAAGGGCAGTCTCGCGCATGGCTGCTTGGTGGAGTTGGAGATCCTTCTGTTCCAGCTCTTTCTCCAACCTGGTAGCCTTCTCCAGTAATTCAGCCTCGGCGCCTCCTTTGACTAGCAAGAAGTTGGAGGTAGCCAGGAACTCCCCAAGACCATGGCTGAGGAGATTCCCAAGGGAGTTCCTGTCCATGGCCTCCAAAACAGCTTGGCCAAGCATTTGCGCAAGAGACCGCTGGAGTAGATGAGGCAGCTCCGGGGCAGAAGGCATTTGGCTGGTAGAAGGAGCACTCTCCCCACCGCCCTCGAGCGCCAAGATTGGCTCAGGGGGAGACGAAGCGCTGGGGGGTGCTCCCTGAAGGATGGAGATTGCCCTTCTGTTGCTGAGGAGACTTCTGCAGCAACTCCCACCCTTTTCCTCTTGAAGACGAGGCCAGAGCAGGTGTCCTTGTCCTCAGAAATTTCCACTGTTGCTGCCCTTTTTGATTTTTTAGCAACTGGTCCTAGGGCAGCAACAACGGGCGATGAAGGGCCAGCAGGGCCCGAGCCACCAGCATTGCAGCGATTTAGCACATCTGCCAGCCTTTTCTTTTTATCAGCACTGAGCACCATGCCTGCTGTAAGGACCTGTAAAATTGAATTGGAATAAAAAGGGTTATATTTTAAAAGAATTCTATGTATGTTTTATTTAAAACAAAAAGGGAGGAAAAGTTAAGTTTAGAAGGCTATGAGATCGCCGGTCGCCTGCTACACATGAGCGCCAGGTGGACGTCGCCAGGGCGCGAGGCATGCAGACATCGCGCGGGCGCGCGAGGCATGCAGACATCGTGCGGGCGCGCGAGGCATGCAGACATCGCGCGGGCGCGCGAGGCATGCAGGCATCGTGCGGGCGCGAGAGGCACGCAGGCATCGCGCGGGCGCGAGGCATGCGGGCATTGCCAGGGCGCGAGGCATGTGGACATGGCCAAGGCGCGAGAGTTATGAGGGCGTCGCCAGGGAAGACATCGGTCGTCTCCCAGAGGAAGACATCGGTCGTCTTCTAGGGCGAAGGAGACATCGGTCGTCTTCCAGGGCGAAGGAGACATCGGTCGTCTTCCAGGGCGAAGGAGACATTGGTCGTCTTCCAGGGCGAAGGAGACATCGGTCATTCGCCAGGATGAGTCAGCAGTGGAATGTTATCGCACGACGTCGAGTTTCACACAGAGTAAAGTGGGACCCAGACTCTCAGCATGAAACGTCCTGCACGCGCGCCACGTAGACAAAAAGGATGATTCTGAGTGGTCACATCAGAATGTTGGCATGCGCAGGAGACACTCGCGGTCGTACTGTTCAGAGCAGTGGCTGGCATGCACAAGCGACAACAGTGGCAGTACTGTTCAGAGCAGTGGTTGGCATGCACCAGAGGCAACAGTGGTCGTACTGTTCAGGGCAGTGGTTCTCAGACTTCTCTGCAGAGTGGGTGGTGGCAGCTGCTTTTGGTGGATAAGTTGGTTTACGATGCAGAAAACCCACTGCTGAGAGAAAGAAATGTTGCAGCCTTCAAAGAGAGAAAGAGTGAGTTACCTCCCTTCTCCTCCAGTTGCCTCCTTCGCGCTGCGATTCTAGCACCTTCACACGAGAGTACGACGAGCGACAGCCACCATTAGAGCACCTGGGCAGTCCTCTGCAAGTCCTTCAACCAGACGCAAAAACAGAGACAAGGCGTTGTTCAAGCTTCGTTGGGTTTCGGAGCTCCTGGTGGTTTGCGCAAGTCCAGGTAAGGGAAGCTAGACCTCTTTTTCCATACAAGCCATAGTGTAGCTATCTCTGAAGTGAGGGCGACGTGGTCGCCATTTTTGTTTTCATCTGCGTAAAATGCTCTGTTTGTGTGCTTGGGCGTGGTCGCCGGTTTTATATACAGTCTTCGAAACACCTTGTTTTTGAACTAGATCGCCGGTTTTGGCGTTGTTTGTGAACCCCCTGTTTTTGGTGTTGTTTTGAAACTGTTTGAGATGTAAATGTGATATTCGAAAACATGAACCTTGGAGTGAGTTTTGCTGTGATTGGAATCATTCATTTAAGTGTGGCATGATGTGTTGAATGTTGTGAATGTGGGATCGAGGCATAGTATTTTCAGGAAAGAAAATACCGTGTAAGATCTTGTAGTAGGTGCATTGATCGGTGATTCCTAAGGGGATATCCTGACTCTGCTGAGGTAATGGAATCACGTAGAGGAAGTTACTCAGTTGTTGAGAGTCGAAGGAGGTCTATATGATGGGCGTCTCGTGTGAAAAAGAACGAGCTCCGCCTGTCCTATGGATTAACCCTGTCATACCAGGAGAACTATTGACATTGAGATGATATATGCGCATGCTGTGTGGATTCACAGCGACCCTGTGTGGATTTCATAGTGGTATGGTATGACAGGTGCAGATCTCTGAGTCTAATCAATGCATGAGTCTTCCGGAAGTAGTGTCAAGTGTCTTGTGTGTTGAGTCAGTGGTGGTCTGACATGTGAAATGAGGAACCTGAAATTGATAGACACTTGGTACAGTTGTGAAATAGAATGACTCTGGAAAATATTGTGAAATGTGTGATTTCTGGGTGATCAGGTGAAGAGTATGAGAAACTTGATAACTTTACGTGAATATCTTGAAATTGTTTACCTTGATTTTATTTTAAGTATCCTTATTTAAACTCTTTTTAAATGTCTAGCTTACCCTGTGTTTTCGTTTGTGTTGTGGCCTTTTCTTAAACCTGTAATGATCGTGTATAATTTACACGGGAGCAGATGATGTTGCAGGAAGTAGAGCTCTTTAGAAAATTGTCGCTGGAAGGAGATCGCCTGTTTTCTTTTCTGTTGGGTGATCGCCCCTCTTGCTGCTTTATAATAGGAGATCGCCTTTATGAAAGGAGATCGCCCTTCTTATAGGAGATCGCCCTTTTTGCCAGGAGATCGCCTATCTGTCTTTTGTATTGTATTTCGTTTACGTTTTTAATGGAGAAGTGATCGTTTGTATTAAACTCCCTGTGAGGAGAAACTTATTTATTTTATATATAGATTTTGCTCACTTCAATCTATTTGTCACCTTTATTTTCGTTTTATATTTATTTTCAAAGTTATTTGGCGGGATGTTACACCTGCAGGGGACAATAAGAAAGGGTGAGAAAGACAAAGCATGAAGTATGTAAACAGGTAGATGCAAGACAAATTTAATATACCGATGTATACGCTGAGGGTCTCAGCGTCGTATTCATGGCTAATTCGCTGGGTGGTGTCAAACACCACGCCCCAGCTGGAGATAGTCAAACACAGTTCTCGGTCAGAGGTCGTCAGCTCTTCGAGTCTGCGGGGTTTCTTGAACTTCAACTTCTCCACCCAATATAATGGGAACCTGTCGAGCATGGTGGAGTCGTAGGAGCTGCAGCAGACTCAGAGGAACTTCCCCTTGAAGCCTTTTTAGGATTACGAGAAGAGGGTGAGTAGGACCCTCCCTGCTACACCATTCAGGCTCACCCAAAGCCTCTTCCCAAGGCTCTTCGCCTTGAAGAAGTATAGAAATACATCTACCGAGGGAGTGAACCCTAGGTTGTTGCAAAGTATGGAGAACGTCCTGATGAAGGCCCAGCTGTTGGGGTGCAGTTGGGCGGGTGCCACGTTCAACTCTGTAAGTAAAGCCCTCTCGAACCCAGTGAAAGGGAGGTGGACTTTGACTCGTTTGAAGATAGTGGCGTAGAAGAAGAAGAAGGGTTCCCCTTCGTTGCCGCGATCATTAGTGTACACGGGCTCACCCACAGTGCAAGGACGCACTGACATGTATGCGTCAGTTTCCCTGCCGAAGACGCGCCCCTTGATCTCATTTTCGTCGTCCCGGTGTTTCCGAAGGTCTTCACAGGACGTAAGGGTTGAGGTCTCAGCAAGGAGATCCTCAGAAGCCCAGGAGTAGAGGGCCCGATAGTCAACCGCTGCGGTTGGAGGAGGGTTGGAGGTGGTTTTAGTTCTGGCCATCTCGAATCTAAAACAAATGAGAGGCAGGAAGAAGGAAAAGGGGTTTAGAGGAAAATGACGACAAAACAATGGTGGACGAAGACTCAAAGGAAGAACAAAACTCAGAAAAGAAGAACAGAAACCCTAGAATGCAGAAATCGTAAACAGTCCTAACGCAGTTAATATGTTAATGGACGCGAAGAAAGCAGAACCATGAAGCAAAAGGCGAGAAGAAGGTTAAAAACCATACCTTTATGTGAGCGAAGTGAAGGATCGCAAGTGTAGGGGACGGAGGAGTGTAGAAGCGTGCAAGAGAAGTTTGAAAGTTTGAAGGCTCAAGTGAAAAGTGATGTAACAGTGTGGGCGCAAGGGGTTTTGAAGGGGTTTAACGTAGGTAAAGAAGCGCAAACGTTAAAAACACCCCGACCATTGATGCGGCCACGTGTCTACAGATAAGAGGGGGTTGGTGAGATGTCCCATCAGTGCACTATTCATGTCCTCGCGTGCAGAGCCACGTAGGTCGACTGAGCCGATGACTTAGTCTCTTCACTGAAACAAGTTAACAGCTTGAGACTGGGGGGCTTGTGTACCGACCAGTCCTTGGACACCGAGAACAGATAGTAAAGGGTAAACCACATCAGCTGGGTCCCACAGCATGGGCCAAAGCCATGTGGAGTGGACCCCGCAGGTAGCTTAGATTAGCTGGTGATTAGTCATTAGCGTGTCCCCATAGAGAAGGATGATTAGTCATCAGTGTGTCCCCACAGAGAAGGGTGATTACCAGAAGGGACTGATGTGTCCTCGTCACTCCGCGGGTTGATCAGTCCTCGGCAACAGAGTGTGACGAGGTGACATCGGTCTTGGGTGATTTGAACAACACAACCAGAACAGCTAAGGTTGGTTCCCAGAGTGGGCCAATGACCAATTAAATACCCAGAAATAGGGAGAGGCCTGAATCGCGAAGAGCTTATGCGTGTGGCAAGGAAAGCACAGTTAGGTGCAGAGTCCTGAGGGGTTGAGTACTCATCAGAACTAGGGTTTCCCAGTGAAGCTGTATGCATGGCACGTGAACAGTGAAGGCACTCCCAGAATAGGTGGCCCTAGAGATTAGGTGCACGAGGAGGCATCCAGGTGGTCATCCTGTTAGAGTTTGCACTCCAGATAAGGAAACCTTATGTGCTAGATTATCCTAAGACTGGGTGATAGCGGCGCAAGGGTATTCCAGTAAACCCTGAATATGGGTAGCAGCGCAGTGAACCCTAATTAGGGCTAGCGGCGCAGTAAACCCTAGACTATATAAGGGACAGTAAAATACTTCACAAAGGTACGCAGTTTCTAGACCTAAACACAGAGAGACTCAATACACTTGGTGTTTTCTGCCCATCTTGACTTGAGCGTCGGAGTGCAAATGACCTCTAGGGCGCCCCTTTCTCTTTTGCAGGTGCATATTTTTTCGCAAGAATCAAGCACATATCAACGTGAGGAAGGAGGTGTGTGAGTGTCGTGGAGTCAACTGACAGGCGAGTCAACCGGCAAGAACAGTTTTCAATTCTAATCGATTCATTTTCTTCCTTGTGATGTTCTCTATCATTTGATGTGTTTTTCTTCCATTTTAATTGGTTCAAACTTGTTATAGCAACCTGTTTTTGGTTCGGTTTCCATGGGTATTATTGTTCATGTTGTTTTCTTGAATTTCCAATAGTAGGTTGTGTTCTTGTTATGTTTCTATTACTACTTTCAATTCTTGTTGTGTTCTTGTTTTAATTCTTGTTTCTTTGTACTGTTTTTGTGTTGTTACTGCACTTTGGTTGTTGTTCTTGAATTACCCATTCATATTCCATTGTTATCTTACACTACAAGTTACCTATTCATGTGTTTTTAGTATGAACCTTTGTTTTCTTGAGTAGAAACTCTATTAATTGTTATTTAGAATTTTGATCCTAATTCTTGAAAGTGTCATGAATACAATGAAACCTATATCAACTCAAACCAAACCAAGAAAGGTTCATAAAAGACTCACATCACAAAATCTCCCTGTAATCCCGTGGCAACCTTCCTTTCTTGGAGCGCAACTCTCGTGGGCCTAATCCTTTCCTAGAGTGCATAACTTAAGGTGTGGCCATTAGGGTTTCAGTGCCTACCCCAGCGCCGCCAGCCCAAACTTGTCTAATAACTTAATATCCCACGTGCCTCAAAACCTTCATGTGCCTCCCATGTGTTTCTAAGGATAATTCTATCGTGTCAGAGCGTTACGTCTTGAACACATCCTGCATGCATGGCATATCTGTGAATCTGGTTTTGTGCCTTGACACATGTAATTTTGTGGACCCCTTTATGGGCCCTACCATGCCAACCTCTCCTGTGCCGACCTCTCGCTCATGTGCCGATGTCTGAGGTCTAGCCACTACACAAGCCCCCCCGGCTCGAGCTGGAACTTGTTTCAGCGAGAAGCCTAACTGCTCAACCTGTCGACCTACGTGGCACTGCCCTATGTGGCATTGCAGTGAGACTGAGTGATGGGACACGCACAGTGCTTCGAGGTGACATTTCACCATACTTTCCCTGGAGCGTACACATGGCAATCACAACGGCTAGGGTGCATTGTCGATTCACGCTTCCCCTATACGTTAACCCTTTGCCTCCTACGCTCTTCATTGTTTCATTCCTTCTTATTTCATCTTTTCAAAAACTCTTTGCTTCTTCGAGCGCTCTTTCTTCTGTCTCGACCCTTCATTAACTCCACTCATAGCTTATTAAAGGTACGTTCTTTTCATCATTTATGACTTTCCTTTGCTATTGCGATGCCCCTCTATGTATTTATAACTGCCTGGGACTGTTTACGTTTTCTGCTCATCTCATCTCATCTCATCTCATCGTGCCCTACTTTCTCGTCGCGACACTTCTTTGAAATGCATTTGTTCTATTCCCTTTCTGAGTCTGTCTTTTTCCTTTTTTCTGTGTGTTTTAGCCTTCATCCCTCTCAAATGGATCACTCTACCTCCTTCCACTCCGGGGTTGATTCAGATTCCTCCCAGCCCCTCGTTCGCCACGTAGTCCTAGGGCTTCATTCTGACTTCTACTAGTCGTTGTACCCCTGGGCTCCTGAAGGACTACTAAAGGAGGTGTCCGAGTTCACCACCTCCAAAGCCATAGTAGATTATAGGAAAAAGGAGGTGAGAAACAAAGCCAGCCACGCCTCCCGCATCTTCGGGAAGGAAGACGATAAGTATGTGGGGGTGGTCCCCTGCAAGGTGGGCGAGCCTATCTGCTGCGATGAGGCTTCGGTTCAGGAGGCCCCCTTCTGTTTCATCTACTCCACCGTCTTCCAGAGGGAGTACATGTGGCTCCCCTTTAGTGGTTTTGAGCGAGCGCTGCTGACCGAAAAGAACGCCGCCCCTGCCCAGCTTCAGCCCAACGGTTGGGCCTTTGTAAGGGCCTTCGTCGTCCTCTGCAGTTATTTCGAGCGCCCACCTTCAGTAGACTCCTTCCTGTACTTCTTCGAGGCCAAGAGTTTGGGGAAAAACTTCTGGGTCATCATCAACGGGGTTGCTAGAAGAGCACTCTTAACCCTCTTCCAGCAATCCTATAAAGGGTTCAAGGGAAAATTTTTCAAAATTTGTTGCCGCACCACTGACCCCACCCTCCTGGATGGGTTTCCTCTCTACTGGGTGGAAAACCATAACTTGGCCAAACCCCGGGCCTTGACAGACTTGGACCCTCAAGACAGGGAGGTGTGTGAGTTCCTGTCTAGCCTCAAAGAGGTGTTCAGCAACGTCGAGGTCATAAAAAATGAGTACCACCCCAAAACCTTGCGGGGGTACATAAGTACTTGCTTTCATGTTTGGGTGCTTTTGCTTATTAATCTGCTACTAACTTAGTGTGTTTTTTGTTTCCCATATGCGGCAGAAATGACCATTAGCGCTGAGAGGAGGAAGCAATTGGCGGCCCGTGCTACTAAGAAGGGTGCTGCAGGCCCTTCCCAGTCAGTTGAAGCCAACCCTTCCACCAGTGACAACCCAAACCCTGCCGCTCTTGTCACCACTCCTCTTGCTGTCGCAACCCCAACTCAACTCCCTGCCCCCCAGCCTCAAGGTGCAATCGTGGCGGTTGGCCCCCTCCCATCAGATGACGAGGGCACCCACTCCGAGCTAGTCTTCAAGCGTAAACGCAAGGCTGGGGCTGCCCTACCCCTTGCCTCTGATTCAAAAGGGGAAAGCCCCCAAGCCTTCTTGGCGTGCCCTCCAAGCGCCTCTTCTCCCCCTTCTGCTGCTGAGCCCGAGGGCCGGGGAGGGTGCGTCCATGAAGAGGTGTGGAGCAGTAGCCCCGCTAGCCTGGCCCCCTTCCTCCAATGTACCCTGAAGTGTTCCCAAGAAGTTGAAGATATGGAAGACATGGAGGTAGGGCCTCTGATGGAGCAGGTGGCCCTAAGCTTTGGGAAGGCGCTTGGTGGATCCAGCCTTCTCTTCAAGAAAATGCGAAAGGCGCAACTGTACGCCGAGCACAGAGCCTTTGCTTCAGTGGGGTCGGAGCCCCGCCTGACCAGCCTTACCCTTGAGGTTACCGAGTTGCAGAAGTCTGATTAGGAGGTGAGGGGCCTCCTATTTTAGAAGTCCCAGGAGGCCCTTCGCCTCCACTCCAAGTGCAACGACTTCCGCCTGGCTGTGGAAGACCTGAAGGGTGAGCTGTAGCGCAAAGAGAAGGACGCTGCCGACCTCAATAGGAGATGGCACGACGTGTGTCGATGACCTAGCACGGCGGGAGGCAGAGATGGCCCAAATGAGGCAAGAGATTGGTCAGCTGAAGAGGGAAGCGGCTGAGTCCCAAGTGGAGATGAGGGCGGAGATGGCTCGCAGAGAGGAGCTCTACCAGAAGGTCAAAGAGGAGCTCAACGACGAGGCAGTTGAAGCCTATGGCACTGGGTTTGGTGATGCCCTTGCCCGGGTTACCTGAATGCATCCTGGGGTGGACCTCTCCCAAATGGGTCTGAAGAAGATCATCATCGATGGCCAACTGGTGGATGCCCCTGAAGACTCTTAGACTCCCCCTCTCTCCTCTTGTACTTCTAATGTTAAACCGTTATTCTATCTGTAAATATGTGTACACTTTATTTAAAGTACTTAACACTTTGCTTTCGGCTTTTGTGTTAATGACCTTTGCCCTCAATTCTAACATAACTTTGCTGCTGTAATTCTTTCTTAATAATGTTGTCATCCCTTTCTACATATCTCGCTTTCTTAGCTTGTAACATACCTTGATGACGACCTACACCAGCCTGACCTGTCAACCTGCATCTCTGATTCTCCACGTGAGTCGCAGAAGAGGATTCCCTAGCGTGGCTCTTGGTTTGTTTGACAAGCCCAATCGTCTTTAGTCAACCTTGGTTGACATGCCAAAGAGAAACTTATTTTTGGCGACCTTGGCTGATAAGTTAAGGAAGACCTCATCTTGGTCGACCTCGACTGATAGCCAAGGAAGTCCTCCTCTTGGTCAACCTTGACTGATACGCCAAGGAAGACCTCATCTTGGTCGACCTCGACTGATAATCCAAGGAGGACCTCATCTCTGTCGACCTCGACTGATAAGCCAAGGAAGACCTCATCTCTGTCGACCTCAACTGATAAGCCAAGGAAGACCTCACCTCAGTCAACCTCGATTGATAAGTTAAGGAAGACGTCACTGCCTCGACCTTGGCTGTTTAGGCCACGGAGGACTTCTCATGGAACCATAATATTCTCCCCCTTTCTTTAACAAGGTAGGAGAGGATCACTTTGGTGCCTCGACCTCGGCTTTCAAGCCATGGAGGACTTCTCTTGGAACCATACTATTCTCCCCCTTTCTTTAACAAGGTAGGAGAGGTTCACTTATGTGCCTCAACCTTGGCTGTTTGGGCCACGGAGGACTTCTCTTGGAACCATACAATTCTCCCCCTTTCTTTAACAAGGTAGGAGAGGTTCACTTATGTGCCTCAACCTTGGCTATTAGGGCTACGGAGGACTTCACTTTACTGTTCAACACAAATATATCTTTCTCAATTCTTCTCTTTTATTGGGTGACCTCGTTAAAAAGCCCCATAGGGAAAAAGAGTGTCCCCTTTGCTGAATAATACAACTGTGTTGAATACAAAGTAATTAGCTAAAATAAAATCACAAAGTAATTAACTGAAATAAAACTTGAGGTTGGCAGCGTTCCATGTTCGTGGGATTGCCCCACCTTCCAGGGTCTCCAACTTGTACGCTCCATTCTCAAGGGCCTCGGTTACACGAAATGGGCTAGTCCACTTGGGAGATAACTTGTTTTCTAACTGGTATGGATGGGCCTTTCGCACTACCAAGTCTGCTACCTAGAACTGTCGAGGTTTCAGCTTAGACTTGTACTGGCATTCTACCCTCCTTTTTAAAGCTTCAGACCTGATGCGAGGTTCTTCTCTGACCTCGTCCAGTACATCTAAGTTTACCCTTCTTTCTTCATTAGATTTTTTAGCCACAAAGTTCTGGAAGCGTGGCGAGCTTTCCTGAATTTTGACTGGGATCTTGGCGTCTAACCCGTATACCAAACTAAAGGGTGTTTCCTTGGTAGTAGACTGCGGGGTGGTATGATACGCCCACACAATCCTGGGAACCTCTTCCACCCAAGATCCCTTAGCCTTTTCCAGTCTCCTTTTTAAGCCCCTTAGTAGCACTCTGTTAGCCGATTCAACCTGCCCATTGGTCTGAGGGTGCTCGACTGATGCAAAAACCTGTTTGATGTTGAGCTCTATGCACAACTTTCCCATTTGATAGCTTGCAAACTGGGTACCATTATCCGACACTAGGCGCTTTGGTATTCCAAAACGACACATTATATTCTTCCCCACAAAGTGCTGGACTTTGTGCGCCGTGATCTGTGCTACTGGTTCAACCTCGATCCATTTAGTGAAATATTCGGTGGCCACCACGAGGTACTTCATCTGCCTGATTGCCAAGGGAAATGGTCCTAGAATGTCGATTCCCCAGGTGTGGAAAGGCCATGGATTGTGGAGGGATCTCAGCTCTTCTGGGGTGCGTTATGCCAGTCTGCATGTTGTTGGTATTTTTTGCACCGTTGTGCGTACCTTATGCAATCTTCTCTCATCGTTGGCCAATAATACCCTACCCGAATGGCCTTGGCCGCTGATGTGACTTCCACATATGCCTTCATGGAGCTCAGCGACGATACGGGTGCACTGTGCCCCACTTACACAGGTTAAGATAGGATGGGTGTAACCATGCCTAAACAACTTGCCGTCAATAAGAGTGTAGCGGGCTGCATTTTTCTTTACGATCCTGGCCTCTGCTGGGTCTATGGGAAGTGTCCCTTTAGCAAGGTATCATCTGTAAGGCATCATCCATGTTTCCCTTTCTTCAACCAAATAAACCTGTGACGACTTCTCCCCTAGTGGACCATACGAGCTTATACGGGGCGTCTTCAACGTCTCTTGGGTAAGAGACTTATGACTTCTTGTTCCTGCATCTAAGACATTTATCATTTTTATGTCAATGCCACCTTCTGTGGCTGTTCGAGGTGCTCTCAGGGTTTCTCGAATGACTGTCCTCTGCCTGCCCCCCTTGCCTGAGCTGATGACTTTTGCCAACAAGTCAGCTCTGGCATTCTATTCTCGAGGGACATGTAGCAATTCGAACTCAACAAAGGTCCTTTTCAAAAGTTCAACATACTCGAGGTAAGCGGCCATCTGCGGATCCTTGGCCTAGTATTCACCTGTTACCTGCCTGGTGACCAACAGCGAATCGCTCTTGGATAGTAAACATTCTGCACCCATCTCTTTTGCTAGTAGCATCCTTGCGATCAAAGCCTGGTATTCCGCCTGGTTGTTACTTGCTTTGAAGGAAAAACGCAGAGCTTGCTCTATAAGGATACCTCCTGGTCCTTCCAAGATCACTCCAGCCCCACTACCTTGCTGGTTCGACGACCCATCCACCCAGAGGACCCACCTGAAACCTGCTTCTTCCTGCTAAGTGGCCTCTACGGAAAGCTCTGCCACAAAATCTGCATAAACCTGACCCTTGATGGGCCCTCGCGGTTCATACTGCACATCAAACTCAGATAGTTCTACTACCCAACGAACCATTCTTCCTGCAACATCTGGTTTCTGCAGGACCTTTTGAATGGGGAGGTCCGTCATCACAATGATCGTTAAGCTATGGAAATAGTGACAGAGCCTCCTCGCTGAGAATACCACGGCTAGTGCCGCCTTCTCGATGGCCTGATAACGTGCCTCAGGCCCCTGCAAGACCTTGCTGACAAAATATATCGGTCTCTGTGCTTGGTCTTGTTCCTGGACGAGGACCAAGCTGATCGCCCTTTCTGTAATGGCGAAGTACAAACGAAGTGGTAGACCCGGCTGCGGCTTGCACAATACTGGAGGACTGGCTAGATACTCTTTTAACTCGAGGAAAGACTTCTCACAGTCAGCGGTCCATACGAACCTATTGTTCCTTTTTAAACACTGGAAGAAAGGGTAACCTCGTTCGCCCCCTGCGAAAATGAAATGTGATAGGGCGGCTAGCCGACCTGTCAATTGCTGTACCTCTTTCACAGAAGCCAGGCTCCTTATCTTCGCTATGGCTACGCTTCTTTTTGGGTTGGCCTCTATTCTGCATTCAGTCAACAAGAATCCCAAGAATTTTCCTGCTTCCACCCCAAACACACATTTTTTAGGGTTCAACTTGAGATTATACCTGGAAATGGTACTGAAGAGTTCCTCAAGGTCAGCTACATGCTGGTCTTTTTCCTGAGAGGTGACGACCATGTCATCTACATATGCCCATACATTTCACCTAACCATAGGGTCGAGTATTCTGTCCATCAGCCTCTGGTACATGGCTCCTGCATTTTTCAAACCAAAGGGCATCACCTTGTAACAGTGACTGGAATGCTCTGTCATGAATGCTGTCTTGCATTGGTCCTTTGCGTCCATTCATATCTGGTTGTACCCAGAAAACGCATCCAAAAAACTAAGGAGTTTGCATCCTAAGGTGCTGTCTACCAAGGCGTCAATGTTGGGAAGCGGGTATGAATCCTTGGGGCAGGCCTTGTTCAAATCAGTGAAGTCGACGCACATTCTCCACTTGCCATTAGCCTTCTTTACCAACACCACGTTGGCCAGCCACTCAGGGTACTGGATCTCCCTTATGTGACTGGCCTCCAATAGCTTCTGGGTCTCCAACCTGATGACCTGTCGCCTCTCCTCATTAAACTTCCGCCGCCTTTGATAAACAGGTTTGACCTGGGGGTTCATGGTGAGACGGTGGAACAAAAAATTAAGGTCTATCCCTGGCATGTCTGAGGCAGTCCACGAAAAGGCATCCAGATGTCATGCCAAAACCTCCACGACCTAGTCCTGCACTTCCTGGCTCAACGATTTGCCAAGCTTGAAGTGCTTACCCTCGACCTCTCGTTCCACGACCTCCTCCACAGGCTCGACACGTCTGTCTGGGGCGACCTCTATGCAGATGTCTTTCTCGTCCCTAGGTGGCCCAGTGGTCACAGCACATACGCCTCTCTTGGTCTTGAGGCTGTCTCCATAGCACTTTCTAGCCATCTTCTAGTTTGACTTCATAGTTATTACCGCACCATCAAGAGAAGGAAGCTTTAACTTCATGTGCCTCGACAAAGGTACTACTCCTAACCTATTCAAAGCAGGCCTACCCAAAAGAATGTTATAAGCGGAAGGCGCATTAACTACAAGGTACCTGATGTTAACTGTGCGAGACACCTTGTCATCCGTGAACGTGGTTCTTAATTCGATGTATCACCTGACCTCCACCTCATCTCCTATAAATCCGTACAAACATCCGTCATAGGGTCTCAGCTGGTCAGGGGATAACTGTAGTTTTTTGAAGGTCGGCCAAAACATCACATCTGCCGAGCTTCCCTGGTCAACTAGGACTCGGTGCACCCTCCTTCCCACGGTCACAACTGAGATTACTATAGGGTCATTGTCATGTGGGACCACATTTGCTCTATCTGCCTTTGTCAAGGTGAGGTTAGGCTCTGGGAATCGGTCGAGTTCTACCTCCCCAACAGCCATTATCTCTCTGGTGTACTTCCTTCGCTGGGAAGCGGTGCACCCTTTGCCCAAGAAACCCCCGGAGATAGTGTTGATTTCTCCATAGATGGGTACCTCATACCCCTGGTCCGCCGTAGGAGCCATCAACGCAAAGTTTCCCTGAGGTTCCTGCAAATAAGCCATCAGAAACCCGCTCCTTACCAGGTTATCTATCTGATACCCCAAAGAGAGACAATTGCTCAGGGTGTGACCATGCGCTTGGTGGAAGTCACACCACTTGTTTTTGTGTGGACATAGCTTCTTGTCAGATTTTAGGGGAAATTTTAACCTGTTCGCCACCTTGAGGATGGCTATCAACTCCTTGAGCTCTATTCTGAAACTGTGCCTCGTGGGCTTAGGCTTCCTTGGCTCATACGGTGCTGCTTTGGCCTTCTTCCCCGTGGTGGTCTCATGTACCCTCAAGGGTTGAGCACGCCCTGGTGGACAGGCTTTAGGCGGTTCCACCCTGGCATGCTTCTTCGCCACGCGCTCCTCTGCAGTAATGTGTGCCATAACGCGGCAGTGGATCTCGTCAAACGTTCTTGGTGGACACCATATCAGTGCATCACCAAAGGGTCCTGAAAGGATCCCCCTTTCAAATGCATGCACGATCATGGCCTCATCTTTTGTCTGCAATCTGGCCACGAGTGCCCTAAACTGGTTCAGGAGGTCTTTCAGTGGTTCTTCCTGGGACTGCCTTATGTCAAAGTGATCGAACGCGACAGGTGGGCGCACGCAGTTGACAATGAACTATTTCTTGAAAAACTCCGTGAACTGGGCAAAAGACATGATGTCTCCATCTGGGAGCTCGATGAACCAATTCAAGGCTGTGCCTACAAAAGTACCCATAAATAGCTTATAGTGCATAGCGTCCGTTCCTCCAAAGATCATCATCTGAGTGTGGAAAGTCGTTATGTGGACCTCTGGATCCTCGACCATTGTGAAGGTGATCTTTGGGATCACAAAGGACGCTGGTATGACTGTCTCCATGATCTCTTGAGAGAAAGGCATGGGACGAACCCTAGCTGGAGGTGGCACCCCTGGATCCACCACCGCACGTTCTCCTATCCCTCTCCTGAACTCCTCATTAGCCCTGTGTAATTCTTCGTTTGCCGCAACCGACGCGTTTAGGTCTGTCCTAAACTGATCTTGGTTGGCAGTAGACGTCGCAAACGCCTGCTGAAGGTTGCGGATTGTCTACATGAGTTCTTGGATGGTTGCGGCTTGATCACCTTCATCCCTTCCAGTGCCACCTTGCCTCGTAGCGCTCATGTCTCTTGATTCTACTGATCATGACTGTGGATGGGACCTAGTTTTATCGGGCCCTACGGTGGGCGCCAAATGTTCTCGCTGGTTGACTCGGTTGTTGTTGACTCTGAGGTAGATGGTGGCTCCTTCAATCTCACGGTGGGTTTGTGGCTCTGTTGAAACAGAGGGGCCCCACCTGTAATTGCACTCCGATGCTCAAGTCAGTACAAGGCAAGAAACATCAAACAACTAAGATATCTCAAGCCAAGAGTGCGAGAAACCCTAAGCTTGTAAAGAACTGTGTTGGTGTGTGAACCTATGTTTACCTTTGGCGTTACACCATTATATAGCTATTTTTATGTTATCTGCCGCATACATGCCCTTACCCAAGCGCTACCTCTAGTGAATTTAGGGTTACCTTTTTGGGATTCTAAGGCACAATCTCCTTGTAATCTCGTGGCAACCTTCCTTTCTTGGAGTGCAACTCTCGTGGGCCTAATCCTTTCCTGGAGTGCGTAACTTAAGGTGTGGCCGTTAGGGTTTCAGTGCCTACCCCCGCGCCGCCAGCCCAAACTTGTCTAATAACTTAATATCCCACATGCCTCAAAACCTTCACGTGTCTCCCATGCGTTTCTAAGGATAATTCTATCGTGTCAGAGCCTTACATCTTGAACACATCCTGCATGCATGGCATATCTGTGAATCTGGTTTTGTGCCTTGACACATGTAATTCTATGGACCCCTTTGTGGGCCCTACCATGTCGACCTCTCCTGTGCCGACCTCTCGCTCATGTGTCAACGTCCAAGGTCTGGCCACTACAGAATTATAGTGTAATAAACAACCAGGAAGCTACGAATGTGGCTATTACGTTATGCAATGGATGAGTACCATTGTAAGACTAGGCCTTACAAGTAATTGGCAAGAGGTAACATTTGTTAAATTATTTTTATAACTTCAACATATATGTATCTTAAAACTAATTTATGTGTCAACCATTTTGAAATGTAGTTCTTCACGGAAGAGGAACCCATGACTTCGGAGGCCATAACATATGAGACAATCTTGGTCCACGTATTTCATAAATTTTTATAACTCTAGGATTTAATCAATAATGTAGGAAGATAGATAGAGACATGTTATTAGTGTTTTCGTATACATTTTGATCAATAACTATAAATTCACTTTTAGTTTACCTGAATTTGTTTATCTATCTGTCTGGCTGGGTATAATTAAACTGCACAGGTTAATTTATATGGGATAAACAACTAAAGAGGCTGCTTTAAAAAAAAAACATCTATTTACAAATGCGGCTATTTACCTTAGCCGCATCTATAAATCAAGCAAATGATTTACAAATGCGGCTATTACCAAAGCCGCATCTGTAAATCACTTCAAATCATTCCATTTGAAAGAAGGGGGCACCACTCTAGAGCTTTTACAAATGCGGCTCCAACAAAAAGCTGCATCTGTAAATAGTATTTATAGATGCGGCTATATAGCCAAATTTGTAAATCTCTGATTTACAAGTGTGTGTTGATCAAATGCGGCTGTATAGCCGCATTTATAAATTTAAATTAGCCGCATTTGTTCTGTGATTCTGCACCAGTGTAGCCAGACCTTGCACGTCCGTAGTGTACAGTAGAGGTCGATGTGACAGAAGTCGGCACAGTAGAGTATTACATTAGTGAAAGCCTGATTCACAGAGATACCTTGCATGCAAACCGTATATAAGACATTCGAGTCTGGCACAAGCAGATTACCCCTAGGGGCGCCAAAGCCCAAGAGCGCTAGGGCTCTCAGAAAAAGATGCATGCAAGGCACTTGAGAAATTAGGGCACCTACAAGAACAGGTTGGTCTCGCAGCACTGGTACACACGATGTATCACTTGCGGCCATACCATTAGATATGCACTCCAGAAAATGAATGTTGCCACAAGTGTTGCACTCTAAGAAAGGAATGTTGCCATGGGAGTTGCACTAAGACTGTGCGATAGTATCTCGAAAAGGTAACCCTAAATTCGCTTGAGGCAAGGCTTTGGCAAGAGAATGTTAACGGCAGGTTAACCTAGAAACAATTATATAAGGGGGGTGAACCCCAAGGTAAAGGCATGTTGTCTTTTACGCAAGACATAGTTCTTACACACACATTATAAGCTTAAGCACTTTTTGCTGGTTTGATGTTTCTTGCCCTGTATTGACTTGAGCGTCGGAGTCCAGTTACAGGTAGGGGTCCCCTTTATTTCAACAGAGCCAAACTTTAGAGAACCACCGCGAAGATAGGAGGAGCCATCCCCTGCCTCAGAGCCAACGACGGCTGAGTCAACTAACGAGAACATTTGGTGCCCACCGTAGGGCCCGATAAAACTAGGTCCCATCCATAGTTGTAATCAGAGATACCAGACGACATGGGGAATACTAGGCAAGGCACTACTGGAAGAGAGGAGGACGAACACGTAACCATGCAGGAACTCATAGAAACTATCCGCAACCTTCAGCAGGCATTCACGGTGTACACATCACATCATTTGACCAATTCTCATCACTATTCAAGGAGCATTTCATTGTCAACCAGCCCCTCCCCCCCCCTCCCCCCCCCCCCCCCCCGTTTCCTTTGACCTTTTTTATGTGAAGCAATACCAGGGAAAACCACTGAAGGACTTCCTGAATCACTTTGGAGCGCTCGTGGTAAAGTTGCATACCAAAGACGAGGCCATGATGGTACACGCTTTTGGGAAGGAAATCCTGCCAGGACCTTTTAGCGATTCCCTGATCAGGTGTCAACCCAAGACTTTCGACGAGATCTGTCAACAAGCTGTGTCCCACATTAGCGCAGAAGAGAAGGTAACAGAAAAGTGCACGAGGGTCAATCTGTCCAAACCTCGTGCAGCTGGTCGCATTCAACCTATGAGGGTGCATGAGGCCGCAACAGGGAAGAAGGCCAAATCGACGCCCTATAAATCGAAGAAGCCTAAACCCACTAGGCAAAGCTTCAGAGTACACCTCAAGGAGCTGATTGCCATTCCTGAGGTGGCTAACAGACTGAAGTTTCCTCAAAAAACTGCAAGAGACTAAGACCCAACAAAGACAAGTGGTGTGATTTCCACTAGGCGCATGGTCACGATCTAGGCAACTGCTTAGCGCTAGGACACCAACTCGATGAATTGGTAAGAAACGGTTTTATAACAGATTACTTGCAGGAACCATAGGGCACCCTAGCGATGGTGGCCCCAGCAGGAGACCAGGGGCACGAGATACCCATCCATGGAGAGATCAATACCATCTCTGAAGGGTTCTCAGGAGGAGGGTGTACCGCTTCTCAACGAAGGAAGTACACTAGAGAAGTGATGACTGTCGAGGAAGGGGAAGTTGACTAGTTCCCAGAGCCTGACCTTGTTTTGACGAAGGCTGACCGGCTGGATGTAGTCCCACACGACAACGGCCTAATGGTGATTTCGGTGGTGACGGTAGGAAGGAAGGTACACCGGGTCCTCGTCGACCAAGGGCGTTCGACGGACGTGATGTTCTGGCCGACCTTCAACAAACTGTCGTTATCCTCTGACCAGCTGAGGCCTTACGATGGTTACCTATATGGTTTTGTGGGAGACCAAGTGGAGGTTTGAGGTTATGTTGAGTTGAGGACAATGTTCACAGATGGCAATGCATCTCGCACTGACAACATAAGGTATCTTGTGGAAAACGGTCCTTCTGCTTATAACATTCTTTTCGCCAGGCCAACTTTTAATAGATTGGGAGCAGTACCCTCAACGATGCACATGAAAATGAAGTTGCCCTCACTTGATGGAACGGTGATCACCATCAAGTTTGACTAGAAGACGGCTAGGAAGTGTTATGAGAACAGCCTCAAGACAAAGACAGGGGTGTGCTCTGTCACCAGTCGTGCACCCATGAATGAAGGAATTTTCCATGTAGAGGTCACCCCCAAGAAACGAACTGAGCCAACAGAAGAGGTCGTGGAATGAGAGATCGGGGGAAAACAGTTCAAACTTGGTAAGTCCTTTACTCAAGAAGCGCAGGACCAGGTCGCCGGGGTCTTGGCCCGACATCTGGATGCCTTCGCGTGGACTACCTCAGACATGCCAGGTATAGACCCTACCTGATAGCATTCCTATGAGCTCTTCTTTGGATTTTGGAGTTCCTTGGTGATGATGGATGCGGAAGCTTATGGAGGAGGTGAGCAAGACCCTCCTAGGAGTGATGGTGATCTTGAAGGTGCATGAAGTGTATGAAAATGAGAGAGGTTTGGCCAGCTCTCTTTGGTGGTGAAGGAGTGAAGATTAAAACCATAAATCAAGAGATTTTAGCAAGGGAGTAATGTATGGCACAATTTGGGCAGCATAACAATACTCTATTTAATCTTGAAAATACAAGGTGTAGGCTCCTCCTTTTATAGGCTAAGGAGGACCATAATGCAACCCTAATGCTAGCCAAATGAAATGTAAATGTGAAGCACATGGGCCACATGGAAAGTGTGAGCACATGGGGAGGGGTGTGTCTAGTTTGTAAGTTCACCCCCTCCATGGGCTTTCTAGAATAGTGGGAAGGTTAACTTCTCCTTAATTCTAATGTGCAGAAAAATAAACATTTGTCCACATGGCTATGCTATTTACACCCCAATTAAAGCTAAACTACATTTGATGGGCCTTCACGGAATATGTGCTAGTATGCCACTCTCCCATTCATAGCTTTGATCCAAGTCTTCTTGTCCTAGACGCTTCTAGCTTGGCCTTCTCGTCCTAGACGCTCCTAGCTTGTCTTAGACGCTCCTAGCTTGGTCTTAGACGCTCTTGACTTGGCTCTTGCCTTTCATGGAAGGTTGTGCTTGGCCCTCTTCCATCATCCCCTCCCTCTTGAAAAAGGATTTGTCCTCAAATCCCTTGCTTTGTCTTCAACTAGGGGGATGGATGGGGCTGGATGGTGTCCATCATCTCCTCCTCCTTTGAGAAGATCTATCCTCAGATCTACAGATTTGATCTCGGATAGCAGCCTATTGTTTCGGCAAGGCTTGTCCTCCCGGATCAAACGTCCACCTATGGAAATCATCAAACAAAGTAAAGGTGTTAGTGTGAGCAATTGGAGAGAACTTAATTGTATGAAGTTGCCATTTTTGTTTTTCTTTTGTTTTTGGCAACTTTGTACAATATTTCTCTTTTGATGGTTGTATGTGTTCTCTAATCCTCTTATGTATTTGAAAATTTTCAATATTGGTTACCTTTTCCTTAGGCACAATACCTTTAGGAAAGGGTAACAACTTAAAAAGCGAAAGAGGATTAAGTCCACATGCAATTTCAAATGTAGAAATATTAGTAGTCTTGTGGACTACTCCATTGTATGCATGCTCAAAAGGATACTCATCCCAAGAATTGTGATTGTCTTTCATGATTTCTCTAGGCATAGTAAAAAGAGCTATGTTTTCAATTTTATTTTGACCATTCTTTTGAGGATAAAAATTTGAAGAGTACAACTTAATTTCAAGTTTTTCTAAAAGATTCCTCAAATGATGGTTTTCAAATTTTGGAGCTCTATCCAATACTATGCTTGAAGATAAACCATGAAGACTTGTCACTTCTATATAGAAGAGATTATCCATATCCATAAAAATGGAATCAAAACCTTTTGTTGTCCTAGGAAGCTCTAAGATAAAATTGAGGTTTATGTCTTCCCAAGGATCATTTGCAAAAGGTAAAGGAGTATAGAGTTCATGAGACATCACCTTAGGTGTATTTTTAAAACAAGAAATGTATCTAGGGTAATGTCTTTGAACATCTTTTCTCATGGGTGACAAAAGTTTTCCTTTTAAAAGCTCTAGAGTTTTATCAACTCTAATTTGGTCCATGAGTTCTCCTTCATGAAGAATTTTTCTCTTATGTGTAAAGATAGTCTCGTTGTTACAACCATTGTTTATGAGAAGTTGCACACTTGGCAATGGTTGTCTCAATAGGACATGACAAGTTTCTTTAGGCACTACTTCACATAAAAATTTGTTTTTGTAGATGCTTGTAAATAACTTGACATTCACTTGGTGATATCCTAGAACATATGAGAAATAATCCACTTTATCTTTATCTATGCAAGCTTCTTTTAAAGACTCTTTTTTTGTTACTATGCTTGCAAGTGTTCCTTTACAAAAGGAAAGGCTAGGTTGTTCAACGAGACGCATATTTTCAAAGGTATTTTTAAATCTTTTGTCTTGTTGAATGACCTTGTGAGAAGGAACACTATTCTCCCACGCCTTTTGTTTCTCAAGAGTCTTCTCATGCTTTTCTTTTTCTTTTTCTTTTTCTTTAGCTTCCCTTTCGGCTTCCTCTCTTTTCTTTTGTATCTTTCTTTCCTTTCTTTCTTTATGGGAAGCAAACAATTTTTCTACCCTCATTTCCCAATCTAGGCAAGTTTCTATATTTTCTTTTCCATGGGAATGGGGTAGGTCTACCCTAACCTCTCTTGGGCTTTCTTGTTCTTTTCTATCTCTTCTATGTCTTCCCTCCCCAAAAGAATCATGCTTTTTAGAGATAGCATGAGAAGGTAATTTTTTTGAAATGTGAGACTTCTCATCCTTTGATTTAGTCAATTCATTAGTTTTGGCCTCATTCTCCAATTGTTTAGATGAAATTGATTGAATATTCTTGGAAAGTTGTTCCAAAAGAGATTTCAAGGATTTCACCTCACTTTTAAGAGATTTAAAGGAATGAGAAGACATGACTAGACCTTTGTGTATAGAAATATTTTACCTTGAGAAAATTTAGGGAAGTCAAAGAAGGTAGTCTTCCAGGTAAGGGAGGTGAGTCACAATGGACTACTTAAATACCAAGCCTTGCCTTAGCCAAAGACTATCCCTCAATGTCTTCACACAAAGCTTTCTCTTAGTAAACCACTTAAAACACAATTAGGTTGAAGAAATCAAATTTTTAATGCAAGAAAACAATGCAAGCTATGAAAGCCTTAAACAAGATTAAACAAGAAATTAACGAAGTGATTAAAGCAAGTTGGTTCAATTAAAGCAATTAATAAAAACAAAATTAAGCTAGACGGCCCTAGGTGAGGCTTCTTGGACACTTGGAGCCCTTGAAGACACACTCACCGACTAATTGCGTGATTAACAAGTAATTAACACAAGCAAGATTGCAAAGAAATTAAATGACACTCCCTTTGTTGCTTTTACTATTTGCACCCCTTTTGTTGTTCTTCTAGTTGCACCCCTTTTGTTGCTTTTCTACTTGTTAGGCCTTCCAAAGTGTGTGGTGTATTTGTAGTATGGTGTTTGTTGCTGCCCTTTGCCTTTGTTCCTCTTGGAATTAGGTCAATAAAATCTTCAATCCAGCACCTATTAAGCAAGCTAGACTCCCCTCAAGTCAAATTCTCAACAACAAGTACCAATTGATATTTAATCCACCAACAAGCTTAGAGGCCAAAGAAAGAAAGCAAGAAACAAATTAATTTGAAAAACAGTACCACACAAATGGAATTTAAATGTGACACAACTAGAAAGAGTTCAAATGAAATTAGACAAGCAAATAAAAGGTACTCAAATAATGGATGGCACACAAAAAGGAACCTAGGAATAGCACTAGATTTGATTTAAAAACCAAAAAACAGCACCACAGAAAAGCACAAATTGTTGTGGTCCAGAAAGCGTATCTTTAAAAGATTTATTCTGAGCTGACCCTTTTGTATTTGCTTCTGAAAATTGAGACACAATGAGAACAAGATCTTAAAAAACTTTTGGCGTTGGTTTCACTCCAAACGCATGTACCAATTAATTTTGGTAAATTTTATAAAATCAGTGCTCAGAGCTACCAGCTGGAACGTCAGGATTGCACACTTTTTTTGTAATATTTATCGTTTTTTTTATATTTCTTTTTTTCAGATGGTTCTTTTTTTGTCTTTTTGGTAACACCTCAAATTTGTGAAATCCAGAGGCTCAGAAATTTTTGATGATGTATGTAATTTTCATAAGACAAAACAGTCAGCACAGAAATGTGAAAACAGGGGTTCTGAAAACTGGAATGAAAAACAGAATGATATTTTCCTCAAAAACACAATGGAGTTAATATGATGGAATTTGTGTGGATCTAACACACAAATAAGAACTCAAACTAAAATTAAAAATGCACCAAAGGATCAACACAAAACAGATTTCAGATCAAACATTCAGACCAAAAACAAGAAACAAATAAATCAAAAAGAGTACTACTAGGATTTGATGACAAATATGGAAACACATGACTTAGACAAAACTTATGGATTCATAAAATGAAAAGACACAAGAACATCATATGACCCAAATGAAATTTCAAGCAAGACTCAAATACCTAAAAATAAAAACAGCAACACAAATATATCAAGAATCCTACACAAAATTGAAAATAGATGTTCAAGCACAAGTTTGAACAAACCCACCAAATGAAATGAATAAACAAGCATTCAAATCATATTAAAACACAAAAAACAGCAAGACAACTTGGAATAAAGATGAACAACTTGGAGAAAAGAAGAACTCAAAAAGAAAATGAAAAGAGATACTCATCTTTGAAGAACCATAGCTCTAGATACCAAATGATAGCATTCCTATGAGCTCTTCTTTGGATTTTGGAGTTCCTTGGTGATGATGGATGCGGAAGCTTATGGAGGAGGTGAGCAAGACCCTCCTAGGAGTGATGGTGATCTTGAAGGTGCATGAAGTGTATGAAAATGAGAGAGGTTTGGCCAGCTCTCTTTGGTGGTGAAGGAGTGAAGATTAAAACCATAAATCAAGAGATTTAGGCAAGGGAGTAATGTATGGCACAATTTGGGCAGCATAACAATACTCTATTAAATCTTGAAAATACAAGGTGTAGGCTCCTCCTTTTATAGGCTAAGGAGGACCATAATGCAACCCTAATGCTAGCCAAATGAAATGTAAATGTGAAGCACATGGGCCACATGGAAAGTGTGAGCACATGGGGAGGGGTGTGTCTAGTTTGTAAGTTCACCCCCTCCATGGGCTTTCTAGAATAGTGGGAAGGTTAACTTCTCCTTAATTCTAATGTGCAGAAAAATAAACATTTGTCCACATGGCTATGCTATTTACACCCCAATTAAAGCTAAACTACATTTGATGGGCCTTCACGGAATATGTGCTAGTATGCCACTCTCCCATTCATAGCTTTGATCCAAGTCTTCTTGTCCTAGACGCTTCTAGCTTGGCCTTCTCGTCCTAGACGCTCCTAGCTTGTCTTAGACGCTCCTAGCTTGGTCTTAGACGCTCTTGACTTGGCTCTTGCCTTTCATGGAAGGTTGTGCTTGGCCCTCTTCCATCACTACCTTCTCGTGCCTTCATCTTACCATGGACCCACAGGTTCGACCTGTACGCCAGAGACGAAGAAAGTTCAATGAGGAGAGACGGTAGGTCGTCAAGCAGGAAACCCAGAAGCTGCTAGAGGCCGGTCATATCAAGGAGATCCAATACCCTGAGTGGTTGGCCAATGTGGTGCTAGTGAAGAAAGCCAATGGCAAGTGGAGGATGTGCATCAACTTCACAAATCTGAATAAGGCTTGTCCTAAGGACTCTTACCCCTTGCCCAACATTGATGCCTTGGTGGACAGCGCTTTAGGATGTAAACTCCTAAGCTTTTTGGATGCATTTTCTGGATACAACCAAATTCGGATGCACCCCAGAGATGAATGCAAGACAACATTCATGATAGATCTCTCAAGTTATTGTTACAAAGTGATGCCCTTTGGATTGAATAACGCTAGAGCGACCTACCAGAGACTGATGGATAGGATACTCACCCCTATGACAGGGCGAAATGTGAAGGCATATGTGGACGACATGGTCGTCACCTCCCAAGAGAAGGACCAGCACGTTGCTGACCTGGAAGAGTTGTTCAACACTGTTCTTGCCGGTTGACTCTCCTGTCGGTTGACTCACAACACTCACACGCCTCCTTCCTCACGTTGATACGTGCTTGGTTCTTTCGAAGCAATCTGCACCTGCAAAAGAGAAAGGGGGCGCCCTAGAGGCCGTTTGCACTCCGACGCTCAAGTCAGTGTAGGGCAAGGAACACCAAGTGTATTGAGTTTCTCTGTGTTTAGGTCTAGAAACTGCGTACCTTTGTGAAGTATTTTACTGTCCCTTATATAGTCTAGGGTTTACTGCGCCGCTAGCCCTAATTAGGGTTCACTGCGCTACTAGCCATATTTAGGGTTTACTGGAATACCCTTGCGCCGCTATCACCCAATCTTAGGGTAATCTAGCACCTAAGGTTTCCTTCTCTGGAGTGCAAACTCTCACAGGGTGACCACCTGGATGCCTCCTTGTGCACCTAGTCTCTGGGGCCACCTGTTCTGGGAGTGCCTTCACTGTTCACGTGCCATGCATGTAGCCTTCACCAGGAAAACCCTAGTTCTGGTGAGTACTCGTCCCCTCAGGACTCTGCACCTAACTGTGCTCTCCTTGCTACCCGCATAGGCTCTTCGTGATTCAGGCCTCTCCCTACCTCTGGGTATTTTTCTGGTCATTGGCCCACACTGGGAACCAATCTTAGCTATTCTGTCTATGCTGTTCAAATCACCCAAGACCGATGTCACCTCGTCACACTCTGTTGCCAAGGACTGATCACCCTGCGGAGTGATGAGGACACATCAGCCCTTCCTGGTGATCATCACGCTGATGACTAATCACCCTTCTCTCAGGGGACACACCGATGACTGATCACCCTACTTTGAGGGAGTGACTGATCACCCTTCTCTAAGGGAACACACCGATGATTGATCACCCTTCTCTGATTGGACACACCGATGACTGATCACCCTCTAATCCAAGCTGCCTGCGAGGTCCACTCTACATGGCTTTGGCCCGTGCTGTGGGACCCAGCTGACGTGGTTCGCCCTTTACTACCTGTTCTCGGTGTCCGAGGACTGGTCGGTACACAAGCCCCCCAGTCTCAAGCTGTTAACTTGTTTCAGCGAAGAGACTAAGTGGTCGATGGCAAGATCATTCCTCCTCCTTGAGCTTTTCCCTTAGCAACTTCTTTTTTTTCTGTGTAATTTCTTTTTCTGCTTCATAACTTGACGGGCCTAAATGCTTCGGCTTCTCGCAGCAGAACTTACTTCTACCACCGACCACCGACTAGCATGTTGGTGCACCACCGATCAGTCATCGCGCTTCAGGCTCTGCTCTACTTCTTTGTTACTCCAGTGCTAAGCACATAGAGGGCCTGAACGCCAAAGATGATGCTTGTGTTTTGGGGAAGAAAAGTGCTTCTCGATGACCCTTCTTGCCTCAGCCTTGCTGTAAGAAGTCGAGCGTGAGGTCTTTCTGCTCTCGCCCCAGCCTCGCTGTACAAAGTCGAGGTGAGGTCTTTCTCCTTTCGCCTCAGCCTTGCTGTACAAAGTCGAGGGTGAGGTCTTTCTTCTCGCCTCTGCCTCGCTGTACAAAATCGAGGGAGGGGACTTTCTTCTCTCGCCTCAGCCTCGCTGTAAAAAGTCGAGGGTGAGGACTTCTTCTCTCGCCTCAGCCTTGCTGTATGAAGTCGAGGGTGAGGACTTTTTCTCTCGCCTCAGCCTCGCTGTAAGAAGTCGAGGGTGAGGACTTTTTCTCTGGCCTCAGCCTCGCTGTAAGAAGTCGAGGGTGAGGACTTCTTCTCTCGCCTCAGCCTCGCTGTATGAAGTCGAGGGTGAGGACTTTTTCTCTGGCCTCAGCCTCGCTGTAAGAAGTCGAGGGTGAGGACTTCTCTCGCCTCAGCCTCGCTGTAAGAAGTCGAGGGTGAGGACTTTTTTCTCTCGCCTCAGCCTCGCTATAAGAAGTCGAGGGTGAGGACTTCTTTTTCTCTTGCCTCAGCCTCGCTGAGGGTGAGCACTTTTTCTCTGGTGAACCTTTCTTTCAAGTTGGGAGTTCTCACTCGAAGAGGAGGTGTTCCTTACGAATCTTCCTTCCTACTTACGAGACCTCTAACCCCCACTGACAGGTTCTAACTTACCTCACATCGCTCATAGGCGAGGGAGGATTTCACTGGGCGAACCCTTCTTTCACGTTGGAAGTTCTCACTCGAATGGGAGGTGTTCTCTACGAACCTACCTCTCCGCTTACGAGACCTCTAACTCCAAGTGACAGGCTCTAACTGACCTCACATCGCTCATAGGCGAGGGAGGATTTAACTGTACGCATGTCATACCTGAAGGGCCTTTGCGCTTTCTCTGTGTGCCTAAGTTATTCCCTTGGGGAGTCTTAGCGCGTTTCTTCCCTCTGAGCGAGTCGCATGCCCCCACGAGAGCACCCAAGGTGGTTGGTGTAAGCACACTCGCCAGGCGCTGCATCCTGCATGCACGATCTCCCCACACAGTGCCATGCACGTAATGGGTTAAGAGAGTCACCGATCTGACTAGCTTTCTTACACCATCCTTATGCACAACCCTACTGGCGAGCAACTCCTCTTCTCCTGGTTTGGAATCATTCGTGTTGAATGCGTAACGCTCTCGCTGGGAGCCTGGGTCCTAGTTTAGCTGCGTGTAGCAAGAAACCCCGATGACCATGCATGATCGGTCATCGTCCTTTAGGTCCGAACACCGATCACCGTCGATGACACTTGGTACCGAGGGGCGAAGAGTGTTTCTCGATGACCCCTCTTGCCTGCTCCAATGTCATCAACGTCACGCGAATCGGGTTATTCTGTCCCTTTCCCACTCCTGGGGTGAGAAGAACTTTAAAAATGGGAAATACTTGCACACTTGATATACTTAAATCCTTTATTGGGCGGCCTCGTTAAAAAGAGTGCCCCCTGATCTGCTCAACTGTTTATAATATGTATGTTCTGAGTGTGTGTACAACGCAAGAACGCATCTATTTTACAATTTAACTGAAGTAGAAATTCAAGTGTGTAGCGTTCAATGCCCTCGGGATAGCTGTTCCATCCAGAGTCTCCAGCCGATGACCTCCCTGGCGATGCCTGACTCACGAGGACCGATCATGCCCTCTGCTTCAGCTTCCACCTGAGCTACCTGGGAGCCCCCCAGCGTAGCGTCTTCCTTCACCTGATTTCCCCGAGCACAGGGATGTCATGTTGCTGGTCGCCTGCCTGGGGCCCCGAAGCGCGATCACCCTGCGCCTCCCGCAGGTAATCGGTCAGGAATCCTGTCTTCACTAACTCAGCAAGTTGATGCCCCAATGACAGGCAGGTGTGGAGTGTGTGTCCATAAGCCTGATGGAATTCACACCACTCATCCTTCCTCCCTCCAAGCACCTTGTCGGTTTTCTCTGGTACTCGGAGTCTTGCAGCCACGACAGGGATGGCGATCAACTCCGCCAACTCCACCATGAAGTCATACCTAGGGGGTGCGTTGTTCTCCCTTGCACGCCCTCTAGTCTGGTCCTTCATGGGTGCATAGGGACGAGGCCTTCCCTGCGCCTTCTTCCCTTCCTCGGCTTCATACACCCACGCCCGCTGCTGCAGCTTCCCCTGACCTCCACGCGGCATCAACGGTGCAGTGCTGCCTCTCTTCTCAGAGACCTCTGTCTCTGCTACTATGTGCGCCACCGCGCGTCGCCGAATCTCAGCAAAGGTGGTAGGGTGGCTCCTGATGAGCGATTCACCAAAAGGACCAGGCAGTACGCCTTTCTTGAATGCGTGCACTAGCATGTTCTCATCCTTGCTGGGCAATCTCACCACCTGCGCACTAAAACGGTTGAGGTAATCCTTCAGCGACTCCCCTTGATATTGGCGCATGTCAAACAGATCGTAGGACACCACCGGTGGCGCTCTGTTGACGATATACTACTCTGTGAACAACCTCGAAAATTGATGGAAAGAGGTTATGTGGCCCTCTGGCAGGCTCACGAACCACTCTATAGCTATCCCGCTCAGTGTACTCATAAACATCTTGTAGTACACCGCGTCTGAGCCTCCGGACAGCATCATCTGAGTGTGGAAGGCTATCAGATGCGCTTCTGGATCTTCTTTCCTTGTGAACACAGTCTTTGGCCCCACGAATGTGGCTGGGACCACCGCGTCCATGATTTCTTTGGTAAAAGGCATGGGAAAGGCTCTTGGGGGCGTAGGTGAAGCCTTATCCTCTCCACGCGATCCCTAGCTTGCTGCATGTGATGCAGATTCAAGCGTAGCTCTTCGTTGGCCTTGTGCAGCTCCTCATTCCTGGCCTGGGAAGCGGTCAGATCCTCCTACATACGCGCCTGATGCGCTCTGGACTCCGCCACCGTCTCCTGGAGGGCGTGCATCGTCTCCATGAGTTGTTGCATGGTAACGCTCTCCCCTCCATTTGGTGGAACGGACCCGTGTCTTGTATTCCTCATCTTCTGTGATTTTTCTTTCACTCTCGTGTATGGGACCTTGTTTTACTCCGGCCCCACGGTGGGCGCCAAATGTTCTTGCCGGTTGACTCGCCTGTCGGTTGACTCACGACACTCACACGCCTCCTTCCTCACATTGATACGTGCTTGGTTCTTTCGAAGCAATCTGCACCTGCAAAAGAGAAAGGGGGCGCCCTAGAGGCCGTTTGCACTCCGATGCTCAAGTCAGTGTAGGGCAAGGAACACCAAGTGTATTGAGTTTCTCTGTGTTTAGGTCTAGAAACTGCGTACCTTTGTGAAGTATTTTACTGTCCCTTATATAGTCTAGGGTTTACTGCGCCGCTAGCCCTAATTAGGGTTCACTGCACTACTAGCCATATTTAGTGTTTACTGGAATACCCTTGCGCCGCTATCACCCAATCTTAGGGTAATCTAGCACCTAAGGTTTCCTTCTCTGGAGTGCAAACTCTCACAGGGTGACCACCTGGATGCCTCCTTGTGCACCTAGTCTCTGGGGCCACCTGTTCTGGGAGTGCCTTCACTGTTCTCGTGCCATGCATGTAGCCTTCACCGGGAAAACCCTAGTTCTGGTGAGTACTCGTCCCCTCAAGACTCTGCACCTAACTGTGCTCTCCCTGCTACCCGCATAGGCTCTTCGTGATTCAGGCCTCTCCCTACCTCTGGGTATTTTTCTGGTCATTGGCCCACACTGGAACCAATCTTAGCTATTCTGTCTATGCTGTTCAAATCACCCAAGACCGATGTCACCTCGTCACACTCTGTTGCCGAGGACTGATCACCCTGCGGAGTGACGAGGACACATCAGCCCTTCCTGGTGATCGTCACGCTGATGACTAATCACCCTTCTCTCAAGGGACACACTGATGACTGATCACCCTCTAATCCAAGCTGCCTGCGGGGTCCAGTCTACGTGGCTTTGGCCCGTGCTGTGGGACCCAGCTGACGTGGTTCGCCCTTTACTACCTGTTCTCGGTGTCCGAGGACTGGTCGGTACATAAGCCCCCCAGTCTCAAGCTGTTAAGTTGTTTCAGCGAAGAGACTAAGTCATGGGTGCGAACTGGTCGGTACAAACACAATAGCCAGGCATAAGTTAAAACTGAACCCAGAAAAATGTGTTGTTGGGGTAGAAGTGGGAAAGTTCTTGGGGTTCTTGCTGACAGAACGTTGAATAGAAGCAAACCCCGAGAAGTGCGCTACAATCATGGCCATGAGGAGCCCGGTCTCAATGAAGGAGGTACAGCAGTTGACAGGTCGGATGGTCGCCCTACCCCGGTTTGTTTCAGCAGGAGGGGACAAGGGCTATCCTTACTTCCAGAGTTTAAAGAGAAACAACAGGTTCGTATGGACTGATGAGTGTGAGGAATCATTCCTCAAGCTGAAAGAGTATCTGGCTAATCCCCTAGTGTTGTGCAAGCCGCTGCTAGGTACTGCACTCCACTTGTAATTCGCCATCATGGAGCAGGCGATCAGTTCGGTCCTCATCCAGGGACAGGACTAGGTGCAGAAACCCATTTACCTTGTCAGTAAGTTCTTGTAGGGGCCTGAGGTGCACTACCAGGTCATAGAGAAGGCAGCGCTAGCTGTAGTATTTTCAGCACGGAGGCTCCGACATTATTTTCACAGTTTCACTATCATTGTGATGACGGACCTCCCCATTCGCAAGGTCCTATAGAAACCTGATGTAGCAGGGAGGTTCGCTGGGTGGTTGATTTATCTGAATTCGAGGTGCAGTTTGAACCTAGAGGGCCAATCAAGGGACCGGTTTATGTCAATTTTGTAGTGGAGCTGTCCTCAGAAGCCACACAGCAGGGAGAAGCAGACTTCAGATGGGTCCTCTCAGTAGATGGGTCGTCGAACCAACAGGGCAGTGGTGCTAGAGAGATCTTGGAGGGACCAGGTGGGGTCCTGATCGAACAGGCCCTACGTTTCGCCTTCAAAGCCAATAACAACCAGGCAGAATATGAGGCTTTGATCGCGAGAATGCTGCTAGCTAAGGAGATGGGTGCGGAATGTCTGTTGGCCAAGAGTGATTCATTGCTGATAGACAGGTGAAACAGGTGACAGGTGAGTACCAGGCCAAGGACCCCCAGATGGCCACTTACCTCGAGTATGTGGAGCTCCTAAAGAGAACTTTCGTAGCGTTCGAGTTGTTACATGTCCCCTGAGAACAGAATGCAAGAGCTAACTTGCTGGCAAAGCCCGCCAGCTCAGGCAAGGGGCGCAAGCAGAGGACAGTCATACAAGAGACTCTTAGAGCACCTCGAACAGCCACAAACAGCATGGGTGACGTTCAAATGATAGGCGTTTTAGAAGAAGGAAAAAGAAGTCACAGATCGCTAATCCAGGAGACGCTGAAAACACCCAGCATAAACACATATGGTCTGCTAGAGGAGAGATCGTCCCAGGTTCACTTGGTCGAAGAGGGGGAAACCTGGATGACCCCCTACAGACACTACCTAGCTGACGGAGTGATGTGAATTCAAGAACATAAGATGAAAGGTTCTTGACATTCTTAGGAAACATCTTGAGTTGGTCATTAGAGAGGCACTTTTTCTTAGAATTGGATCAATGTTCTAAGTCAAGAACTCACCAAAACTAATGCCAAAACAGAAACTCATATGGAAGTTCCAATTATTGTCAAATTGAACCGAATAAAGATGAAATTAAAGGCAAGGAAACTGAATATAAGTGCTGGAAAAGAAGAACAAGCTGCTGGAAACACAAATCAACCAAACAATCACACAAGAACACAAGCTAAGACATGAAAATTAAAAAAAGAAGGAAGAAAGGAGAAGAAAATGCTCATGAAGATGGAGGAATGGTTGGATGATCTCGCCACTAAGAGGATGAAGGCTCCTAGATGAGTGTGCAAGCCGCCACTTGAGGTAACCATTGAACCTTCAAGATAAGACTAGTGAAGAAGATGCAAAGCTCTCCAATGCTCACTCCAAAATTGAGTATAATTTCTCTAATTCAAAATTCAGATCTGAAAAATACAAGGACAGCACCTTAATTTATAGTGTGAAGGTGCTGAAATGCAAGCTAAATGAATTCAAAAACTCCCCCCAAATTCAAATGAAAATGGTGCCTAAACAAGTCATGAGGAAGGTGTGACTTCTTCTTTCACTTTGGCACCTCCTATTTTAACTCCTACACCTATTTACTAACGCACCCCCCTCCTAATGCTCCTAACTAAAGACCTAAAGATGCTTTAACACAAGAGGTTTCTCATGTTTTCCTCTAAGCATCCTCACACAACGAAATTACAAAAAGGGAAAAAAAACGTCCCGTTGCTCCTAAAGCTTTGAACATGCTTCTGTGAGCCTTTGAGGTTGACTTTGATCTCCATGAACGTCCTCAACCTCTTCTTCTTCGTGATGATTGGCCTCCATGTCCTCTTGAGCTTGATCTCCGTCATACTCCCCGAGTTGGAGAGAATTCGACCACGAATTCTGGAGACCTACAGAAAAAGGAGTTAGATCGCTGATATTAAAAGTATGACTACCTAAGAATGTATCAGGCATATCTAACTCATAAGCATTGTCATTAATCCTCTTGAGGATTTGGAAAGGTCCATCTCCTCGAGGCATAAGTTTGGACTTCCTTTGAGTAGGAAAATGATCCTTCCTCAAATGAAGCCAAACCCAATCACCCTCATTAAAGACCAGTGCTGTTCTCCTTTTGTTGGCAAGTTCCGCATACTTGCCAACCTTCTTCTCAATTCTCTTCTTGATGTCTTTATGCAAAGTTTTCACAAAAGAAGCCTTTTCATCACCATCTTTGCACAAGACATCCTCAAGAAGGGGAATAGGAAGAAGATCAAGAGGTGTTAAGGGATTAAACCCATAGACAACCTCAAAAGGAGAATGAGAGGTGGTAGAATGTACTACACGGTTATATGCAAACTAAACATGAGGCAGTAAATTCTCCCACACTCTAGGGTTTCCCGAAATAAAGCATCTCAATAGTTGGCCCAATGTTCTATTAACCACTTCGGTTTGACCATCAGTTTGTGGGTGACAAGTGGTAGAAAATAAAAGCTTAGTACCAAGCTTGCCCCACAAGGTCTTCCAAAAATGGCTTAAGAACTTTGGGTCTCTATCAGACACAATAGTCCTAGGTATCCTAGGTATCCCATGCAAGCGAACCACTTCTTGGAAGAAGAGGTTTGCTATATGACATGCATCATCCACTTGTGGCAAGGAATAAAGTGAGCCATCTTTGAAAAACGATCCACTACCACAAAAATGGAGTCCTTTCCCTTTGATGTCTTGGGTAATCCTAAGATGAAATCCATAGAAATATCAACCCAAGGCATTGAAGGGATAGGAAGGGGAGTATACAATCCATGGGGATGCATCCTAGATTTAGCTTTGTGGCAAGCTATGCATTTATCACACAAACTATGAACATGTTTATGCATATGAGGCCAAAAGAAATGTTCATGCAACACATCCAAAGTTTTAGCAACCCCAAAATGTCCCATCAAACCCCCTTCATGTGCTTCTCTAACAAGAGATGATCTAATAGAACCATGAGGAACACAAAGACGTTTTCCTTTAAAAAGAAATCCATTTTGTATAAAAAAATCTCTGTGTCCTCCCTTAAGACACTCTTGAAAGATTTGAGAAAAATCACGGTCATCATGATAAAGATCCTTAATGTGATCAAAGCCAAGAAATTGAGATCCCAAAATGTTTAGTAAAGTATATCTTCTAGAAAGTGCATCCGCCACAATGTTTACTTTGCCTTGCTTGTGCTTGATCACATAAGGAAATTGCTCAAGGAATTCTACCCATTTGGCATGCCTCTGGTTGAGCTTGTTTTGGCTTTTCAAATATTTAAGAGATTCATGATCACTATGGATCACAAACTCTTTAGGAAAAAGATAATGTTGCCAAGTATGCAAAGCTCTAACAAGTGCATATAACTATTTATCATAGGTAGAATAGTTGAGATGACTACCTTTCAATTTCTCACTAAAATAGGCTATGGGGTAGCCCTCTTGAAGGAGGACAACCCCAATGCCTATATTGGAAGCATCACACTCTATCTCAAATGTCTTAGTGAAATTAGGAAGGGCCAATATGGGAGCATTAGTCAATCTTTCTTTTAAAATCTCAAAAGCTTTTTGTTGTGGTTCTCCCCATTGAAAGACCACATCCTTTTTCACTATGTCATTGAGTGGTGCGGCAATTGTACCAAAGTTAGGTACAAAGCGTCTATAGAAAGACGCAAGTCCATGGAAACTTCAGACTTCATTGATGTTTGAAGGTGTAGGCCAATTTTGAATGGCCACCACCTTAGCTTGGTCCACATGGACCCCCTTACAACTCACAACAAACCCTAGGAATTCTATATGATCAAGAGCAAACATACATTTAGCAAGGTTAGCATACAAATGTTCCTTCCTAAGGGTTTCCAAAACTTTCCTAACATGCAACCTATGTTCATTCAAAGATAAGCTATAAATGAGAATATCATCAAAATAAACAACAACAAACTTACCAATGAAAGGTCTCAACACATGATGCATGAGGCGCATGAAAGTACTTGGTGCATTGGTCAAGCCAAAAGGCATAACCAACCATTCATAGAGACCAAAGTTGGTCTTAAAAGCCGTCTTCCATTCATCACCGGTTTGATACGGATTTGATTGTAGCCGCTTTTAAGATCAATCTTTGAAAATATTTTAGAACCATGCAACTCATCCAACAAGTCATCAAGCCTAGATATGGGATGCCTATACTTAATTGTTATGTTGTTTATGGCCCTACAATCCGAACACATCCTCCATGATCCATCTTTCTTAGGCACTAGGATGACAGGCATAGCACACGGGCTCATACTATCTTGGACCCACCCTTTCTCTATTAAGGCTTCTACTTGTTGGCGAATTTCCATGGTTTCACTTGGATTGGTCCTATAGGCTGGACGATTTGGTAAAGAAGAGCCCGCTATCAAATCAATTGGTGCTCAATCCCTCGCAAAGGTGGAAGTCCTTTTGAGGATCTTGAAACACATCTTGAAACTCTTCTACCAACTTTTCCAAACTATGAGGACTATCAACAAGTGGTTCTATCTTAAGAGTTCTAGGGATGGCTAAGAAAAAAGGATGGTGTGCCACTAATCCCTATGAAGCTCATGCCTAGACACAAGGAGTGTAGGCTTGGAACTCTTATCCTTTTTATCTTTTTTATCTTTTCCCTCTTTTTCACTCTCCCTCTTTTTCTTCATTAAGATTTGGTCCTCATGGACTTCTCTAGGAGAGAGAGAGAGTTTAGAGTAATCTTGTGACCATGGAAATCAAAAGAAATTTGTTGGAAAAACCATCATGTAAAATTTTCGATCAAATTGCCAAGGCCTTCCCAAAAGCACATGTGTGGCTTCCATGGGCACAACATCACACAAGACCTCATCTTTGTATTTTCCAATAGAGAAATGGATGAGGACTTGCCTATTCACAACTATTTCCCCTACTTCACTAAGCCATTGCAACTTATAGGGTTAGCTATGAGAGATGGTAGGCAAGCCAAGCTTATCTACAACTCTTGTACTAGCTACGTTTGCACAACTACCCCATCCACTATCAAGGAGCATATGTTGTTTTGAATAAGACATCTTGTATGAAAAATATTTGCCCTTTGACTTTCATCAAAGGGTTGTGAAACTTGACCAAGAAGTCTTCTCACAACCAACAAGTCTCCTTCTAATGGACTCTCACTCTCATTCCCACTAGATGCACTTGAATGTGAAGAATGCCTAGGTGTATCCGAATCATGCTCACTCATAATAATGCCATCATGCATGTACATGTTCCTTTTAGAAGGACAATTTGAAGCAATATGACCATAACCCAAACACTTAAAGCATTTCTTACTAGACGTTTTGATTGGTGACTTAGGCCTAGAAGTAGATGGCTTAGATTCCTTGGGTTTGAAAGAGGAAGCTTGGGAAGGAAATTTTGAAAAAGATTTGTTATTTCTCCAAGACTTGTTATAGTAGCCATCATTGGAAGAGTTTTTAAAAGATTTTTCTTAGCAAGTTGGGCTTCAACCTTCATTGCTAAGTGAACTAAAGATCCCAATGATGAGTACTCTTGCAATTCCACAATGTCTTGGATATCCTTCCTAAGTCCACTAACAAACCTAGCAATCATGGCTTCCTCACTTTCTTCTAATTCAATTTTAAGCACAAGCGTTTCAAGCTCCTTGAAATATTCATCCACATTTAGCGTGCCTTGTTGAAACCGTTGGAGTTTCAACATAAGATCTTTCCTAAAATGTGGAGGCACAAACCTAGCGCGCATTTGATATCTTAAAGAGTTCCAAGAGTCCACGGGAGGACCTTGTGATATATAATGTCCTTTACAACTCCATGCCACCATTTCATGGCATAATCACTAAATTCTAAGGTAGCTAGCTTAAGTTTGTGCTCTTCTTGGATCTCATGGATCTCAAATATTTGTTCACACTTGGCTTCCCAATCTAAATATACATTTGGATCACTAGAGCCACTAAAAATAGGAAGCTTGACCGAAGGAAGCTTGACTTTGCATCTTGATAGTATCCATTGCCATGGTGAGGTCTCTCCCCTTGATTGTGATGTCTTTGGCCATGAAATTGGGGTGAAGTCCTTCTTCTCCTATGGTCCTCTTCACGGCCTATGTCATTTGAGGAAGCTCTTGTGGAATGTCTTTGTGAATGATGTCCATTATGAATAGAGGGAGATGGCCTAACATGTTGCAACTCCATCTCTTGTAATTTTTCTTCCAAGCATCTAATGGTTCTTTGTGCTTCTGTAATTCACCAAGGATTGAAGCTTTGGAAGGAGAATTCTGCTTGTAGGATGCATCACTTGAAAATCCTGCCATTTGTAATTAAAAAAGAACAAAACAGCAAAGACACAAAACAGCAATCAAGTCAAGAATTAAAATGGCAAAACAGTGAGCTTGGCAATGAAACTGCCGAAGTGAATTGAGGCAGAAAATATATCACTCTCAAAGAAATAAAGTCCTTGCACCAATCTGATCTTGAGATCTTGGAAACCTCAAATGAAATATGTCAAAGCAAGGCACACCAATCTCAAAGCCAACACCACAAAACCAAAGAAACAATAAAGACAAACAAGAAAAGGTATAAGCAAGAAAAGGCAATTTCAAAAGGAATACTAGATGTAGACAAACTCAAAGAGTAATGAACAATTAGACAAGCAAGAAAAATAAGGAACTCAAGAGAAAGTAGGCACACAAAAGAATACTTAAAGAAAAGCACTAGAGTAGATGAAGAAAACAAAAAAAAAAAAATTAGCTACTGGAAATCTTTTTTTTTATGCAAACTGTGCTTGATATTCACTGATTTATCTGGAATGATATAGAGCGAACTGGACTATGAAATTTTAACCACACAAACTTCAAGATGTTAACTCAAAAATGGCACTGGAATTATGTAAAAACAGAAAGCCAATAAAATGAGATAAATTTTTCAAAATCACTGCCAGATTACCGTATTTTTTTCGGCAGGAATGTACACTTTTTGTATTTTTTTTATCATTTTTTGTGTACGTTGAATTTTTTTGTACTTCCTTTTTCTATTCTTTTCTAACACTTTGAAGATCACAAATCCAGAATTTCAGAAATTTCCAGTGAGTAAATCAATTGAAATAAGCAAAAACAATAAGCACTTGTTTTCAGAAACAGAGGAATCCTAAGAGGAATGAAAAACAGAATTATGAACTAGCAAAGACATAATGGAAATTGTGTATAGAACTTGTATAGGTCTAAAATACAAGTATGAACTCAATCTAAAATAGAAAATGCACAAAGGATCAAGCAATAAACTCAAAAAACAGAATGTAAACCAAAGCAAGAAACAAAAAATTGCAATAAAAGTACTACAAGAAGTGATGACATATTATGGAAAAACAAGACAATGACAAAACTATTATAGATTCAAAAAGGAAAATACTCAAACATATGATAGGCACAAATAAGAAAACAGCAATAAAACTCAAAATAAGCCTAAAAACAGAAATGTAAACACAAGAATATAGAGCTCTTGAATTAAAGTGCAACACAACTCAAAAATTAAACAAGAACACACCTAAACTCTAGATACCACATGATGTGAATTCAAGAACATAAGATGAAAGGTTCTTGACATTCTTAGGAAACATCTTGAGTTGGTCATTAGAGAGGCACTTTTTCTTAGAATTGGATCAATGTTCTAAGTCAAGAACTCACCAAAACTAATGCCAAAACACAAACTCATATGGAAGTTCCAATTATTGTCAAATTGAACCGAACAAAGATGAAATTAAAGGCAAGGAAACTGAATATAAGTGCTGGAAAAGAAGAAACAAGCTGCTGGAAACACAAATCAACCAACAATCACACAAGAACACAAGCTAAGACATGAAAATAAAAAGAAGGAAGAAAGGAGAAGAAAATGCTCATGAAGATGGAGGAATGGTTGGATGATCACGCCACTAAGAGGATGAAGGCTCCTAGATGAGTGTGCAAGCCGCCACTTGAGGTAACCATTGAACCTTCAAGATAAGACTAGTGAAGAAGATGCAAAGCCCTCCAATGCTCACTCCAAATTGAGTATGATTTCTCTAATTCAAAATTCAGATCTGAAAAATACAAGGGCAGCACCTTAATTTATAGTGTGAAGGTGCTGAAATGCAAGCTAAATGAATTCAAAAATTTCCCCCAAATTCAAATGAAAATGGTGCTTAAACAAGTCATGAGGAAGTGTGACTTCTTCTTTCACTTTGGCACCTCCTATTTTAACTCCTACACCTATTTATAAACGCACCCCCCCTAATGCTCCTAACTAAAGACCTAAAGATGCTTTAACACAAGAGG